>CM060682.1:189434475-190034475 GCA_030686995.1 Artemisia argyi
ACCAAACGGCTTGTAATACTGTACCAAGCGACACATTCTGAGACCAAACGGCCCGCTAGGTTCTAGATCATATTCATCTTTTGAACATGTCGGTTGCTATTCCTTCGTCTCTCGGTCCATCTCTTGTCAGCTTAATTGGCTAGCTTGTGTCCACCCCTTTGTGTAGTTTCTGTTCCCTCGAGCCAGGTATCACTTTTTTGGACTTCTGCTTATCCTACCGACCTTGTTTTGAGTAAACTAGTCGAAGCTCCTTTCTAACCGATTGCAAGTGAAAAAAGGTCTACAGGTATACTATATTCCCACAATGGAGAAATTTTCTTATACTGCTGTTTAATGACAGTTCGACTCAAATTAACATATTGGTAAACTTTTGTGTGAACTTTTTACATCTATTTTGATGTATGCTTGACCATCAATAAGAAAAATTATCAAATCATATGTCAAGTCCTAATTGTGCTCCCTAAACACTCTTAAACAAATAAGTTTATTTTCTTATTTGTTATTTTACTAAATCAGCGACACTTATTTTAACATCCACTTGTAAATTTTAATTACAAATGGACGACCCATTCCGGAGTTTCATCACCTCATGTAATGTCTCATATCTCTAAAATACACAAATGACACTTATTTTAATTCTAGAAAACAGTAAGAATTGACAAATGAGGGAAGCATTTCCACTTCAAACAAGGTTGTGTTTGTATGAAAGCAAATAAACTTGAACTTGAAGTGGTTTGACAATTAGGCCACAAAAACTTACGTTTTGATGTCATTTTCTTTGAGGAATTGGCATTTGGCATAACGTTCCATCACACAAAGAGGCCCTTAAACACACAAACAAAATACACATGTATCATTAGTGCATGAACTAATTAAACTCAAGCCTCATGTTGCGTATATAAGTGCATGGCAATGGCCATGTGCAACGGCACCGCTTGCGCTCCCTTAAAAACAGCCCTGAGTTATATACTTAAATCTTACTCGTTATATTATATATTCAGTTTTAACAAAAACTGCACGTTTTAGTCGTTCTCACAAGTAATAAGGCATTCTCTTTTAACTATCTTGTTTAATTGAGGTGGGATGCCATGTTTTGTATCCCGGTTTCTTTTGTGTCTTTTATATAATGTTGCCTTTCTAAAAAAAAATAAGGCAAGAATCCACAAATAAGTTATCAAAGTTAAACATAACAAGTAAGGATCAACAAGTAAGTTATCAAGTTCAATCATGAACAACGCCCACTTTGCTTCGCAGACTAGCTGAATAGGGGCGCACACGAGCAATAACTTGAAGATATGAGAACAAGTTAAACAATAACTTAGCAAAGAGGGTTCTTCTCGCATCATATTCTTTATCTATGTGTAATAAACTTGATTATAACGTAATATTCATGTGCAAACAAAAGTATTATTTAGTTACTTCACATTGGTGGGCGTGCGGAAGTCGTGTTGTATAAAGCTAAGATACATGGTGTTGGTACAATCACTTACCTTGATGGGGTTAATGGATGATCAAAAAGGCCCATGACCTAGGGTGGTGGCCTCCATTGCACCTTGGAGGGGTGCTTGCCTAAGGTCGGCCAAGTGGTCGAGCCTACATCATAATTTTTTGAAGGGGCTTGCTCGCGCAGCTGCATTGGCTAGTGTTTGTGCAAGTCCCGTCTAATACAAAGTTATAAATTTTTTGCATGCATTTGTTTTGATTTGTTGTAATTTAAACTTCGTTGCAGCTTATATTGATTAATGTATAAAATGTTGAGCACATAAACGGTAGTTTACATCTCATATGTACCGGTATTGCATTGTGTGACTTGGCCAACCGCACACAAAAGGGCAAAATTCTGAACAAAAGATTGTTCAAAACAAAATCAAGGAGCCTATTATGAAGCCATGATAACAAAAATGCAAAATAGACTGTAGTTTGCGGCAAAATGGGTAAACGTTCACACTTCAGATATTAGGTAGTTAAAATTGTCTCAGTCAACATTACTAGTAATCCGCTAATAAGTAATCAAGTTCAAACATGAACAACGCCTTCTCTTTGAGGCCATTACAGTTTCTCTTCCATATTTTGGCCATTGGACAGCTGCCCACATGAGCAACAAGTTTAATATACGAGAAGTATTTGAATACATCCCACATCGGCCTGCGTACAATAATTAAGGGGAAGTGGTGCTGTATAAAAACAGATACATAATACTGTAAAACTCACTTACCTGGATGGGGTCAATGGATGATCAAAAAGGTCCATGGTCTAGGTTGGTGACCTCATTGCACTTTCGAGGGGTGCCTGCCTAAGGACGGCCCAAGAGGTCGAACCTACATCATAATTTGTTGAAGGGGCTTGCGTTCGCGCAGCCCCGTCCAATACTTAAGTTATAAATTTTTTATTTTTTATTATTTATTTATTTATTTATTTTTAACAAAAACAATGTCCCAAGTAGTACTTGAAGCAACAACCATTTGGTTGAGGTGCTTATCACACAAGGGTTAGGTCACAAGCTCTTTAATTTGAGTTATAAAGTTTACCGTAAGCTATCATTTTAAGCTGTTGAAGGGGCTTGCGTTCGCACAGCCCCGTCAAATACTTGACTACTTGAGTTATAAAAAGTTATAAGTTCATCTCAGCTTATTGATCAACGAATTAGATTATTGGGTTAATAAGGTCCATCTTCATAGAATGTCATAATTCCATCCCAATAGACAATAGTTGCTTTCATAACATCGAACACCAGAACCAAAAGTCATTAGACGAAATCGTCTGGGCTTTGTTCTTACTAAAACTATTAGTATAAAAACATTAACTTAACTGTCTGGAAGTGAAGTCAAATAGTATAAGTGAAGTATATGCTTAACTGATTCGATTGCAATTTATATAAAAAATTGTAATCGTGTATTGAACACCTTTGAATAGTCTTCCCCATAGGGATGTTGTTGCTTATTCGTAGACTCTATTTATTTATTTAGACATGAATATGGTATAACTTATAATGATAAATTGATAACATAACATTTACTTGCATATGTATCTTGCAATAGTTACGAGGATTCAACGAGCCTAAAAAGTTAGGATATGGGTTGTGGGTCTATGTATGCATAATTGCATATATACCCGTCTAAAAGCATAATTAGTTGAAAAGAAATAGTTATCTCTGATTCTTACATTAAACATATCTATTGATGTTTACATGAAAAAATGAAATGCAGGTATTTGATCTGTGCCAAAAGATGAGGGCGCTTGCTGTTTTGTTCAGAAGAGGAAGAACACCTCCGTTACCAGAAAGCCTTAAACAAAACTTAAGTGCAAAGAAGCGCTCCCTTGAAGATGAAGACCAATAGGATTTCAATGAACACTCGAGTGGTCGAGATGTCATATGGTACATAAATATAGATGTCACATGGTGCATAAATATAGATGTCATATGGTACATAAATATAGATGTCACATGGTGCATAACTACGTAAGTATAGATACTGTATATAACCAACTTACTACTGAAAAGATCACATTCATTTAGAAACAAATTCAACGACTGAATATCCGATATACATCAATGATATATATTTGTGATGTAACATTTGTCATCTTCATTGAAAATCAACAAGTGTTGAAAACTATACAATGAAATACTACAACTGAGTATAGATCTTATGGCAAATGAATTAGCCATTTGAAAGAAGATCTACCAAAATGTAACTAAGCACAAGTTAATGATTACAACTCCCAAGGTTGCGACACCCATATGTAATATTGGTGTGTTTGACATAAGTCAACTCCCACAGACCACTGAAAGCTTTTCAAAACCACTGATGTTGCCACCTTATCCCAACATAAGATTTTCCCGTTGAAAATTGCTTCATTTCTAGCTTTCCAAATCTCCCATATTGCACATGGACCTATTAATGCCCAAAATTTCCGAGTCTTGAATTCCATTCCTTCGAACCAATCTTGAGCAAATTGTTCCAATGAAAAAGGTAGCGCCGACACCAGATGCCACCACGAAAACAACTTCCTCCATCCACAATGCAATAACAAATGGTGTATCGTTTCTGGTTGACGTTGACACAATATACATGAAATTACATGTTTGTTCCTTAATACTTCCAACACAGGAATTTTTCCCTGTAATGCCAACCACATAAAGCAACTAACCTTTGATGGAATTGCCTTGTTCCATATTTGAGAAACCCAGAAAGCATTATTACCCGGAAGTAACTGTTGACCCATTTGAGTTGCGTGAGCAGCTAAGTACTTTCCATTTGGAGCAGGAGTCCACCATACCTCATCCTCTTCATGAACTCTAATATGGATGCTTCGAAGTTTTAACAACATAAAAGACTTTTGAATTCTTTCTTCAGCTGATAAGGATGTAGAGAAAAAAACGTTCCAATATACTTCACCGTCATCCAAGATAACGTAACTTTCAGACACCTTGGCTTTATTGTCTACAGCCAATGCAAACAGAGCCAGGAACAGACTTTTAAAATATTGATTTCCCCACCCATCGATCATCCCAAAAAGAGATATTATCTCCTTTACCGCAACACCACACCCAGTTGTGATAGCCCAACACATCATTCATTGGGTAATGCCTTTGGATAATTCTATGTAATTTTCTAACGAATCAATACTCTATAAATTTGATGGAATCCCACATCGGTGGGGAGAGCATGGATAAAGGCTCGTGGCATAATATAAAAAGGGAAAGAGGCCATTGGGAAAGGTACTTACCTGGACGGGGTCAATGCATGATCAAGAAGGTCCATGGCCTAGGTTGGTGACCTCCATTGCACTTAGAAGGGGTGCCTGCCTAAGGTCGGCCCAAGTGGTCGAGCCTACATCATAATTTGTTGCAGTGGGGGCCTGCGTTTGCGCGGCCCCTTCCCAAAACATGTATCAAAATTTTGTTGTCCAAAATAAATGCTTGTAATACTGTATCACACATACGGAGACCAAATATTTTAAAGGAAAGGTCGCTCGCTAGGTTCTAGATCATATTCATCTTTTGCACATGTTGGTTGCTATTCCTTCGTCTCTTAGTCCATCTCTTGTCAGCTTAATTGGTTTGTTCTATGTGTCCATCTCTTTGTGTAGTTTCTGTTTCCTCGAGCCCGGTATCACTTTTTTTGACTTCTGCTTACTCGACCGACCTTGTTTTGAGTAAACTAGTTTCTAACCGATTGCAAGTGAAAAAAAAAAAAAAAAAAAGTCTACATGTATACTATATTCCCACAATGGAGAAAATTTCTTCTACTGCTATTTAATGACAGTTCGACTCGAATTAATATATTGGCAACTTCTGTGTGAGTCCTAATTGTGATTTGTGCTCCCTAAACACTCTTAAACAAATAAGTTTATTTTCTTAATTATTTGTTATTTTACTAAATCAGTGACACTTATTTTAACATCCACTTGTAAATTTTAGTTACAAATGGACGACCAATTCCAGAGTTTCATCACCTCATGTAATGTCTCATATCTCTAAAATACACAAATGACACTTATTTTAATTCTAGAAAACAGTAAGAATTGACAAATGAGGGAAACATTTCCACTTCAAACAGGGTTGTGTTTGTGAAAGCAAATAAACTTGAACTTGAAGTGGTTTGACAATTAGGCCACAAAAGCTGACGTTTTGATGTCATTTTCTTTGAGGAATTGGCATTTGGCATAACGTGCCATCACCATAAAAAGGCCCTTAAATACACACACACAAAATACACATGTATTATTAGTGCGTGAACGAATTAAACTCAAGCCTCATGTTGTGTATATAAGTGCATGTAGTGGCCATGTGCAATATTAATAGTACCGCTTGCACTCCCTTAAAAACGGACTTGAGTAGCAGTTAGATACCAGTTATATACTTAAATGTTACTTATTATATTTATTCAGTTTTAACAAAAACTGCACGTTTTAGTCGTTCTCACGAGTAAGAACGCAAGAATCCACAAATAAGTATTATTTAGTTACTTCCCCACGTCGGTGGGCGTGCAATGATTAATGGGAAGTCGTGTTGTATAAAGCTAAAAAACATGGTGTTGGTACAGTCACTTACCTTGATGGGGTTAATGGATGATCAAAAAGGCCCATGACCTAGGGTGGTGGCCTCCCTTGCACCTTGGAGGGGTGCTTGCCTAAGGTCGGCCCAAGTGGTCGAGCCTACATCATAATTTTTTGAAGGGACTTGCTCACGCAGCTGCATAGGCTAGTGTTTGTACAAGTCCCGTCTAATACAAAGTTATAAATTTTTTGCATGCATTTGTTTTAATTTGTTGTAATTTAAACTTCATTGCAACTTATATTGATTAATGTATAAAATGTTGAGCACATAAACTGTAGTTTACATCTCATATGTACCGGTATTGTCTTGTGCGATTTGGCCAACCGCACACAAAAGGGCAAAATTCTGAACAAAAGATTGTTCAAAACAAAATCAAGGAGCCTATTATGAAGCCATGATAACAAAAATGAAAAATAGACTGTAGTTTGCGGCAAAATGGGTAAACGTTCACACTTCAGATATTAGGTAGTTAAAATTGTCTCAGTCAACATTACTAGTAATCCGCTAATAAGTAATCGAGTTCAAACATGAACAACACCTTTGCTTTGAGGCCTTTACAGTTTCTCTTCCATATTTTTGGCCATTGGACAACTCTGCCCACATGAGCAACAAGTTTAATATACGAGATCAAGTATTTGAATACATCCCACATCGGCCTGGGTACAATAATTAAGGGGAAGTGGTGCTGTATAAAAACAGATACATGATATTGTAAAACTCACTTACCTGGATGGGGTCAATGAATGATCAAAAAGGTCCATGGCCTAGGTTGGTGACCTCATTGCACTTTCGAGGGGTGCCTACCTAAGGTCGGCCCAAGAGGTCGAGCCTGCATCATAATTTGTTGAAGGGGATTGCGTTCGCGCAGCCCCGTCCAATACTTGAGTTATAAAGTTTACTTTAAGATATACTATTGTAAACTGTTGTCCAAACTTCATCTCATCTTATTGATTAATGAATAAGATCTTGATCACAACTTTTTTTCTGGTCTTGATTTAGTAAATCCATACATGGGTCTGTTATGAAAAAACAACTTAGCTATCAACAATTCATCATCACATAAAATTCAACATTTCGACAATTTTGTTATCATAAGAAAGAATTATGCATTTTAAGAAATTTTAGCACTATTTGCTTGTAATCCTTTACTCGGTTAATAACAACGTAATTCATAACATCGAACACCAGAACCAAAACTCATTAGACGAAATAGTCTGCGCTTTGTTCTTACTAAAACTATTAGTATAAGATTCTACATATATTAGCAGCCTCATATAGAAACATTTGCAAGTGAAGTCAAATAGCATAAGTGAAGTATTAGCAGCCTCATATTGAAAATAATGTGACGAGCATTCAATTTTTAGTCAATAATTATTACTACACTTTGTTGGTGCATTTTAATATTTTTGCTCTTAATGTAGTTTTTTGTCTTGCGGGGTGTTAATGTCACTTTCTTAATTAAACGTCGTGGAATATTGCGTGACTTGATATTTGATATAATTGTGAAAATTATGTCGATGTTACATATTGAAAATGGTAGTATATAATAAAAATATAATAAAAATATCTTCACACTATCATCTTAACAATGAGAATCTTCTAAATTAAAGAAGTTTATAAAGGAGAAGAAAATTGTATTTCAAATGTTATCCTACACCTATCACGAGGTAAGCATTATTCATTTGAGTTTGAGCTCATATGATTCATGTCGTCATACTGTAAATACTTAGAGTGAGTTACTAATGAATGCTCCAAATTCGATATTATAGTTTATGAAAAAATGTTGTAATAATGCATTAATTTAAAAAAATAATTTATGTAACTTACTCATATTAAAATATTACATATGAAAAGCCTCATTTAAATATAACATTTTGCAAAACCCCTCTTCACATTAAAAAAAGAGATGGAGAAGTCACAAAAATTGTATCAAGAACAAAACATGCAAAATGCCAATGAACAACAACGACAAAGAGAACAACAACAAGAACAACGCTACGGCCACCGGTGTCAATATAGATGAATACTTAGCATTCATATTAATAGTACGTTACAAATTAAACATGCAATATTTTACTATACAAATTATAATTTATTATACGAATTATAATTTATACTCTTGAATATACTAATTACTTTAATGTTTTATGTTTTTATAGTTTTGTTAAAAAGGAAATTTGTTTTATAGTTCTCTTTTAATAATGTAATTTATTGAACAACGAAGTCCGTCTTTCACAAAAAATGAGAGTTTCAAACATGAACTGAAAATTAGTCCCGAACATTACGAAAAAAACAATTAGATCCAACCTGTGTGCATCGCATGGGTCCTGAGGCGGTCCAAACCTGTGTGCATCGCACGGGGATGAATATAAAAGGTCTCTAACATTAATGTTATCACTTCATATTTAAAATAATTTATGTAACTTATACATATTAAAAAATTACATGTGAAGAGACTCTTTTTAATATAACTTCTTGAAAAAAAATCTCTTCACATATACTCTTTTAATGTTAATAAACTATTTTAAATGTGTGTCATGCCTAGAAATGTGATACCATCACAACTTAAATATATAATGACGAAAATAATTGCCGAAGATTACGTTATGAAAACTTATATACAACCCATGTGCAACTCAATAAAGTATTTTAAATATGTATAAAGCTTAGCAAATGTGTGACACATGAAATCTTAAATATAAAATGACAAAAATAAATGCCGAATATTACGCTATAAAAATTTCTATATAGCCCATGTGCATCGCACGTATTTTAAATCTATGAAAACTTCTATACAACCCATGTGCATCGCACGGGAATTGTTTACTATCATAAGAAATAGTTATAACTTAGCCCGATGTGTTAATATTAGATAGTACAAATAAAAAACGATAGAGACAATACCAAAATAAATAGACAAAAAATATTACGTAAAAAAATACATTTTAAAAGATTACATGTCAATAAACTATTTTAAATACGTATCATGCTTACAAAATGTATGCTACCATGAAAACTTATATATATAATGACAAAAATACGTCCTGAATATAAAATAACGAAAATAAATGACGGATATTAGACTTTGGAAACTTCTATACAGCCCATGTGTATCGCACGGGCTTTCATGACCATTCATGTTTGCAAGTGTATTCAAATAATAAAATGACATGATCCCGCAATGAATACATGACGAAAATTAGTGAACATTACGTTATGAACACTTAGATACAGCCCGTGTGCAACGCACGGGTCTGGTTACCTAGTATATATAAAGATTGAGTTCCCCCTATTGAATGTGAGCATTAATGTCATAAGCTAAGAAACTCTATTATGAAGATTAAGCTAATAAATTTCCTTAATGTGAAGCTTTATTTGAAAGCTTTTAGAAACCAAAATGAAAATACCAAAGCTGAAATGTGTAAAGCCTCATGTTTGAATGTTAGCATTTATGGCATAAGCTATAAATTGAGTTCATGTAATCCCTATCAAATGCAACATAGCTCGAGTTCTTGCAATCAATTTTAATATTAAATGCATTTATAGGCATCCATTCATTTCCCTTTAGCAGATGCAAGAGGTCATTTTTAAAGGTATCTATCTCTTTGTTTCCCTTTAGTAATAAGTTTACTGTTACAAATCAAAAGAGTCCTATCTTAAAGTGTATAAATAACCTTACCTAATTTCACTAAATTTTGCCCACTTGATTTAATACTTAGTTTAGCAGGGGTGTTATGGCTCTTGCATGGTAGAGGTTTATAATACATTTTAGAGGGAATTCTGCCATGATGATAAAAGGAATTTGTTCAATGTTCCGCTAATGTTCATAGTTTGGATGATTTGCGCTGATGTTTGACTTTTTTGTGTGATTTTTTCAGGTAATACGCTTCTTTTGCATTTCGAAATGCTCGCTGATATGAGGACGATCCCAGTGTTGTTAATGATTGTAATCAAAGTTACTATCGTTCTGCACGTTTTGTTATTAACACACACTGCCTTCAAGTAGCCTAAATTTGTTTTGTTAACCAGCTGTCATTTACAACAGGGATATACATTTGAGGATGCAACAGGATTGGCGATTAAAGGCTATGTGGATTGTACATGAGCCGATTGAAGAGGCTCAAACTCATCTTTGTGTAGCCGATCGAAGGGCATCTAAATATGTTGCATTACGTACGTTTGCTGTCAAAATCCGTAATCTTTTTGAAAGGCTAAAAACCACTGTTTCGTCAAGTGGTGTGGCTGATTTGTTGCAGTCTTTACGTGATTTATCTCACTCTCTCGCCATGTAAGTTCTTAAAACCACGTATGATTCTTTACGAGGAAATTAACTATTAATTTGAATTTTATGTTTTTTTGTTGTTTTTATTGAGGAAGTTGTTGTAATCGAGAAGCTGACTGCAGAGCCTGATTCGGGTATTGACAAAGTAATTCAGGTGGGAACATTACACAGGAACACCGGAGCTAGAAGGAAGTCCTGGCTTGCAAGAAGAAAGAAAGTTGTAGAGATTCACCATGTGTACAGAAAAAAAAATTTTGCATGCAATATTTACTTTGTTTTTTGTTTTGCTCAAATAAAGCCATGTGTTTAGATACACATGGTGAGTAACGGAGCTAGCTATTTTGTAAAAACATATAAAACCAATTAAAGTTTGTTTCATTGAAGTCGTTATTGAATCTTTTTTCTTGATCATTTATTGTATCATGTTTTTAAAGTGATCATGGTTGGATTTTCAGTTTGCATCCACCATAGTCGAAGGCACCCGAGCCTGTCACACCCCCAAAATCGGGTCTAGCGGAAGCATACATGTAGCTGGGGTGTAACTCAATTGATATCACAACACAAGTACAAAAAGGTTTTCACTTCAATCATTTAGAATAAAATTATTTAACCAAAATGTTGAATCTACATTGTTAAAAATAATGCGGAAGTAGGCCCTTAAAATAATTTAAAACGGTCCCCAAATGAATAATCAGAGTCTTCTATGACTATGTCATGCCCTGCCAAAACCTCCTGTAGCATGCCATTGCTTAAAACCTGAAAATACATGCTAAAGTGTCAACACAATGGTTGGTGAGTTCATAGAGTCTTGTGAAAAAGAATGTAATGCATATGAATGAAGATTTCCCAGCAAAGGCATCGTAAATCCACTCAGTTCCAAGTCTCGCCATAAGAGACTTGTAACCTGTGTGTTTACAACCCACTGCCAAATGTAATATGTTTGGTTTGTGTAAACAAAAGTAATAAGATTGGTGCAAAGACATCGTAAATCAGTAGTAAGGCTGATGCAAAAGCATCGTAAATCAGTAGTAAGACTGATGCAAAGGCATCGTAATTCAGTAGTGATAGTGATGAAAAAGTATCGGGAATTCCATAAGTAATTTTCGTATGTACAATAGCCAAAAGTATAAAGTAAGGTGACAATATGTCAAAATGCTACATTGTCTCTTAAGCTCATGACCCCGAAGCTAGACATAGTAATGGCCCCAACAGAGTGTCTACCAGGCACTCAATTTGATAAGACATGAAATGCATTCGTCCCGTTGGAGCAACCCAAACGCGAATGGAGGCGTCACCCTTAATAGATCTATTCATTCACTCTCGCTTAGCACTAAAATTAACGGTCCATGATAATAAAATGGACTTAACTTGGTAGTAATAAGGAAACTTAAGCAATGTATGGAATTTGTAATACTTTGGCATTGTACAAAAATAATTCAAGCAGTGTATTCTTCCCCATAAGTAATTCAAATCGTATAAAAACATAGAACAAGTATTGAAGCATGTATCTCCCCCAAAGAGTTTATAAAGTCATTAAACAAGTAAAAGTGGGGCTATGACTCACCTGATATGATGGTACCATGAACATGTAATGAGCTGAAAAACAAGGCGCGCACACTAGCCGCAACCTAATATGAATGATGAACGATCTACTTTCGATCATGAAATGATGTTATGAATGTCCATGCACATGTTTCCTATACCACTCTACTCTTTGAAAAATACTTGTTGTTATCAAAAATATATATTCCAAGACTTAGGAAAAATATGGCTATTAGAAAAATAAAACTAGTTGCAATATATATACTTATATATATATATATATATCGTATGTACCAATATTTGTGTTGAAATCCTCAGTTTGAAATCCTTGAAATAACGCCTTGTAGTAATGAAAATATACTTGTAATAACTAATACTTCATTAGTTATAAAATTGGGTACTTGGTTAATATTTCTAGAAAATCTAGAATTTAGTACGTAGTGTTATTATTATTTCTAAAAGCTGCCAATTATAGAGGATTTTTGCCGATATTGAAACGTGAATATCTTTGTCGTTATAAGCCCGTTTTACTTGTTCTTTATATCCACGGTTACGTCTTAGTATGTAGTAATATATTTTGGAAAGCTTGGCTCCTCCGGGTTACGTCTAAAGCCTCTTTTTGTCCGACGAAAAACGTCCAATAGCATGTATTTTTCCGGAAAATAGTTTTCGTCAATAAACTTGCAAAAATCATAACTTCTTCGTTATAAACTCTTTTTAATCCGTTCTTTCGCCTACGGATTCGTTTTTGAAAGTATTTTCTAAAAATTTTGCCAAAGTTTCCTTTGTATTTACTGATTTTCCAGAATTTAACAAAATGGGACAGCATGTTTATTTACTTGTTACAAACCCATTTTTCTTGCTCAAAACTAGTTTCTACATCAACTAAAACTCTTGCAAACTCCACAAATCTATACTAATCCTACCATACACCTTCTTAGGGTGCCATGGGTTCCTAATGACTAGTAATCAAGTTAATTTAACAAGGGAACACCTAAATCACAATCTAGGGTTTGTATGTTCAAAAAGTATACAAAAATAAAGTGGTATAACTAGTTTGTGCATGAAATTAAGCATGAATACCATAAGATACATATGTTAATTAGATGAAAACATGAAAATAATTTTGAATACTCACTTTGAAATAATAGGTGATTAGATGATGAGAAACCTTGGATTACTTGTGTTTTTATGTTATGATTCTTGATTAGGATGATGAAATGAACAACTTTGATGCTTTAGCTTTTGGAAAAACTTCACTTGATCATGGTTTTTGATGTTGGGTCGTGGATATGGTGAAGAAGATGAGAAAATGAGAGCTTTTGATTATAAGAAAATATGTATGTTATGTTTTCAAGGTTTTTGGAAGATATTTGTATAATTTCAATGGCATACTTGTAATTATATGGTCAATGTGAAGACTAATGAGGGGGGGGGGGGCTGCACATGTTAGTTAAATGTGTGTGGGTAGCTTGGTAATCTAGTTCACGGAGTCGGTTTTGGTTCCGTTAATCGCAAAACGTAAAGTTTTAAATCGCGAAACGTAAATTCGGGCATCGTAAAAATATGAAACTTGAAAGAATGACTAAACTTGTCAAAATACTCCATAATAAAATAAAAATGAATGGTAAGTTCCATCGGGTTGCTTGAACGTTGTTAAAACTGGAAACGCGGGTTAAAAACGCGTAATTCGCGTAAAACGCTGAACTGGAAAACGTAAAATTCCAAAATACTGGGTAAATGAATGTAATAACTTTTATGCTGATATAATGGATATAAAAATATTTCGGGACCATTGTGGGAATATTTAGATATATTCGTCGTGTATAAACCGGGTGTTAACGTTTACTATAAATACTTATACGTAAAAACGTTAAATGTATCAAATATATAAATTTGAAAGTCCTAAGAGTGGTATAACATGGAAATGCTGTTATGATGATATGCAGACTGCCTCTAGTCCGTATGCAGTGTCCTTAGCACTAATGAAATGAATTCGCACCTAAACCAATCCGGTTACGCGAATTTGAATACCCGTAAACTAAATTTACGATGAAACGTGTAATGCAAGTGAATAGTGAAAACTTTTCCGGCAATGAATAGTGTTTAGTGAATAGTAATATTCCTGAATGCTTCTCGGAATGTCAAACTGACACAAAAAATGATGAATAGTGTTTTTCCAAAGTTTGGGAAATGACCTAAATGGTGAGTTGTGACAGAGCCCGTCTTAGGGGTTGGCACCAGGCTACAATTGCTTAATTTCAAGTCAAAGAATAATCATATAAAGGATGTTAGGAAACGCTTTGTAAGTATAAGCTCATAACATGCAATTCCAAACACCCCTTAAGTGTTTAGATTTATGTTAACATTTTTATTTTTTAATAACTAAATAATTTATCGTGTTAATGGAATTCTGATTATTTAAGAATTAAAATGGTGATGAGATAATAGAATTGATTTATCAAGTTCGCAATAGATGAAACTGGTTATTAACGACTTTTAAGCGCATTGCCAAACACCCCTAGATATGTTTAGGTACCGAACTGAAAAATGTTACAGAGTGAAAATTTGTTTGCTGGAAACAAACTAGATGTGGCATGATGGGTGTGCTCACTGCTCAGGTTGGTTGGGTAATAAGGGTTTGCAAACTGGTCGGGTTTGGGTATAATGGGTTTGACATTGGTTTTATCTTTCAGGGAACCTTATTTACCTGTTTTCGTGGCCCATGGAAGACCTTTCTGTACAGTCAACATGGTTTTTGGGTCCTTTACATAATGCAAAGTTTTCAAGGTATGAGTTTTAATTGGTGCTATAGTATATTGGTTTAGAAAATATTAGTTGCATATACGATAAAATAAATTAATCGTTTGGCCAATGTGAGAATCTTGGTAAACAGGTAAAAAAAAGTTTACGTGAAAGGAAAACGGGTGAAATGGGTCGAGATTTGCAGATGTAATTTAAATCACTTTTAAATCGCAATGCCAAACACCACCTTATATGGCAATTCATTTCCAGATTGCCACAAAAGTAGTGAAAATGCTAAGCTGATTGCCAAGTTTTTTCATTAGTTATGCATTTACTATAGTACTTGCTTGCACAAGCCACATTGCTCTAAGTGCAACCATAAGAAACTGTGGCACTGATTGTTGTTTGATTCCCGAGAATGAGTTTTATATTGAAGGCAAATGTCGTCTCTTTCAGTTTCTGGGTTGTCGATTAAAGCAAAATGATGGATCACTAAAACACAAGTAAAGTCTGGAATTGCAGATAACTTTTCTCATTTCATTGAAGCATTCGTTTATTCAGTCAAGTACCCCGAGCAACACTAAGCATATAATAACTAAATACGCATAACCCTTGCAAAACCGATCATTCTTTATGTTGTTCAAGCAAAAATTATAAGCGGTTACTGGGGATACAACCTTAATACCAACAATCATGCTCACGTCTACAAAATCAAAGTGACAGGCCATCACTTTGGTTTCTTACAGTACTGTTTTTACTATTTAGCACCAACAATAAGCAAGTCTATAACCTTTATAAATCCTTTAAAGCAAATACTAAGTTTTTAATTCTTATCTCATGGGCAGGTTGGATCTTATTTATGGCTACCCTTTATCCCTTTGATAGTAAGCATTCATTTATAGTTTACTTGCTTACTCTAAGTTGTTCAAAAAGCATTGAGAATAACTAATTATACTTGGTTTAATATGCAGCAGATTGTCCTCTTAGTTGGGACAAAACTACAATTGATCATAACTGAGATGAGATTGATGATTCAAGATAGAGGAACAGTAGTCAAGGGTACACCATTGGTTCATTTTTCAAAAGGCAAAATAAAACTCAACTATGAGTAGTAGTGTAAAGTATTGTTTTTCGAAAGAACATGTATCACGATATGAAAGTTATCCTCATGATATGATTTCTATTTTAAAACTCAGTAATAAAGCTTGAAAATCCGATCACTTACAAAGCCATGTTTATCAAATTATTGCTACTTAATGTGGCAAACAAAGAGATATACTTGAAATTGAATGGTCTCTTTAATTTTGGTAAGTATACAATTATAACTATAATAAAAAATGTTTATGAGTTTATTGATTGAGCAAATGATTATGAGCATTCTTTAGCATTAAATGATGATTAAAGTTACATGAAAATTGAGTTAGTACACGTTTTGTATTGCAAATCCTTAAGCCAACAATCAAGGCCTAACAATTTGTGGTGTTTATATCAAACTCAAGATAGAGTTAGCAAGACTCGCGGGATATGTCAAATTTCGTTTAACAAGTTGTCTTCAATAAAATATCAAAAAACATGCTCCTAAGTTATACATACTATAAACACTTCTTTTTCCTATTAAATTAGTTTTATAATTATGAATTTGTGTTACGATGATAAAAATCAATTCCTTCTTTAAATCATTATATTCACAAGAAATAACTTAGATGGAATTTATGTATACGTTAACAAAATACGCTTAACCCTTGCAAAACTGAAAACCATAAAACATTCGTGCATATTTGCAACCGATACGGCGATACAACTTGAGATATTATGACACAATCGTTACAAAAGGAAGACACTGCTCGAGTATAAATTATGTGTTTGAAATAACATGTTATTTGTTACGATGATGAAAGTCACCCATTTATTCGATACGCTTTTCTAGAAACAATTCTATTTACAAAAAGTTACTTAACATACTTCGTTTATTCAGTCGAGTACCCCCGATCGAAATTAAGCATAATAACTAAATATGCATAACCCTTGCAAAACTACGATTGTTTATGGTGTACAAAGCCCGTGCATCGCACGGGCCATGTTGCCTCGTTTTTATTAAATGTTTGTGTTTGTCATGCATTGTAATTTAATAAAAAAGGTGCACAAACTATACCTTGAATATTGATTATGTTCATCAATTCATTCCTTTTTTGTGTGGCAAGAACAGCCCGGCCGGGGTGCCAAACGACTCCGTCAATAAGAGCTTTTGGGAGTCATCAATCTGTTATCCCCGGTGGACTCTTGATCCGTTGAGCGAGAGCCACACCATTCAAACGATCAGCTCATTTTTATCGATAAATATTAAAACAATCAAACTAAATGACCCAAGCAGTGAGATGCGTAACCTCGGTTAAACCGCGTACATCTAAGTTGAAAAGTCGTTTTCGGATAATCTGAATCAAGAAACCACATCCACTTGCTAAAACAATCACCATAAATATTTTCATATCCAACTGGGATTATTCAAATAGCAAATGGACAACCAGTTTCATTCCCCCATTGCAATAAATTGATTTAAAATATTTTTACATTATTAAAAAAAAAAAAAAAAAAAAAAAAAAAAAAAAAAGAAAAAAAAAAGGCTATTTTTTATTCTAGAAAAATAATATATCTCATAGTGCAAAATGTTAATAACTGGTAACTCGAACCGGCCATAATCGGCTACCTTTCCATAATATTAAAGGCATACATAAATCACTCGGCGGTTGTTGCTATGGAGGTGCCAATGATTGAACCCTTGACCTTGTGCGTGTTACGCGCCATTGGCAACAATAATGTAAGAACAAGATTAAGAGAAAATAGCGTTTTTGATCAAATATTACTCTGTATATTTATAGATAAATGACTTACATATACAAACCAATTCAAAAAAATGTACAAAGACATCATAAAACAACGGTACAAAGATCTAATATCGTTTATTTTCGCAGCATTTGCACTCATATGCTACAGAAATAAAGGATCAAATCTTACTACATCAATCGAGAAATCGAACTATTAACATGTGTTATTTTCTTACTGTTATCTAGGACCCGAGACTTGTTGCGATGACATGTAAGAAAACGAGTTTGGGGACACACTTGAACCACTACTATCGATAGGTGCTACCATAAACCCACTCGGGACTTCAGCATCGGCCCCGGTCCCAGCCATTGATGGCTCAGTGAATCGCCTTCCATAGAACCTCAAGAAGTTCAACAAATCTGGCTGTGGTTCCCACACTGGCAATGTACCTTCCAGCATAGCAACAACATTTGCCATTGAAGGTCTCAACGACGGGTCTTCGTGCAAGCAACATAGAGCCACTTTGACTAGCTTTTTAGCCTCTTCTATTGTTACCCGACCCTCTAACCTAGGTTCCACGAGGTCTAAATATCGACCCTGTTCGTGCATTTCCAATGCGTGTAGTGGGAAGTAAATACGGGATTCTGTTAAACCCGTGGAAGTTGGGTTTCCGGCTGGGACATGGGCACAATTTTTTTGCCCTTGAATTAATTCCAATAGAACCATACCGTAACTATAAACGTCGGTTCTATCTGAAATCGCTGCATTCGTAAGCCACTCGGGTGCTAAGTACCCGCGTGTACCTCTCATCGTGGTAAACAATCCAGACTGTTCCGGGCTCAGTAGTTTTGATAATCCAAAATCCGATATCTTTACTTGCATGCTATCATTTAGAAGAATGTTTTCAGGCTTAACATCACAATGTATGATCTTGTGTTCACATCCGTTGTGCAAATACGCGAGTCCACGAGCCGTACCAAGCGCAATATCAAACCTTTCTTGCCATTCCAAAGGCGGACCAGTCCCGAAAAGGGTTCGATCCAATGAACCTTTGTTCATATACTCATAGACTAAAAACCTTTCTCTTCCTTGAGCACAAAAGCCTTTGAGTTTTACTAAATTTACATGATGAACGTTTCCAATGATCTCGATCTCGGTCCCAAATTCCTTCTTACCTTTAGAACCTAATGCCGTTATCTTTTTAACCGCGACAACCGTTTTGTCGGGTAAAATGCCTTTGTAAACGGTCCCAAACCCACCCGACCCAATCCGCACACTAAAATTCCCAGTCGCAATGAGAATATCGTCATGATCAAACCGAACAGGTAACCCCGCGATTGAAAACATCTCGAGGTCTTCCGAAGAATCGATAATTAACTTTTTTCTACTCGCTTTCGCCTTATTACTTAAAATTCTTCTACACATACAAATCACGAATAATAAGATTAGCAACATTCCGGAAGTTGGAAGTAGTATCAACCCGGCTATCGGCATATCGGAACTCGATGTACTATTGCTCGGGTTTTGAGGTGACGGTGATGAATGTATCGCTTTGATAAAGCCTAAGTTATCATCATCTTTGTTCTCCGAGCTCGAGGTTATCGAACCCATATCATTTTTGATCATATAACATGACCCGGATGTTCGACCATGAAAGAAACCTAAGCACGAACAGTCCGAAGAACAAATATCTTCACACGTCGATATACCGACTCCAGTTTTCACTGGAGTCGTAAAATCGGTCAAAAAGTACTTTGTCCCAATTCCGAGTGCAACGTAAGTGTAATCTCCCGAGGAATTCTGTTTCGGGCGGGTCGAGTTATCACATGATTCGGGTAAGGATAATGTGTTATTTGAAAACGAACACCCAGAGTTCGTTTTCGGGTCCACATGAAACCCATGCGGGCAAGAACACTTGCCCGCAAAACAAAGCCCGAGTTTCCCACACTGGTACGGATCGCGACAGCTATCATCAGGCGTCGCAAAATCCGTCACCCAGTTTTTATCCGTGTACCTATTTACGACAATCGTACCGTCAGGTAAAATCTTCAAAATCCGAAAATCAGTACTTTTAACATCGGTAGTCATTATAACTTGCACAACAACTTCCGAACCCGGGTCACCGACCATATTGAAACCCGACCCGTTTACGACAACGTACGAAACGGGTCGGTTCGAATTTTTAACACATTTCAGATCCATCAACAATCTAAAATAAGTCAGCTTTCTCCACTGAAATAAACCGTCACTAGAACTCACCGAAAAACTATAATCCCCTTCCGAAATATCCGAATCACTTTTCGACCCGATAATCGACCCGCCAACCCGAAACCTTTGTCCCGACACTATCGTATCCGTCGGGTAATCAAAAGATTGCCACAAAATATCTCCAGCCCCACTGACCAAAACCAAGTTACCAGAATCCAGTAACTGTAAAGAGTCAACACCAGAGTCAAACTCTGGCGTTGACCATACTGGTACACCAGAGTCATCATAAATACCAAGTCCGGTTACAGATAACCGGAACTGACCCGATTGTGAAATCGGGTCATTACGATTCGCTGTCCAGACAACAGTGTGGGACAGCGAATGGTAAATGACTAAATAAAAAGACATAGATTCGGGTACGGGGTTTAGTATAGCGGCTGTGTAAGTATGATTTACTGACTGAAGAAAACTGCCAGAATTGTCAATGAATAAAAAGTGTGTAGCTGTGAAATTTGGTGTGATGGTGCCGGTGGAGATTACGGCGGAGACGGTGGTGGTGACGGTGGTGATGAGGAGGAGGATCACGGTGGTGATGGTGGCAGCCATCCATGCAGAGAGAAAATGTGTCGCTAGAAAATGGTGTTTGTAAAAAATGGTGTGTTTTTTTTAGTGACTAAATTTAAAAGTGAGCTGTATTATTTTAGTGACTATTTTCTTTATATATTTTTTTGGTAAGAGTTGACTTATGTGATAGGTGTTGTTATTTGTTTTTTTTCCTTCCAATTTTTTTAATGGTTTTATTTTGTTTAGTTTATTAAAAATGAGAATTTCGTGGCAGATATGCTGAGTTGAGGTGAAGGCGTGAAGTATATGCCATGCTGCTGACATATTGTGTTTCATTATATATATATATATAAATAAATAAATACTAAATAAAAAGTGATTATTTAGTAAAAAGAGTGAATAATTTAGAACTTAGATGTTACTCGAAATTATGGTAGCTAAATAGTAGGTGAAGCCACTATGATGTGTCTGAAGAAATTATGTTCGAATTTCGCTAGGTATATATTTTGAGAGTACTGATGTCGAAGGTTTTTTTAAAGCGATCTTTTTATTCTTGGGTTTACCTTAAAGTATGAGTATGATCTGTCTACACTTCATCTCCCTTATATCTTGTGCATACGAGATTAGTTAGGTATTGTTATTGTTGTATATGTTTTGAATGGGCTAAGTGAAATGGTAAAAACAAAGTTAAATCGCGTACATTTAAATCAAATGCTTGCTCTTTCGGCCGTGACGTGTGAACTAATTAGTGTTAATGGTTATCAATGTTTTTTTTGGCAGAATTGCATATATATCCTTCCGAAAGTCAATAATTGCATATATATCTTTTGTATAAGTTTTTGATACACATAATACAATAGTTTTTATGCATGTTTTGAATATATATGCAATTATGCATTTTCGAGAGGATATATATGTAAAAACCTTTTTTTTTTCTGCAAAATAGTAAGTAGTGTTAATGTTTGTCAAAGTTTTCATTTTTATGTAAAATGTCATTTTACTTTCCAATAATCAAATTCAGTTTTTGTTTTGTATCTATATAGACATAAATACAAATTATTTCAGGTTCAGTAGATAGGTTGAAATGTCAAATAAATGGAATAAACGATGTAATGAAATAAATAGTGTAATGTAATAATTTAGTATCGTTATTAATCATGTTTGGTTTGTATAATAAAACGTAATAGAATAGATAATTGAAAGACTAAAATACTCATTGATGATAGGAAGTATATTTAATGGTCAGTTAATGATGAAGTTTTATGTAATTTTGATTCTATTACAAAATGTAATGAAAAAAAAATGTAAGAGACCTCTAAAAAATGATTTTGGCATAATGTGTCATTCCTTGTAATGAATAATTACATTCTATAAATGTAAACAAATAATATTTTTTCATTACATCATAATAATCTTTTTTATTCCGGCTTTAATTACAACATACCAAACACTACGTTAGTATTTATGCAATATTGATTCTTTAACCAATAAATAGTCAGTTTATTGCACCTACATGAAGTAGTGACTAACAAGGACTAGCAAGGAAATGTATATTAAAAAAGGGTGGCATTTATTTTAATTTTTAAGTTAGGTGAAAATAATTGTTATATGAGAAAATGTTAGTCACCAACAAAGAAGACTGCTAGAGGACAACAACAGAGGATCTCAGTTGTAAATTTTATTAAACACTTGGTTTGTTTTTTAAGAATGAAGTAATGTTAACATATAGGAGTATATTTCAGTTTCTACCCAAATTGACATTTTTTATGTATGTTTAATTGCAAGAACACAAAACTTCAATTAAGTATCTAGAAGTTGGTACATCCATCCGAATTTCTGTTATACAACTATACTTGCGTATGAAAGTATATCATATCCAGTTACACATATGTAGAATGTTTATATGAATGCTAGGATATGCTAAAGAAAATACATGTTCTTATCCACAGTGGCGAAGCTTGGATTTCGTAAGTGGGGGGTCGGGATCTAAATTTTTTTTTTTCTAAGGCTATATTTCAGGTATACCAAAATTTTTGGGGGGTCGAAACCGAATATACCGAAATTTTTCTACACGAAAACTATATACCCCCTACATCGCAAAAAAAATTTCGGGGGGTCGGGCGCCCCCCCCCCCCCCCCCCCCCCCGGCCCCTATGAAGCTTCGCCTCTGCTTATCCATGTCCCATGAATCAATGCATATATATTTAGCAAAATTATTTTTAAGGTGGTCTCAGAGCATCAGGTGCACTGACTTAAGCTAAACTGTCATATGTGCGATACATCGGTTCTTTTCCTTTTCATTTACATCTCACTAACACATTTAGAAACATCTTCCTAATAACTTAAGCCAAAACTTTAAGACCCACCATACCTAATTAAAACACAAAAAGCAATTAAAAAAACAAAAGATCTCAGCCAAATAATTGGCGAGTGAAATGACGAAGAGGGGTGGCGGTGCACTAACATGCATTTGGCTTAAGCCAAAAGTATACTTAAAAACAATCAAAAACAGTCACGAGAATACTAGTTTAGTTTATTGAATAGGGGAAATGATACTTACATTACAATGTAAGCAATTACTTACATTTTTTTGTAAAAATTAAAAAAAAAAATAAAAAATAAAAAAAAATAAAATAAAAATTCAGTTTCTGCAATAAATCTCGGATGAATGTTTTCCACCTATTTCTTCTTTTTTTTTTTAAAAAAATGTACGTAATTATGTACATTGTAAGTCATCAATTATAGTTAACATTTGTCGAATATACCACTCAAATTCTTCTCATTTAACCAAATTCAGTTCACTGTTCACATATGTGTTGGCAATTGCATTATTGTAGACACAAGAAGTTAACATACATTATCCTAAAAACGTTGACATATTCTTTTGATATGATGCTGAATCTTGACATCATTAATTCATTAATTAATGCTCAAATTTCATAGCACACCTCATGGCTGAAAATGGGACCTTTTAACGAGTCATAATGCTCAACTTGTAAAGACCATGTTTTGGATGTTACGAAAAGCCCATGTAGGGCCCCACTAGCTTGGTGTGAAGATGGCTGTTGACCAAGTGACAACTTTGCCATTATTAGGCCAGCATTTCAGATATCGCAACTTTTTTATTTATTTATGTGAGATTGACACGACATCACAAGCCGACTAATATATCTTTTGGATAGCCGGAACTTTTTTTTATTTATGTGAGATTACGACACGACATCACAAGCAGACTAATATCAGAATGATTATCGTTTAGATAGCCGGAGTCGGTGGGGTGAACTTCCGTGGCCAAAAAAAATTAATTTTCTCCTGATTAGATGCGAGAACCTTTGACTTTCGATTTGAAAGGCTTGTGTTCTTACAGATGGATCACTCGTTTAAAATGAAAGGTTAAGAAAAAAATGTAATACTCCCTCCGTCCCATATTATAAGTCCATTTTCTTACTTTTGGGTGTCCCAAAATAGTTGTCAATTTTTTTGTTTCAACTAATCACAAGATACTTTAGTGGAGAGAGAAGAAATTTTATTGGTGAATAGATTAGTTAGTGGAGATTTATTAAACTTTGTGCAAAATGAAAATGGACTTATAATTTGGGACGGAGGGAGTAGTAAGAATCTTAAGAGAGGAGGGTACCCTACGCCAACAGTGGCGTTTTCCTGGAAAACGCAACCCGAGCACGCCACAACCACACCGTGGCTCACGTTTTCGCGTCCCGAGCCATCACGAACAGCTCAAATCATCCCGGAAAACGCGACACGATGGCGCAAGCACGATACCGAGCCTCGTGTTTTCCCGTTTTTTTCTTGGCGTTATCCCGTTTTTTCAATTTGTTTGAGAATAAAAGATGTTCATGGTGTTTGATAAAAGATGTTCATGGTGTTTTCATGTTTTTTTTCTTCGATGGTTGTGACTTGTTTTGAGCAAGAAGCAAAGAACCCAAATGTTGTCTTGATATTTGTTGGGTTTGAGGAAGAAGAAAAAGCAGGTAGTAGGTAGTAGGTGGCTGCAATTCTTTGAAAGCAGGTAAAACAAGTATACGTATATAGTAGAGTATGTCTTTTGGGCCTTGTTTTTTGTTTTTAAAAGAATGGGCCTTGTTTACAGTATTTTTTTTTAGAGTAAATATAGTTTTGAGCGTTTGCTTTTTTTGGTAAGTAAATATAGTTTTGAGCGTTTACAGTATTTTTTTTTTTAACTTTTTTTTTTAATGTAATTCTTTAATTAATGAAATTTTAATTTTAATTAAATGTGTTAGTTTATTTAAATAAATGAAAAAAAGAAAAAGATATATATGTGGGGTTCAAGGGTGCATGACAAAACCAGAAACTGGTGTTATAGGAAGGAGGAGGTTTTTAGTGTTATGATGAATTCTGGTGTTATGAGAAAAGGTGCTGATGTGGCAGCACTTTTCCCAATGGCACCAGCGGGACAACACCACGATACCTAGTGCTCTAACAAGAACACATGGAATAAGATTAAGACATATAAATATCAGTCATGATTTTCCTCAATTATATAAATTTGTCGTGTGTGTTTTTGGATCCTAAAAACAAGCGCCGAGATGCTACAAATATAGAAAATAAAATCCATGGAAACAACTAACGAGAAGAACGATATCATATGAGCTTCTTCTTTTCAAAGAAGGATTTCAAGTGCCAAAGCTGCATACCGGCCACAAATAAGCATACCAAGAGCGAAATAAAACTCAACCATGCCATCCGAGAGTTTGTGGCTTTGTTTAGCTCTTGCATCTCTCTTTCCCTGTAACAAGCATATGGAATAGTCATAATTATAAATGCAAAAGATAACATCATGTTTGACACTTGGTTATCGTAAAAAAAACCTTACATACTTTCATCAAAAGCGTTTTTAAGTCCCTATAGTATTTACGTGGGTGATTTGATCTTCAAAGATTTTAAATACTTTTTAGAAAAGAAAAAAAAATAAATAAATAAAAAAATATCAAAATTGTTTTTTTTGTTAGTGATCAAGTCTTCAAACTTTGTTATTGATAAACTGAGTAATTCTAAAATTTAAAATTACATGGACTAAATCGCATGTTTAAACTTGGAGGAGCAGATCAACCATAAATTTATTTAAAAATAAAGGCGCGCATACTACTCATTCTTACATAATGAGTTTCTTTTGTCATTTTTAATGGCAAGTGGTTTATTTGCTATGAAATACATCATACATCATAGTCTGGAAAAGTCAATCACTGATCTGTTATATAATAAAGGAACATCCTATTTGGGGGATTTGACACAAATGAAAAAACTAAATCATTCCTTATTAGGTAATAATTAAGTTATTATTATTTTATTTTAAATATGTAGCAAAAGAATAAAGTGTAAATATTACCTGATTTGGCAAAAATTTATAAAAAAAATTGAAAAAACTGGAGAAAATCAAATCTACGCACGTATTTTGCAGATCATGTTTAATAGTTTTGGACCAAAAGCATAAATAAAAAATGAGGTGGAGTTTCTCGACTGATCATTCATAAGCCCCCCATGCAGAAGCAATCATGTTCCGTTGGATGGCAATTTACATATATAAACAGTATGAGTTACTTTTAGGCTATCAGATGCATATAAGATGTTGAAAATGGAGAATTAATATTATAGTGATGCATAAAAGAACAAACAATATAAATTAGGGGTGAGCACAAAAACCGAAAAACCGAATCGAAACCGAAATAACCAAAAAAGCCGAATCGAAAAAACCGCCCCATTTAACAAACCGATGGAGGTGGTTTTGAATTTTGTAAAAACCGAATGTTTGGGGCGGTTTTTGGTTTCATAAAAAAACCGAACCAAAAAAAACCGCCCCGCCCCATCTTTATATATGTTTTTATATAATTATCTATATAAGAGATTTGCTATTTGGTTTTGGATTTTAAACATTTGAGTATATATTTATCTATTACAAAAATAAAACAATAGTGTTGTTCAAATTTGTTATATTTATAAATATTATATCTTTGTTATCGAACAATAGTGTTCTTTGAATATTTTGGAGAACAAAAAGTGCAAAGCCGCAAAGACGTTTATATTTTAGATTCATGTTGGTTGTTTCATACGTTTTTTCAAAGCTTTGGATTGCTAGATATTATGCTATTATTTATATTTGTTTAAATATTTTTGCTTGAAAACTTGGAATCGTAAACTTTATATAAGATTAAAACTTTCTTGTTTTCAAACAAAAAAAACCGAATATAAACCGAAACCGAACCGATTCAATGTCAAAAACCGAAAAACCGAAACCGAAAAAACCAAAATCAAATGGTTTGTAGTTTTCAAAAACCGAAATATATGGTTTGGTTTTTGGTTTTACCATAAAACCGCCCCACCCCGCCCCATGCTCACCCCTAATATAAATAATAGACAACACGAAGAATTGGTTTTAAACTTTTAATAGTTCAAATTTTGTGAAGTAAACAATTAATTGTCCTTTTCATGTTTTATTGTGGCTTAATAAGTGTAGTGATTTTGATTAGGGTAGCTGATGTGTGGCAGAAGCAATTGTTTAAATTTAATCCATGCCCAAACCCCGTGTGTGCACGGGACTTATAACTAGTTATTCAATATACAAAGTACAAAGTACTCTTTACAGCTCTTAAATAGCAACATTTGAATTTTTATGCAATTTAAGAAAACCGATAGTTATTATAAAAAGAACACTACTATTTAAATCGACATAGTTTCAACTTCCTAAAATACTAACTTAGAGATAGAGCATAATTGCTCTTGCAAGAGATGCGGTATGACTTTCAGGATAGAATATTTACTAACCTGTCTCGGAGATAAAACATCTCCTCGTGAATCGAAGTGATGGTATCTGCTAGTTTCTTCAACTCATATTCCATCGCCTGGAAAATAATGTGAAGTTGTCAAACAGATAACTTATAAGATAAACTATATAATCATCAAACCACCTGGAAAAAATTAGCTCCCAAAAGGATTCAACATGTCCAAACAAAGCAAAGAAAAACATTATAGGGTATTTTAGTCTAGACACGGACTTACGTTGGGCGCCAAATATGGGACACACTAACACACTACGGTTTGGCAGATGTTTGATAGATAGTCAAATTTTATCAGCAAACTACTTCTATTCAAACTTACACGTGTTTAAGGAATGGAGGGAGTATTTATTATAGTAAATAGCTTATATGGTTTTATGGATTAAAATACTTTTGTATTTCCATCGTCAACAATGCAACACTCTGGATACAAAAAAGAAAATATTGGGAGATTATGCAAAAAGAAAAAAGGCTCGACTTTTCCTGGGGAGTGGTAAGGTGGTCCCAAAGTCTCACAAGAGACTTGGGTTCCAACCTTGTTGGGTAAACATCTTAAGATGTCTAGGGAAAAGTCTGGAAAAGGCTACAACCATACCGGTTAGGCCACGTACATCAATGCCAAAAAAGGCTCGACTATCCTCGGGTGGGTAGCATGAATCCCCTTCGTTTATACAACATACCCAATCCCGCCGGGGCGGGGTATGGGGAGGTAGAATGTAGACACATCCTACTCCTACCTCATGATTAATCCCCTTCGTTTATACAAGTGCATAAAAATAACCCTATAAACTTTTGTCAAAAAAATAGAGTCAATTCCCTACGGTAATTCTGAGGATGATTCGATCACCAAGAAATTTTTTATTGGGGAAAGAATAAATGATTTATTTAAAATAAAATAAGATTTGTGGGTGGTTCCTTTTACCAATTTAGTTCCATAAGTTAACTTGTTATGATCAAATTTGTGGTACTAGATCGTGTTTTCAAACTTGGACGGCTGAATCAACTATACTAGAGGACTTCCCCGAAATTTGGTTGTAAATTGTATAGGGTTTTTTTGACAATGACCCCAAATACCGTTACAATCAAGAAGAGGCATCTTACAAACCGTGGTTCCATACTCTATAGCTAAGTTTAGAGTAGCATCTTTCAACCCATTTGTTAAAATATGGTCAAGATAAGATAATACGAGTATGTTATTGCCAACATGTCAAACCGCTAAACTAAAAATCTTAGCTATAGAGGATATGGGTCAAGGTTTTAGTACAAACAACCTCTTTACTATGGTAATCACTAAAAAAATACACTTTTGAACGGCAATCATTACAGAACAATCACTCAGGATACACTACTCTTCTATTTTTTTCATTACTAAGGGATATTTAACGCTTCGATTAATAGTAAAATTTTGTCAGCAAACTATGTCTCTTCAACCTTGAATCTATCTAGAGAAGGAGAGAGTACTTAGAATATCGTAAATAGCTTAAAAGGATTATTTTGACGTGAACTAAAAGACCTCTATATTTTCTGAATCTAACCAAGACAATTTTAGATGCAACACTTGATGTAGATAGATAACTATAAATTGGAAACCTTACGTTAAGAATATGTTAGGAGATTAAACAAAAAACCCATACACACTTTCAAGAAAATGCAGTTAAGTCCCTAAAGTATGGACCTTCTGGTTTTACTGGTTCACTTCCTCAAACTTTGTTATCGATTTACCGATTATGTCTCTGATGCTTATTTGTTTTAATAAAAAAATTGAGGGACTAAATCGCATCTTCAAACTTGGTGGACCATATCCACCACCAAATACACTATAAGGACTCGACCGCATTTTCAGTAGAAATATAAATCAGTCACTACATATTCATTGCTAACATGTACACGTTGATACTAGCCAAGTGTTTATGACATCTTAGATAGCTTAATTAAAGAAAGAGAAAATCCTGGATCGTTATTTCGATGATACTGTCTGTTACCATATTCAACATGCGAATTGTTTATGAGGTTCAGACTGGGAAAAAAAAAAAAAAAAAAAAAAAGATCATATAGGGTGGTATCAACACACTAGAGGTGGCCAATTTGACGCGCCTGAGAAATAGCCATTTGACAAGTTACTTGGGCCTACGAATTCGCCTATTTTGCCACATATAGCTCACAGATATTAGACGATTTATGCATAGGAGACCTCGCAACAATCCTTGTGTGCTATAATATAATGATATTTTATATAAATAAGTGTTACTTAACAATTAACATGTTCTGGGCATTTTTGTCACATAGCTCTTTCTGTAGGGAAACGAGAGTTGTAGCCACATAATAGAGAAACATCTTTGATTTTATGTTGAATGTTAATCTTTACCATCTTCGTTTCATAATAGCAAATAAACTATTAAAAAGCACGCGAAACACAATATATGATAAGAAAGACGAATAGATAAACTTACATCCACAGAACCTTTCTTGGCAACATTGGACCAATCCTTAGCAGCTACACCAGATCTCCAGTCGAATTCAATCGGAATCTTAAGTGTTGGTTGGTGCTCAATGGCGAAAAAACAAGCCATATAATCTCCAGCTTCAACAGCCTGAAAAGCAAACTGTCCCGACTGAACATTTTCAGAGGAGTGATAGCTATTCCCGTATGCCGAAGTCACCTGCGTAACAATAACACAATACCCAATACAACACTTAGATCCAACTCTCCCACATAAAGGCACAATGTAAGCTTAAAAAATCACATATTTGTACTAAAATATACATACAATTCTTATATAAAAAAACAAATGTTAGACCAAAAAAGACTTGACCTAAGATTGATACTGATAAATTCTATGAAATACAATACGATGCCATTACGGCTGTTTCGGAATGATTATTAAGGGGGTGTTACGCTAAGCTAATTTGAGGTGGTTATTGTATTATCAAATACAATAAGCTTATCTTATCAGTTATCGAAAAGTGCTTAATAGCTTATTGAAGATCAAAAAAGGGCTTTAACAATAAGCTCCTTAGAATTGGCTTTTTTGATAAACTAAGCCAAACAGCCCCTAAAATGGTTATCTGGCTGTCTGCTTATTGTGCTCTAATACAACAAACATGCCGTTTCGAGGGACCGCTAATCTGATTATTTACAAGCAAATAAGCTCTAATGCAAAACAGTTTAAAGTTATTTATTTCAACCTTCCTATTTCAAAAAGCAATAAACAGATCAACATTTAAACATCAAGTATTAATTACCAATCCCAAACGCCCCCTGATCATCATCTTAAAAACACATAATCCACATAAATTCCCCTCATTTACAACAAACAACTCGTAATCAAATATTCTACCTTAGTCAAAACTTCAAGATCCTAAATTAACTTCGTTTACACAAACTCCAAACATTAAAGTATAAAACACTATAATCCAAATGAAGTAAAACTCGTATTAACTCACATCTACAAAAAGAACAAAACAACATAATCAAACAAACACTAAATTCAAATCTAACAACAAACCAACAAAAATCAACATTAAAGATCACAACTTTATTCAGATCGAACAAAAACGCAACAAAATTAACATCAACGATTACTACATTATTCAAAATTGAAACGACCCAACAATATTAACATTAATGACTACTACTTTATTGAACTTCAAAGTAGTGATCAGTGCACCCTGATGTCCTCGCAAGAGGTCTCGGGTTCAAAACTCACAAGGTACACATCTTCGGGCGGCTAGTAAACATCTAAGTCAAAGACTCGGCCTCGACACTTAACCTTAACACGAAAAACCTCATCCATTTAACAAAAACATCATAGACTACTACTTTACTCAAAATTAACATCAACCAAACAAAACTAACATTCAAGATTACTACTTTATTCAAATCCAACAGAATTAACATCAAAGATCACAACTTTATATAAATCTAACAGCAACCCAACAAAATTAACATTAAAAAAAAAAAAAAAAAAAAAAAAAAAAAAAAAAAAAAAAAAATTAACATTAAAGATCACAACTTTATAAAAATCCAACAAAAAAAAACCAACATTAAAGATTAGTACTTTTTTATAATCCAAACCTTAAGTGTAATCCTATGTGATTCAGGCAAAGGTTGACCTTCATTAGGATTAACAATGGAATAATGACCAACAGTCATTGAATTACTCTTAATATCTTCAGCTATACACTTTGTATGACCTGATTCAAGTTCAAATCTTATTGATTCACCACTTTCTAATAAAACCCCCAAAAATATCACCATCAAGATTGCTGCTAAACTGTGGATCTTCATTCTTTTTTATGAAATTGATTGACTTTGGTCAATTTGGTTTCAGTTGGATTTCAATTCTGGGTGTTTGGGGTTTGGGGTGGGGGTGGGGGTGGGTTTGGGGAAAGATGGATATATGGTGGGTAAGAGTGGAATGTTTGGGGAAGTTATGTTAGTAGTCCTTTTAGTATTGTGTTTTGGTTGTTTTGTGATTTGTACTGTGTTTTACTGTGTTTTAAGCTGGTTGCGAATGCTGATTAGTTGGAATAGTTTGGTCGATGCGGAGGAAGGTGTCGATGAAACGTTGTTGAAAGTGGATTATCTTGTTTGTTGGTTGGTTGTGGATGTCGTGTGTTTAGGTGGTTGTGAATGTTTGTTAGTTGGAATAGTTTGGTTGGGGTCGAGCGAGGTGTCGATTTGGGTTTTCTGGTTAGGTTGGTTGGTAGTTAAATGGAGAAGTCGAAGCCGATGAACCGTTGTTGAAAGTGGGTTATGTGAATGGTTCGTGTGATTTGGAGAAAATTGTTAGATAATAAAGGCCCGCAAGCCCGTTGAGTTTGGCCTGTTAGTTGCTAGGTTTAGGTTAATTAGTTTTCTATTTAATGTCATGTAATCTTTGTAATTCATTGAATCTGATCAATATAGTTTTTCCGTATTCCTTTGATTTCTTCAAAAATAATAAGGATACCCTAGTAACAACCCTCAGCGACCCTCATTTTTTCTTTCACATCAGTTTTCTCTCTCACGCAACCTACAACCGACCTTTTAGGCATAGTAAGTCAAACTACACTACAAAAAACTTACCCTACAAAAATAACATTTTAATTAATTAAAACACACACCATAACATAAATCTTCTTTGGTGACCAATTGTCCCAATCAATTGGCTCTTCGACCCTTATAGCTTCGACCTCAACGTCGACCGTCATCCCACAACAAAGGCAACCTGGTGCAACCTTTAGGCAACCGAGTCTCAACTGGAACTATTGGGGGTAGCCTAAAGGTTGATGAGTGTTGATGATGTTTACTCACATGATTCGCATTTTAACGGTTTGTTTAACTTTTACTGTTTTATGACATGAAGAAGATGGAGGGGAAGTTACTTGGACCAAATAGAGATAGAGGGTGGAGATTGATCCCTTGGTTAGTAGATATAGTTTGGTATGCAAATGATCTTACATCTTACGAAGTACGTGTTTACCATTTCAGGTTTTGCACTTATTTATTTTTCCATAATTGATGATCCTTTACCCATAACTTGAAATGATCAGTGACATGTCTCATTGGTAATTCATGGGACTTCGAAATTTACAGATTTAGCAAGCATGACAATTGGTAAATGTTTGGGTTGCAAGTTATTCAACATTTTTTCGATTTAAAATTTTCCTTCCCTTTTTACTTTTATACTCGTGATATTTGATTTTAGCCTTAAAGATTGTTGATGGTATATGAGAGAGTGAAACTGAGATATTATTGTATGATAGCAAAGCAAAAATTGATACGAATATATGATATACGTGCCAAACAAATTATTCAAGTGATCATAAGTTCATAACCACTTTTATTCCAACCTCTTTGTAAACCTTTAGTGAACCAGGTTTTTCAACAAAATGGCATCGAATAATCTCTGCAATATATTTTTGAAACCTATATACTAACATCTATTGATTATTGATTTTCGTAACTGTTCTTTGTGTCATGAGGAATATTAAGGTACTGAAGGTAAAAATAGTTAGTAAGTCACTAAGTATTTTTTCTATTTTTTTGGACCGCTCATTTTTCAACACTGCATAAAGTAATATTTAGCATTGAGCATTTAAGAGTTGTATTACACATTATGATTACATTTACAACTACATTAAAAAAAAAAAAAAAAAAAAAAAAAAGTTATTGCTCACAGTGTTACAGCCACTGTTTACTGCTACTATTATTTTTGCCAACCACACCGCTATCCCGAATTTTTATCGCACTTGTTTTTTCTTTGGTGCCATTACATTTCGTTACTCCAGAGTCCAGAATAGTTACTGGGCCAGTTTGGCTTCAAGAGTTTGGGCCAATTTTGGGCCTTGTCTTCATAAACATAATGGACACATAAATGGGCTTGTTCTTTTCGATATTTTTCAATTATGATACTTTGCCATCTTAATTCAAAGAAATTTTGTCTTCATGTGATATTGTGATATAATTATGAACACAAAAATGTACTTTGCTATAAAGTGTTTTTAAATTATAGTTAACATCGACCTTTATTGGTTTCTATGTTGAATAATTCGATTAAATGCAGAAAATTGATATTGTTACAAGAGGATAAACATGTGCGCTGAATTTCATTTTCACAAAGATATAAATAAAATTTGCTAATTTGTCATACAAATTTTTTGTTTAACTTTTGGCTTATAAGCCTATTTGACTCGACTTATCGTTATTAAGTATTTTCAAGCTTAATTTTAGACTAATAGACTCATTATAACCTAAAGATAGAAAATAAGTTAAAGAATATAATTTTTATAAACAAGAAAACGTGGTTAAACATGCTCTAAGCCTTTTCTTTTTCTAAAAGTGGCAAAAGCCAACAACAGATTTTTTTTGTATTTTTGAAAAAGTTGTGTCAAAAAACATAGAGTAAACTTCAAAAGACATCATTTTTTTCCTATTTTCACACCATACATCTTTGTCAAAACAGCTGAGACATATATATCCTTTCGTCAATAAACGTTAGACATTATACATTTATGAGGGCGAACGATGTAAATATTTTCCTGTTATCTTTTAACGTGGATATAACAGGACAAAAATATTTACACCGTTGGTCTTCAGGGATGTATAATGTCTAACATTTATTATTATTATTATTATTATTATTATTATTATTATTATTATTATTATTATTATTATGAAATATTTGCATCGTTCGTCCTCAGTGATGTATAATGTCTAACGTTTATTGACGAATAGATGTATATGTTTCAGCGTTTCTTGAAGATTTTGAAGTTTACCCAAAAACATATACAGAATGGCTTCGAAAATAGACAGAAAATAAAACATTAAAAGAAGAGAAAAATTACTTCCAAAGTTTTCCAGACTGATAGGAGTATCATACAATAAATTTGATAATGTCGACGAAACATAGATTCATGCAACTATCATTGTCAAAATTCCTATCATGAATTAAGTTATTGCGATCTATGATAAATAATACCAGTAAAAAACGTTGAGAAAAGACCAAGCCATAGCGGGGGTAAGAAACTACAGTATATATTAATATCCTTGTCGATTGTTTTTTAATTTGATGATAATAACATTGTTATTTTGTTATCTTTTGTAATTATTGTCTTCTAGATGTAAATCACACTCCATTTCATGGGACAATTGGATTCAAAATCCGTTAGTGGTTTATTCCTTGTAATTTTTCTATCGTCTTGCTAGCTTTAATAAAATTCTGTCATTCAAAAAAAAATTATTGTATATGAAATTTTATACATTAATAACAATCATCATTTTTTTTATCTATTGCTCAACTAATTCACGAGATTTGAATATACATTCACATAAATTCAAATCAGGTAAACTTTTTTTTATTTTTTTATTTGAAAATTTACGTGAACCGCACATATCAGGAAAATAAAATAGGAAGAATTGCATATAGACTCACTAAAACCTGAATATTTACATATTTTTTCATAATATAAGTTTTTAATACATAATGTACAATGATACTTACACATGTTTTGGATTTATATGCAAATATCCAAGTTTTAATAAGTATATATACAATTGCCTCTAAATTAGGGGGGGAATTGCAATAACAAAAATACTCCAAACAAATTAACTTTCTGAACTATGGTTTTTTACTTTCTGAACTACGAGTATAAAAGTAACTTAAAAAGAATTAACTTTCTGAACTACGGTTTTTACCCCCAACAAATTCTTCGTACTTTCTTATATTACAGACCTATGTTAGGGTGGTCTTAAAAGAATTAACTTTCTGAACTTCGATTTTTACCCCACAAATTCTTTGTACTTTCTTATATTACAGACCTTAATTTATTAGTGTGGTCACTTGGTTTTCACTTTTGTAAGTAGGTAATATCTTTACTTTTACTTATTTTGTAATGATTCTATATGACACTTTATACAGAGTTAAAAGTTAAAACATTAGAACTTCAGTTTTTTTACATAAGATGTCAACGGCTAGGTTAATTTATATATGATCAGTGGCGGAGTTAGAAAAAAATTTGTGGGAGGGCCGAAACAAATTTTTTTCAGAAAATACATTAGATGTGAGGGCCGAGGTGAAACAAAAAAAATTTTAACACTTGAAATAGCGAAAAATTACCCTAACCGGCTTAGGCCTTGGGGGCCGGGACCTTTCCCGGTCCTCACTAAGCTCCGCACTTGTATATTATATAATATATTTGTCTTTAATTTTTATAGGTTTAGATAGTTAAAGAGCAAAAGTACGTTGTGATAAAATTGATGCATGATTTCTTAGAAAACTAGAAGCTCAACAGTCAACATTTGTTGATCAAGCGTAATAATAGAGTTCTATATTTATAAAGCTTGTCTTCAAGAAAAGAAAAGAAAAAAAGATGAAACCGTACGTGATTTTTTTCCAAAATTCTTTGTCATATGTATACACAAATGAGCGTATTTATAAATTATGTCGTATGCATACATGCACAATTGCATGAGTGCATGTATATATATGAATAGAAAGTTTTTTCTTTTTAATTCTCAAACCAAAGCCTCATCATGGACCATGGCTGCTTATTTCAAACCAAACCTCAGGTCATGGCTGCCTCCTTTTTTAAAACAACAACTGAATTACAGTAGCAACCTAGCATAAAAAGGTGGCAATGCTTAAATGGGGATGTTTCGAGAGTTGAGAACCATTCTATTCAGCTATATTACATCGTATAATATTTCATCATTTTGCCTCGTTTGTTCTTGAAGGTAATCTTGTTTCTATTCCGTCAAATGATCCAAAGAGTGGATTGAATCGCACCAACATATAGGGAGGAGAGGGTAGAACTATGGGAGATTTGCTTGATCTGTTGGAAAATTTAGTGCACTTGAGGGATCAATTCACACCTGGTAATGGGTTTGGAGGTATGGAGTATACACCCATTTGGTCACTGAATCCCCTGACTCAATAGTGGTTATGTATTGAATCAGCTGATAAGATTCTGCTGACAGCTGATCTTGCTGATAGGATTATGCTGACAGCATGATCCTGCTGATAGTGTGATTCTGCTGCTGGCATTCTACTGCTAGTGTTTCCACTGATGTGTTTACGTTACCACTGCAAGGGTTATTGTTTCCACTGATAGTGTTAACATTACCACTGCTAGTGATAATGTTTTCACTGATAACACTGATCCTTATTATTATGGAAAGTATTATGATATAATTAATGGGCCGTTAATTATACATAATTTCATGGGCTAGGGTTTTGAGTATTCTCTATTATAAATAGAGGTCACATAATTCTGCATGGATATATAAAAAATACGATTAACACAAAACCCTAAACACTTTTATACGCATCTGGTTCTTGGTTTGTGCCTAAAGCAAGAACATCACTTGGTCTTATCCCATAGAGATATTCGTGTAACCCAGGCATAGGGTCGAATAGTTTCTATTGGAAAGTGATACCACGATTTCAAGTGAATATCCGGTACCTTTATCGATTATCTTAACCCTAATCTGGGAACCCGTTTACTAATAATTAACCAACAATCAATAGAAACTATTAGTGATAATCAATGGCTGCTGCTGTGAGACAAATGGCTGCTAACTTTTCCAAGTTGGAAAAGTTTGAAGGCGTTGATTTCAGAAGATGGCAAAAGAAGATGCACTTCTTGTTGTCAAGTATGAATGTGGTGTATGTTCTCACGACTGAGATTTCAGAAGATCATGGAGATGATGCTACTATGGATCAGATGAGGGCAAGGAGCAAGTGGGAGAATGATGACTACATATGTAGAGGTTTAATTCTCAATGGTATGTCTGATTCTCTATTTGATATTTATCAGAATGTTGAAACTTCTCAAGAACTATGGGACTCCTTGGAAGCCAAATATATGGCTGAGGATGCATCAAGTAAGAAGTTCCTTGTAAGTAATTTTAACAATTACAAAATGGTTGATTCTAGACCTGTCATGGAACAATACAATGAACTTCTTAGTATACTTGGTCGGTTCACACAACACAAGATGAACATGGATGAGGCTATTTCAGTCTCTTGTATCATCGATAAACTACCTCCTTCTTGGAAAGAGTTCAAGCATATGCTTAAGCATAAGAAAGAGGAGTTAACTCTTGTTGAGTTGGGCAGTCACTTGCGCATTGAGGATTCACTCAAAGCTCAAGACATTGACAAGCCAAAGAGTAGCACTGCTACTGGTCCATCAGTTGTCAATATGGTGGAGCATAACAACTCCACCAAGTACAATGACAACAAGGGCAAGCGTAAGCATCAAGATAACACCAAATCTGATCTTACAAGAAACCTAAGGTGACTTGTTGAAAGTGTGGGAAACCTGGACACTTCAGGAAAGATTGCAAGGGTGGTAAAATTGGAAATAAATCCAATGGATCAGGCACAAGTGGAGGGAATGGTAACACCAATTCTCTGAAAGGTCAGAATGTGTTTAATAAGTCTTTTAAAATTTATTATGTTACATATATATCTGACATTTACTTTGTGCAGGATGATGATGTTGCGTGGTGGGTTGACTCTGGAGCAACAATTCATGTGTGTAAAGATAGAAGCTGGTTCAAGACCTACAAGTCAATGAATGATGGTTCTATTCTTCACATGGGAAACGAGTCAACTGCCCTGGTGCATGGAAAAAGATGTGTTGAGTTGAAGTTTAGTTCTGGAAAGATGTTTCTTTATTTAATGTTTTACATGTTCCTGATATTAGAAAGAATTTGGTTTCTAGTAGTGTTTTGAATAATTGTGGTTATAAACAGGTTATTGAATCTGATAAGTTTGTTTTGTCTAAAAATGGTGTGTTTATTGGTTTTGGTTATTTATGTAATCAAATGTTCAGACTTAATATTGTTCATGATAATATTGATTCTGCTTTTATATCTACATCTAAACTTAATGATTCAAACCTATGGCATGCAAGACTTGGCCATGTACATTTTAAAAAGGATGCAAGATATGTCTAAGGATGGGTTAATTCCAGCCTTTGATATGAATACTGAAAAGTGTAAAACTTGTATGTTGAACAAGATAACTAAGAAACCTTTTCAAGGAGTAAAACGTGAAACTAAAGTTTTGGAGTTAATTCACAGTGACCTTTGTGATTTACATGCTACTCCCTCTTTGGGGAATAAGAAATACTTTGTGACTTTTATTGATGATGCTTTTAGGTTTTGTCATGTTTATTTATTATATTCTAAAGATGAAGCATTAGATAAATTTAAAGTATTTAAAACTAAAGTTGAATTGCAACAAAGTTCCCTGATCAAAAGATTAAGGACTGATAGGGGATGTGAGTACATGGATACTCTGTATTTTCAGTCTGTTGGTATAATCCATGAAACGACTGCCCCTTATACTCCTCAGCAAAATGGTATTTCTGAAAGGAAAAACAGGGTGCTGAAGGAGATGGTTAATTCCATGTTGTCCTATTTAGGGCTGAGTCAAGGGTTCTGGGGTGAAGCTATGTTAACAGCTTGCTATTTATTAAATAGGGTTCCCAACAAAAGGAACAAAGTTACCCCTTATGAACTTTGGACTAAAAAGAAACCTAACCTTAATTATCTTAGGATATGGGGTTGTAGGGCTGTTGTAAGACTCCCTGATCCAAAGCAGAAAACTTTGGGTGAAAGAGGCATTGAATGCATGTTTGTTGGATATGCTGAGCATTCCAAGGCATATAGGTTTTATGTTATAGAACCTAATGAGTCTGTTTCAATTAACTCAATAATTGAATCAAGGGATGCACTAATTGATGAGAACAGATTCTCATCTATCCCTAGACCAAGTCAAAGGATTCCAAATGGAACCAATGACAATGGTATTTCAGAGGTTCCTGCTGATGAGGTTCCTACTGAGGTTGTGGAACAACAACCTGAACCTGAGCTCAGAAGGAACAATAGGGTGAGGACTCCAAAATCATTTGGACTTGAGTTTCAATTATACTTAATTGAAGGTACAAGGAGTGAGGTCTCTGACCAATACTCTTATTGCTTCATTGTGGAGGATGATCCCAAAACATTTGAAGAAACAATGAAGTCCCAGGATGTTGCTTTCTGGAAAGAAGCAATTAATGATGAAATGGACTCTATCATGGGCAATAACACTTATGTGTTGACTGATCTACCACCTGGTAGCAAACCTTTAGGTAGCAAATGGATTTTCAAAAAGAAAATGAAGGTAGATGGAACTGTTGAAAAGTTCAAGGCAAGATTAGTTATTCAACGCTTTAAACAAAAGTCAGGAATAGACTACTTTGATACTTATGCTCCAGTGGCACGTATCAGTACCATAAGATTGCTAATTGCTTTGGCATCAATTCACAATCTGATTATTCATCAGATGGATGTGAAGAAAGCTTTCTTGAATGATGATTTAGATGAGGAGGTTTATATGAACCAACCTCAGGGCTTCATCATGCCTGGCAATGAAAACAAGGTGTGTAAACTAATTAAGTCTCTTTATGGACTAAAACAGGCACCTAAGCAATGGCATCAAAAGTTTGATGAAGTGGTTTTGTCTAGTGGTTATTTACTTAACCAAGCTGACAAGTGTGTATATAGCAAATTTGATGAATCTGCTAAAGGAGTCATTATTTGTCTATATGTTGATGACATGTTGATCTTTGGCACTGACCAAAATCAAGTTGATCTTACAAAAGAATTTTTGTCATCAAAGTTCTCCATGAAGGATATGGGGGAGGCAGATGTTATCCTTGGCATAAGGATTAAACATGAAAGTAACAAAATTTCTATCTCTCAGTCTCATTACATTGAGAAGGTGTTAAGGAAATTTAATTACTTTGATTGTACTCCAGTGAGTACTCCTATGGATACAAGTGAGAAGCTAATGCCTAATACTGACAAAGCTGTATCTCAACTTGAGTATTCTAGGGTGATTGGCTGCTTGATGTATGCCATGACTTGTACAAGACCTGATATTGCTTTTGCTGTGGGTAAGCTGAGCAGGTATACTAGTAATCCTAGTGCTCATCATTGGCAAGCAATTTAGAGGGTCTTTAAGTATTTGAAGAGAACTATGGATTATAGTCTCTCATATATTGGTTATCCTTCAGTATTAGAAGGATATACTGATGCAAGTTGGATCAGTAACACTGAAGACAATTCGTCTACTAGTGGCTGGGTATTTCTACTTGGTGGAGGTGCAATTTCTTGGGCATCCAAGAAACAAACTTGCATTACCAGTTCAACCATGGAATCTGAATTTGTGGCTTTAGCTGCTGCTGGCAAAGAAGCTGAATGGTTGAAAAACTTGCTTCTTGAGATTCCATTGTGGTCTAAACCTATAGCACCTATTTTTATCCGTCGTGATAGTGCTGCTACATTGGCAAATGCTTATAGCCAGATGTACAATGGGAAGTCTAGACACTTAGGTGTTAGGCATAACATGATTCGTGAGCTTATCATGAATGGGGTGGTATCTATAGTGTTTGTTAAATCTCAACAAAACTTAGCTGATCACTTGACGAAGGGTTTGGCTAGAGACTTGGTTTTGAAGTCTGCTAAAGGGATGGGTTTAAGTCCAACTTAGTCACTGAATGCAAGGATACCCAACTCCCTTCTAAGGAAACTTGGAAGCTGAGTTCAATGTGGAAAGCTGATCATTTAGTGGACTGAAGCACATGTATTACAAACATCCCAAGGTTGTGCTTGTTACCTGGTGAAAGGAGGATGAAGTCTTCACTTCTTAATGGTTAATTTTCTTTGAAAAAGTGCTAAGCAGGAGCATGAATTAAATATGAACCACCTATGTGAATGTTGAAGTTTTGCAGCTTTAGGAAGCTTTGGACTTTTAGCTTTTACAACATTTATGAATTGGATATGGACACATGGCTTATATAGTGTCAGGAGTATTTTAGTGTTTGAAAACTTGTGTGTATTTATCATCAGGTATTCAAATGGGTTGAAGGGTTCAATTCTTAGAACACCCTGATTCTCGAATATTTGAAAGTATATGTACTAATGTGGAAATTCAATCCTCAGGATATTTTCATTTATGCACTTGTTTTGGTTTGTGTTTGATTTTCATGCAAAAGTAGTGAACTAAATTTGGGGAGGATTGTTGGAAAATTTAGTGCACTTGAGGGATCAATTCACACCTGGTAATGGGTTTGGAGGTATGGAGTATACACCTATTTGGTCACTGAATCCCCTGACTCAATAGTGGTTATGTATTGAATCAGCTGATAAGATTCTGCTGACAGCTGATCCTGCTGATAGGATTCTGCTGACAGCATGATCCTGCTGATAGTGTGATTTTGCTGCTGGCATTCTACTGCTAGTGTTTCCACTGATGTGTTTACGTTACCACTGCAAGGGTTATTGTTTCCACTGATAGTGTTAACATTACCACTGCTAGTGATAATGTTTCCACTGATAACCACTGATCCCTATTATTATGGAAAGTATTATGATATAATTAATGGGCCGTTAATTATACATAATTTCATGGGATAGGGTTTTGAGTATTCTCTATTATAAATAGAGGTCACATAATTCTGCATGGATATATAAAAAATACGATTAACACAAAACCCTAAACATTTTTATACGCATCTGGTTCTTGGTTTGTGCCTAAAGCAAGAACATCACTTGGTCTTATCCCATAGATATATTCGTGTAACCCAGGCATAGGGTCGAATAGTTTCTATTGGAAAGTGATACCACGATTTCAAGTGAATATCCGGTACCTTTATTGATTATCTTAACCCTAATCTGGGAACCCGTTTACTAATAATCAACCAACATGATCCGCCAAGGTGATTGTCTCTAGAAGTTTGGATGAAAGTAAGTTGTAGAGATTCTGCCACTTTCGAATATATGGAGGAGTGAGTCAATGGCTGCTTATAAGTTTATCACGATTTTATTTAAGATGTTAGTCCATAGGATATAAAATGTATATGGTCCAAGCGCTACAAATATTCTGATAATATAACTCAAATTAAATACATTGTTCTTTAAATCAAAGTAATCATAGTTTGTTAGACGATTAGTCTTAGGTTGTGTTTAGGCCCATTATGTATTTGACCCATTGTATCTTATATATACCGAACTTATGTATCGATCTTAGGAATGCAAAGACAGTCGATTATCATAAACTTACATCTTAGGTTGTGTTTAGGCCCATTATGTATTTGGCCATTGTATCTTATATATACCGAACTTATGTATCGATCTTAGGAATGCAAAGACAGTCGATTATCATAAACTTACATAGTTAAAAGTGATGAAATGAAGTTTGATTAAAATTTGGTGCAACATGTCACAGGCAATTTTGTCACAATAAAAAGGGCATCAATTTTGACATCTTGATCGGATACATAAACTTTTACATCACAATACTTTGTTTTAATGCACATTAGCACATATATGTACATGTTCTTAGAAAAAGAGTCTCGTCCATGAATTAGCTCGATTTAAAGCTATCTTTCTCGTCTTAGCTTTTTTCAACTTCTTTTCTAAAGCGACAATAGCTTTTTATTAAACGAAACAACTAGCAAGTAGCTAGAATAATACACATATCATATAAGAACATAATGGACTTTTAACCAATCAATTTAGATTCAGTTTCTTTTGTGAAAGATATAATATAATTGACCATTTTCATGTTACGTTTAAATTAAGATAGGTCTAAATTAACATATATGGTATGACAATTAATTTTATCGATCGATAAACATCATGTTTTAGGTTGGGATTTCCTATACAATGTAAACCGAGCAATGGTTAAGACATGGTTAATATGAAAACTTGAACTTTATTAAATTAAAAATTACATATATTTAAGATATTTATATGTTTATTTATTATGCATTAAATACATAACTATTTTAAATATATAAAAAAATGTGTTAGTTAATGTCATTAACAATTGCCCAGTAGACATTATATAGCAAATCCTATTTAGGTTATCTTTATACAGAAAATTAAGCACTATAGCATAAAAAAAATCATTTATACATTTGCCCCAAAAAGTCACCCTTGATTAAATCATTTCCAGAAAGAAAAAAAAAAATATTTGTGTATTTGCCTCTTTACAATTTATGTGTCATATGCAACTTGTGTGACTTGTATAACACAAGTACAATTAAGTAAGAGTACAAAGTTACATAAAAAGTACAAGTTGCATAAAAAAGTTCAAGTTACTTAAAAAAAATAAAAAATAAAAAATAAAAAAAATCACATAAAAATGTGAAATGATTTGCACACTCTAAAATGTGATTGAAACATTCAAAAGTACATTAAACTGATGTATATATATTATGCTTTGGGGGCTTTATTTTCAAAACCCTGTTAAGTGCGGGAACTGCGAGAACTCTAATTTTGCATTAGAAAACATGCATGTTCATATAAAACATGTATATTTTCTTACATACACCTTAATACAAATACATGCGTAACATACATGTTCATATAAAACCATTTTGCATTGATATGTTGCATTTAACATAGTTTTATATGAACATGTATGTTACACAAGTATGTGTATTAAGGTGTATATAAGACAACATACATGTTTTATATGAACATGCATGTTTTAAAATGCAAAATTGGAGTTCTTGCAGTTCCCGCACTTAATAGAGTTCTAAAAATAAAGATTTAACAGGTTGCATATTAGAGTGTGCATATCAAAACACAATGTGCACAAATCATCTCTCATAAAAAAAAAATACACCATCGGTCGCATAAAAGGACACATTACATACATGTACTCTCAACTTAAATATATGTACTTTCAAATTAGATACTTGCCAACACATATGTGAAGTTGCATAAATCGCATATGGCACATAAGTTCCAAAAGGGCAAATGCATAAATAAACATTTTTTAGGCAAAGAATCAATCAATGGTGATCTTTAAAGGCAACTAATGAATTATCCCGTATTTTTATATGTGGTGTTTCCATATGTATTTTCATGGTATAGTAACATGACTAAGAATATATATATATATATATATATATATATATATATATATATATATATATATATATATATATATATATATATACTACTTATAATAGAAAAATGATCAAAAGTGATATGTTGAGTTTTCAAATAAAATGTTGAGTTTTTAACAATAGTCAAATGAGAGAGAAAATGAAATGTAGTTAATACTATTATTAAAACACCTAAATACATAAAAGTATAATTATTTATTCACATTGTACAACCAAATTAAAGCATATCTACCAAATTAAATACAATCAATTCAAACACAAATCGGGTTGACCCAAGACGCTTCAAACCCGGCGGGTTGACTCAGCTTAATTTGACCCGTTTTTGACCCAACCTAGCAAGTTAACCCGGTTTAAATCGACCCATTTTTAGACCGGAACGGTTCAACCGGTTGAACCAACCGGGTCGAACCGGGTTTCAAAACATTATCCATTACTTTAAAGTACAATGATTTATTCACATTGTACAACCAATTAAAAACATATCTACCAAATTAAATACAACAAATTAAAACACAAACCGGGTTGACTCAGGATGCTTCAAACCCGTTTTTCGACCGGAACGGTTCAACCAGTTGAACCACCCAGGTCGAACCGGGTTTTAAAACATTATGTTTAATTCCCAAATCTTCAAACTTTTATTATTTTTCGTTTATAACCTATAAACTTTTTTTTATCAATAAACTATCTGTCGCTATAAAATCTCGTTGCTATGCACGGGTACTCGTCTAGTATATATATATATATATATATATATATATATATATATATATATATATATATATATATATATATATATATATATATTTGATTTTCTAACTTGTACCATTGTGGTACAAGTTTAGAGCATTGAATAAACATATTTATTCTCTTAAATAAATTGATTTCTATATAAAACAATGATAAATTTGGAGCATTGAATAAACATATTTATTCCCTTAAATAAATTTATTTCTATATAAAACAATGATAAATTTGGTAAGCATTACAAATTAAGGAAATTATTAATATCAATTAGCATATAAATATTGTGATTTGTGTTTGTTTAATGATTGAAAGCTTGTGCCATGGGCACAAGTTAGAAATTTCTTTTTTTTAATAGTATAAAGTCATATAATTCAATGAAACACAGGGTACAACAAGATGAGGATCAAATTAAAAAGAAAATGGAACTGAATAACAGTACGTAAATGCATGTTTATTATCATTAGATTCGGTTATATGGGACATATTAAAGGTTCTATATCCACCAAATTCATAGTAATTAGTTCTAAGCCTAATCATTTTGAAGATGGATTCTGAAATCTAGAAAAAAGGTGATGAACTACTCCCTAATTTGTCAAGAATGTTACTCCAATAATTGCTATCATCTTCAAAACGACCATGACAGTTTGCATCATTGACCAAATGATTTGTAAAAGCCTCCCACAAATAGTTATCTTGGTATAATATATCATTCACTTCAAGTGCGTGTTGAGTTGCTTCCACTTTAAGGTTGTCAAAATTGTTAAATGAATCTTTCGAGTTTTCGTTCATATGATATTCCGTGGACATATCTTTAAGAGTTTGTGGCTCAAGGCTCTCAAGAAAATTCATGCTCGGCATAGTTTGGTCGTTAAGAGTCTCTAGCACATTTAAACTAGAAAGCTTAGACAATGTAAGACCTTGCCATGCTTTGAGCACATCGAAGCACAACGGTTGTGGTACTAATAGTGATGATACTGATGACTTACTGATATGATTAGGAGCCGAACCACTATGAATACGTTGGTAAAAGTTAGAAACAACTCTTGTACCACGAACAAGCCTAGCTTCTGCCTCAAGACGAGCATTCTCCCATTGTGTCATATGACTCACGTTGGTATTGACAGCGGTTTTCGACTTGTGGGTGATTGGATCAATACCCATTTTGGTTAACCTTTTCTTAAGATGAGATTTCCAATAATTCTTGATCTCATTATCTGTTCTTTTAGGTAAATGAGCTGCAATTGCTGACCATCTGAATCATGTAAAAAACAACTGTAAATATATTTTACACCAATATCCTTAAGAAAACTTATAAACTCAATGTTTTTAACATTTAATCATTTTATTTATTTATTTATTTTAAATTACCGGAACTTTTTGATCATATACATTGACACAAATAATAAGGAGGTATGCTAGACCCAATAAGAAACTCTCACAAAAACATTCACAAGCTGACGTGTCAGCGTTTCATTGATGTGTTGCGTAACAGTTTCTCTCTCCTCTATCTTATTTAACCAATCAGTCTCTGTCACATCAATTTGTTAATTTTTTTTTTGTGAGACTTTCTTTGTGACCTAGCATTTCTCAATAATAAGTCAGATAACATGTTACCAAGATATGCAACACATTTGAATTTAATACATATATGCAACCTGTATGTCACATTTCGATTAATTACTTGGTTTGATAGTTCCATACTTCTTTTACTCTATGTTTCATATGTGAGTACCTACTTAACGTCGGGTTCAAGGCTAATTGCACGAAAATATAGCTTACTTATCACATTTTATAGTTTTGTTTAACCATTTATTTTTTTCTAGATCCATATAACATACTTTTGAATTTCATCTTTTTGATGTATCATGTGACTAGTTTTGTATATTAATCAGTTGACTAATTTACCCTTCCCCAAATGAGAGTGTGAAATTGAAGAGTAAAATTGTCAAATAGTACACGTCACACGATACATTCAAAAGATCGAATTAAAAAATTATACTACCTCTGTGACTCCGTCTCTAAATAAATGTCCAGTTTGACTTTTCAGAGTTAAACTGGTTCAGCTTTGACCTTAAATAATTTTGTGGGTGTTAGATAATATTTGATGTAAAATATATGAATGGATTGGGTTTTAAGTGTATTTTTCAATGGTACAAGTTTTTTTTATCATATATTAAATAACACAAAAAATATTTAAGATCAAAGTTGAACTAATTTGATTCTGAAAGGCCAAACTGGACAATTATTTAATGACGGAAAAAGTACATAAGAAAAAAAATACCTACATAAAATTATATAAAGTGAAAAGTAAGCTATATTTTCGTGTAATTAGCCCTTCTATAAAAGACTTTCTACATTTAGTAATACAACGTGGCCCCCAAATCTCCTATCATATCCAATTATCTATATGAACAATTCTAGTATAAACATTCAACAACAAACATCTTTCATGCACATATTCTTTTAGACATATTGTTAGAGCTTAATATTTCCATTGTTGGTCACTTCTTCCTATAGTAGCTTGTACGTTTTCTAGTAAAAAAATTTTTAGATGTTATAAGTAAACACGACACACACGCCTAATAGCTCTATTGGTAACCCACATTATGATATTGATGCGTGGATGACTAGTGTAAGTTTGTATATATAACGTTCAGACGCAATAGTCACTAGCTAGCTCGACGCCTGTCTTTCATTGATATTCCATAATAAGACGTTTCTTAATAATGTATAGTTAAAACTAGAAGAGTTCATGAACATAAAAATCTTGCTACAAACCGAAAGCACGTAAACAAATTACCTATTGCCAAGAAGCGCATGGAGTTGAATGATAGTTTGTTCTTCTTGCGTACTAAACTTTCCTCTTTTGATATCTGGTCTCAAATAGTTCGTCCATCTCATTCTACAACTCTTTCCACATCTCTTTAGCCCTGCATGATAATATATATATAATTAAAAGCACATACCGTAGTTTTCTTAGAGCAGGAATGATTACTTATTAGCATGTGTTTCTGTGTCTGCGTACCAGCTTTAAGAGGCAATGCACACCAACTTCCAAGACCATGTTCTTCGATATATGACACAAGCTTACGATCTTCTTCAGACGTCCAAGGCCCTTTCTTCAACCCCTTCACGAAACTCGGTGATCTTCCCATTCGTTGGATATGAATTTACTATTTTTAGTAAGCTGTCTTAGTTTGATAGCACACTTGAAAAATGAAAGCACGTGAGAATATATAATGGAGCCGCCATGTAACATGAATATGACCTAGGGTTACACCAGGAGAACAAAGGCCATTAAAATGTGGATATCCGGTCGACATGTATTTTTACTATTCTTTATTGTGTAAATACCACGTGTGTGCGTCAGTGATGAAAGATACCATATTTTCAAAAAATTTATTGTTAAAAGAAAATTCATAAATAGTGAAAAGTTGAAGGCTGGTCCAGCAGCTTCTAGCAAAATAAACCAACTTTTAGGCTACCTACAGTAAGGGGATTCAGTCCCCTTACTTTTTCCTGCCACGCCAGCTTTCTCTCTCCAGCGACCTGCAGGTGATTCAGTGCCCCAGTAAGGACGACCTAGTTCAGTTTTTTTTTTTTTTTTTTTTTTTTTTTTTTTTTTTTTTTTTTTTCAAACTTAATAATTAAAACACTAATTTCATTAATAAAAATAAAACAGTACATATATTGAAAACATAAACTTAAACATTACATAAACTTCAATTATAATCCTAACTTCAGTTGTAGTCCGGGTGATCCCAAGTCTGAGAGTTGTCGGAGCGGTAACCGTCATCGTAAGGATCAAAGCTCGCGAACCTATCTTCTTCTAACTGAGCTTCTAACCTGCTCAGTTCCCGCTCCTTCTCAGAGTTTCAGCCATCATCATCTGCTGCCACATTTTCCTCAAAACTTACCTGAACATTATCCAGACGAGGCAGCTGTTGTTGTTGCTCAACAACTCATTGTGCAGATGAACTTGATGCACCTTGCACAAATTGTTGTTGTTGTTGTTGTTCAACCATACCAGCTTCCACATTTTCTTCAAAGCTCCAACGAATCTTGTTTGTTTTTTAGGCATGTATCTGACTCACACAGCCACGCAATGCCTCAACTAGGGGTGTGCACGGTTCGGTTTGGGTCGGTTTTTGGCTAAAACCGAAACCGAACCAAAACGTTCGGTTTTTATAGAACCCAAAACCGAAACCGTTCGGTTTTTGGCGGTTCGGTTTTTTCGGTTTATTATCGGTTTCGGTTTGGTTTTTCGGTTTTTTCGGTTTCTAACCGTTTATATTTGGGCATGGAAAATATATACCAACAAATTTGTATTACATAGAAAATTGGTTATTCTTATTTATTTATTTTATTTTTATTTTTGTCAATCTAAGCATAATAATGTTTGTTGCATAAACCTTTAATTACACACATATAAATGAGACACACACATGCAAGTGAACATACACAGAGTATAATCAACGTCATATATTTATTGATATATTCTCAAGTAAACACACGACACAATAAACACGCATATAAACATAAAAGTTAAGATAAATATATTATAAATCTACTAAAAAAATGAATACGAATTTATAAATTTGATTTATTTAGTTATTTATTCATATTATATTAATTATATATTATTATATAATAAAATCGGTTCGGTTCGGTTTTTACGGTTCGGTTTTTGGACGAAAACCGAAACCGAACCGTATTTTTCGGTTTTTGAAAAATTAAAAACCGAACCATCGGTTTTTAGTTTCGGTCGGTTTTTCCGGTTCGGTTTTTTCGGTTTTCGGTTCGGTTTCGGTTTTTTCGGTTTTGTTTGCTCACCCCTAGCCTCAACAACGGCATGATCTTTACGAAATTCGTCGTATAAAAACTGGTCGATCACATATTTCCTGTCGTCAGAAATGTGATCGCAATCTGTGTAGCGTGTTCTCATTCGTTGTTTGAGGGCCTTTGCCAGCTCAAACCTGCTAATAACTTCGGAAATAGCTACTTGACGAGCCGTGTCGTCTTTCTCAGCTTGGTTTTTGACCCAATTTTGAAATTCTTCGACGGTATGAGGCAGTTTATTACACGCCATTTTGAATTGAAATATGTGTGAGATTTTGTGAATTTAAGTGTGTAAAATATGTTGTGTTAATGTGGTATTTATAGTGTGTTGAAATTTTTTTTTAAACCGTTACATGAATTCACAAAATTATATAAACGGTAACTTCATTCAAAAAACAAAGTAAAAAGTGGAATACCATTCGATCGGCTACATGACCGAATTGTGTTTTTGTTGTTGCTCGACCGATTCTCCACAGTAAGGGGATCGACTGGGAATCGATCACCCAAGTCGATCGTATACCTCTTCTGCATGCAGCCTTAAGGCGATTGGACGATTCTATTAAAAATTTAATATATGTGATATATTTTATTAATAAAATACATGAGCAACTCGCTAGAATTTTGACACGTATCCCATAATTTATTAATAAATTACATTTTTTCTCCTTCTTTTAATGTTATTGGACTATTTAACAAATTTGCTATAAAAATGTGTTTACGTGAAAATAGTTTTTTGATGGTATATATTCATAGATTGGTTGGACCATCTCATCTAATGGTTGTTGTGCATTACATGCTATAATTCCAAGAATCAGACAATACCTATTAATTAAACCCCCAATATTTTGCATCTGCGTATGCAGGTATCACGCAATCATGGAATCTGGGTGGGTCCTGGGGGTCCGGAACACCCAAGAATTTATGTGACACAGTGCTAATTTGGTTAAAAACCCACGCTTTTTGTTATATTCATCCGGTCCTTAAAATTTGCATTTATGTTATTGGTTAATTTGTTTTAAGTGCACCTCGTCACTTGTATCTTGGTTCTATCCTTGCATACTACGTACCATTGTTGTTAATAAAATGGAATTATGCAAACAAGGGCGGAGCTTTATGAGGACCGGGAAGGGTCCCGGCCCCATAGGCCTAAACCTGTTATTGTATATTTTTCGCGATTTCATGTGTCATTTTTTTTTCGTTTCGGCCTTCCTATTTGATGTTTCTTGGTTTTGTTTTGGCTCTCTCACAAAATTTTTTCTAGCTCTGCCACTGTATGCAAAGCTCATGATATTTATATATCTTTTTTAAATGTTAATGAGCATGATATTAACTCGTATTGTGAGTTAATGACTTGCTCATAGGGTAGTATGAAAATATATATAGGTGAACAAATGGTCTGGTTGAAGGGATGGGAATACTTTGGACACATTTAATCGTTTATCGTAGGTTTTGAAATATACTTGGCACGGATTAATGCATGGGCGCGGCGCCACACTAAACAACTTTAGTAAAAACAAGACAAAATACAGCTTTTATATATATCAAATGACATATCCTTTTTTAATGGCGGATGTATTAAAAAAGGGATAATAACCTATAAATTATATCTTACTTGTTATCCTACCCTTTTATATGTATTTAATGCCGTTAAAAAAATATATGTATTTAATAATTTTTTTTTTTGCTATATCAATAACAAGCTTGCAGTTCTCCAGCCGGTTTTGCCACATCGAACAAATTACCCTCCATGTCATAATACCTTAATTTGCAAAAAGAAAAAAGAAAAAAAATTAATTCGCTTCACAAAACTAGAAAATGTGGCAAGTAAGATACATTTATAGTTTATTATTATTATTTTATTTTTTTTAATTTCTTTAAGTAACAAATTGTCTTCCAACCCTAACATTCGATCCCAAACCCTAAAACCTTAAGCTTTTATCAATGGTCGACATGCAAATGCTCTGTTTACATGCTTTCATCAATGGCTGAAATGCAAACACTACACAAACTCCATCTCCTCTTCATCACTCCGACTTCACAAAACCCTAATCAACTACACCCAAATCCAAACCCTTAGGAACAAACACAAATGGAGGCTTGTTCATATTCGTTCGTTTAAGTTAAACCGGACAAATGAACGTATACGAACGCTTAAACGGGCAAAATTTCTTAGAGGTGTTCATCGGTTCGGTTATCGGGTGTAGGGTTTATGGTTTAGGATTAAAGGTGTTCATCGGTTCGGTTATCAAGTTATTCGATTTGGTTATTTTTTTTTGCTAATGGTTTAAAATATATCATACTTCTCACGGCAACTTTTTATAGGTATCGAATAATTTTTTTTCCTTAACGATACGCTAACCATTATTTTTTTTAATCTTTTATGGGTAGTGATGACTAGTGTTGACTATATTACCCTTCCAAATTTCATAAATGGTCCATGTGGGTCTGCGAAAATTGCATCTACCGTTCCTAAGGTAAATCACACAAATGGTCTCTGTTGTTTGGAGAAAATTTCATACATCGTACCTAAACTTTTTTTAATTTATTTTTTTTATCAATTCCTTATACGTTTCATTTGTTTTTATAATTTTTTTTATCTGTTTTACACATTTTCGTCCATTTTTATATGTTTTCATACATTTTCGTCTGTTTTATACGTTTTACTCGTTTTGTCTGCTTGTATCCGTTTCTATATGTTTTGTCCATTTTTAAACGTTTTTCATCTATTTTATACATTTTCGTCCGTTTTACAAGTTTTCATCCATTTTCATCCGTTTTTTTTACATTTGCATCTGTTTTTCTAATGTTTTCATACGTTTTTATCCGTTTTCATATGTTTTTGTACGTTCTTATATGTTTTTTTATAGGTGTGTACGTTTTTATACGTTTAAGTACATTTGTATACGTTTTTGTACGTTTTACGCGTCTCATATGTTTTGTATGTTCTCATACATTTTTGTCCATTATTAACCATTTTTATCCATTTTTATACGTAAACAAACTTATAAAACGTACAAAAACGGAAGAAAAGTGTAAAAAAACATATAAAAACGGGATAAAAACACATGAAAATGTACAAAAACATAGACAAGCAGATGAAAAAGTATGAAAACGGACTAAAACATATAAAAAGGACGAAAACGTATGAAACGTATAAAAACAGATGAAAACGGATGAAAGCATATAAAATGGACGAAAACGTACAAAAACCTATAAGACGTAAAACACATAAAAACGTATAAAAAATGGATCAATTCGGTTAATAGATAAAAACATATATAAAAGCGTTTATAAAAACACGTAGATAAAAACATAATAAAAACGTAGATAAAAACGTATATAAAAACATAACGGGTCAAAACAATAAGGAATTGATGGAATTTTCACTAAACCACAAGGATCATTTATGTAATTTACCCTAAGGACGGTGGATGGAATTTTCGCAAACCCACAGTGGTCATCACAGGTTTTTACTACCTACAAAAGATTAAAAAGTTAACTGGAAAAAATTATTCAATACCTATAAAACGGTACAGTGGGTAGTATGATTAGCCCTTTTGTTCATAAAACCAAAAACCAAACAGAAGTTAAATTGGATTTAACTAAACCGATAACCGAATATGAATGCGGATCGGTTTCGGGTTGACCCGAATTACATTCAGATCAAATCTTGGTTTGGCAAAAAAATTAAAAAAAAATTAGGGATGATTATTTATAAATGTAGCTAGTTTGTTACATTTTCATTTTTGGTGTATCGATTATTCTTGGTGGCTGCTTTGTAGGCAATAGAAAATTGAAAAAAAGGGTCACTTGCAACCGGTTGGGTAGGTAAAAAAATACACAAAAATGGCCCGAAAACCTAAGTTTGTTACTTGGAATCGCAAAATAACAATAATAATAATAATAATAATAATAATAATAATAATAATAATAATAATAATAATAATAATAATAATAATAATAATAATCGATATGTATAAAAGCATAGCAAGATGTAAGGAACAAGTTCCTTACTTTAGAACGAATAATATTGGTTTTTATTCATGCTTTGCATATATATGCAATTATGCATTTTCGTATGAATATATATGCAAAAGCCTAGCATTAAGAGATAACTACTATATTTAAAAACATGACAATCTCTATAAATAAATAAGAGATACTTACCATATTTAAGAGATATTATATTATCTAATAATATACTTATCTTCCCAGCCCGACACACACCGCTAGGGGGTGGCCGACATACTAGGGCCCAAATGGGCTGGCCATTTGGTTCTTAGTTTAAGCTTATTACTCCTTAAACAATCTAACTGATTAAAACCAATGCAGTTTTTGTACAATCAAATCATTTATATACTTATAATAAATATATAAAACAGTAGTCTCATGTTATTGTGTGTGACCCCATGATATCATATATTAATGATAATACGTAATTACTTTATACCATGCACATATTACCATAAAAGAAAAAACAAAAGTGTCAAATAAAACCAAACATCACTAGAAAATTTTAGCAACTTTAGTAGTACTTCAACGATCTATATCTCCATGTAAAAACAAAATATCAATAACATATAACGGTTAATGAAACCGCTAGGCCAATGTTGCCATGACTGTGCAAAAAATGACAAACTGTAACATAGCAGTAACTTCGATTGGTTTCTGAAACTTTCTCGAATTTCTTATTGAAAAACTGAACGATCAAACATTAGAACTATGTGTCTAGTACCTGCATTCCTATTTTTAGGAAGATCTAAAGGTTGACGAAGCTTATATTGTGTTTTTCCCACAGCTACGCAGATAATGACGAACAAAAAAGAAAGCAGGATCGTTTCGGTTCACCAACAATTATCCCGTGACCGGATGACGATAATAGTCTGGTGACTTGTACCCAGGTCTCTAATACCATGTAAGACGTGATATATTGATTGATTTGAGAATATAGTTGACATAATGTTTATAGCTTACCACTTAGGTTTATACAAATCCTTATCTAAAACAAATAAAAACATAATTTTAACTCTAATACAAATCCACTAAAAGTTACAAGATGCCCGATAAGGCACTAAAAGTGTTGCAAGACCAAACGATCCTATTAATGATAACTTTCAAAGCCTACTTGAAATCCAAACGGAAAAAAAAAATACATTTACATCATTGAAGAAAAGTTCCATGGACCTTGTTTAGCCGTTTGTGAGCAAAATCATGTCGTTTCTAATTCCTGAGTCCAAAGCTGTAACACCCCCATTTTTGTACTAATCGCAGCGGATAAAGTGTTTGGGGTATTACTCATGGAAACAAAGACAAGATAATAGAAAACGACTCGAAAAGAGATGTTTTTGGAAAAGGTTGTTATCATTCATTTATTCATCAGAGTTTTTACAGCAAAAAATATACTTTTACCAAAAGAGAGGTCCCTAAGATACGTTTTATGACACAAAATTGATGAATGATAACTATTCTGGACGTCCTCATGTCCAGTGGTTCTCCGTGCCAGGGTTCCTATAGTGCCTAATTACCTAAGATAACATGTTTAAAAGTCAACAAATATGTTGAGTGAGAGTCATAAGTTTAAAAAGTAAAGAGTAAATACAAGTTCCACAGAGTTCAGCTTAAACTCTATGAGTGGAAAAGGGTTAGTTTTAGAGTAAGGAACATTGCACTAAGCTCATGAACCACACGTTAACGATCCGGGTCATGGGGTCTGCAGACCAAACCATGAAGGGATGGGAAGGATAACTTGCCAAAGTTAAACCTTCAGTGGGTTCAAATATAGTACTTATTGGTACCACCTAGTAGGGTGTTAATACCAACGGGAGTTGTCAAACTCCAATAGATCTATCAACTATATTCGCGTTCGTTTGGATCAAACCTTCCAAACGATTAGATTCATGAATTTGGGGTTATGTAATGATGGCTGTTAGTTTACTCGTGCAATAACCAGAGCAAAGACTTGTATTTGGTTTTAAAGCATGTATCCCCCTCACAGGGTTTGTAAAACATTTAAAAAGCATTTAAAAGGGTGTGAGGCAATGTTTTAAAAATCGCGCCTAAGGTGCGCCTACTCCCTAAATCCCACGAGGCTCCAGCCTTTGGGATTTTTTTAGATCAAGGCTCACGACATGCATGAATCCCGTAAAAATCGCAGCGCCTTGGGGATTTTTGCGCTTCAGGGCCTTGGGGATTTGTGCGCCTAGAAAATGTATCGGGGTTTTGGCCTTTTTTTCTTAATAGTAAGATACATTTTTGGCTTACATGTTATATACATTTGGCCCTTTAAGTTATAAAATATCTAATAACTCTAATATTTTAGAAAATAACTAAAACACACAATCAACAAAGAATTTATTTATTTATTTTTTTGTAATCAAATGTCTAAGAATAGTAGCTTATTAACAAATACAAATGTTGTTTCTTTAGTGTTAAGTGTTACCAAACAACTATAGATTTTTTGTTGTTGATAGTTGATAGTTTGATACATGGTAAATTGTTAAATTTTATAAGTCATAAACTCATATATTGTAATGTATATTCAGGAATTTAGAGTAGTTTATGGATTCTAATATGCTGCTTGCTTAATATTTTGGGTTTAAATGCAACCTTTGTTAGATGTAATAACTATTAAGTGGCATTATGCATTGAATATTGATATTTTTGTGTTATTTAAGCTGCATAAGTTGTCACATATGTTATAAAAAAAAACCCAAATGTATAGTGCGCCTCATATTTATAAATCCCGCGCCTTGGTTTGCGCTTCGACTCGAGGCTCTTTGACCTCCTTTGCGCCTTAGTGCGCCTTGAGCCTTTCAGAACATTGGTGTGAGGCTATGAAAACTCACCTGAGTCTCTAGCTAGTTTAAGTAGGGGTTTAGACAACTTACTCACGTATCCTGGGGTAGTGTGGGTGTGCGTATGTCAAGTCTTAGTCTAGGTTTTCTTAACTAATTACTATTTAGGTTTTTATATATAACATAACACTGTTCGAGCCATTGTAATTCAGAAGTATATGACTCCTCACATGAAGCTCCCTACTATTGTATTATGTGATCAGCATAATATCGTTGAGGCCATCATAATTCAGAAGTTAATACTCCTCACACAAAGTTCCCTATTAATGAGTTATGTTGTTATTAGGATTTAGTTATAACATAACACCGTTCAGGCCAACATATCTCAGAAGTATATGCAATAATCGTTCGAGGAGTCAGGGCACTTTAATTCGTAAACCCAACAAACTCGTCAAAATGAAATATCCACATAGTACTCCTCGCATGAAGCTCCCTAGTATTGTGTTATGCTTCTAACTTAAATAGGTTTTTATATTTTATGAAAATAGTCCATTTTTACTCGTTATTTATATATATTTACGTTTTCTACACTAAACTTATAAACTTAAAACAAATAGGCATATAATTTTGTAACTATTGCATATTTAGTCACTAAACTATCATATTTAAAGAAATAACACATATAGTTCCTAGGTTTTACTAATTTCTATTATTTACCCTTTTTACCCTTATATTTATACTATTTGCAGTTTTAGTCCTTTTAGTTTTATATTTGTTTTATTAGTTTATTTTAAGGTTTAATATATTGCAAACTTAGTCCTTACACTAATATCTTCTAGGAAATGTCAAAAACAGTCCCTAGACTTTATAGTTTTAGGAATTTACAATATATACCCCTATGCATGTAATAATTTGCAAAACTAGTCCTAAATGCATATAATTCTAATTCTAGCATGGAAATCTAGTTTCTAAACTTAAATATAACTCATGTATGTTCAAATAAGTCACATAATGCAAGTTATATCAAGTAGGAAAGCAATGTAACACATAAACATGCAATTCGACCAAAAACTAAGGTAACGAGAGAAAACATGCATGCATGGCAATCTAGTGACTATCTAAGGCATGTAAAGACTTTCTAAGTTCTTTTCTAATAATACTAGACGTAAAGTAAAGGTTACCTAGGTTAGGGGAGGGCTTACGAAGGTTTTCTAGGGTTTCTAGGGCTCGCACGACTTCAAAACACAACACAACCAAACCAAGGCCTAGCTACTCGCTTCCAATTACTTCTAAGGACTTAGTAACACATAAATGTGAGGTAGAGAGGGAGAGGAGAGGTGTGAGGAAGAATGAGAGGAGGACGGGGTATTTATAGGGTGTGTATAGGCGGTTTGAAGGGAAACGGCTGCCTAGGTGTCACGGAGGGGGAGGGATGAGCAAGCAAAGCTATGGGGGCTGGTGGCAGGTCTAGGAGGTGACAAGGATGAGCTATGGTAGCTAGGGGGCTGAGGTCTAGGCCGGTTGTGGTGGTGGTAAGCTATGAGAGGCGGTTCAAGGCAAGGAGGTGACAATGAGGTGCATCACCTACTTTCTTGGGTGCTTAGAGGTGCTAGGGTGCTAGCTTAGTTATATTAAGGTGCTAGGGTGGTAGCTTGTTCATATTAATGTGTTTAAGTAGTATAGTTTAGGGTTTTAGGTCAAGTTTTAATGTAGTTTTGTTTTATAAGTGTTTAGGGTTTTATCTATGTTTTAGTATCTTAATTAAGGTCCTAATGATTTTTAGTAACTATTAGTAGCTTATACTAAGTGTTGGTAGCTTATGGTAAAGTTTTAACCTAGTTTCAGGAAGTTATGACCTAATTATGGTTTTATGCTTATATGACTTGTACCTAAGTTTCTAGGGGTTGTACTATATCCTAAGGGTTCTAATATATCCTAAGGTATCTATTCTAACTTATATCTAAGTCCTAAGCACTTTGCATGTAAGTTCAGATAGGTAGTTAGGGTTTTAAAGCTAATTGTAAACACGTATGTGCATTTAGGGTTTTCTAGCAAGTATAGGTGTCACACCCCCAAAATACCTGAATGACAGCGGAATGGAATGCCTGAGGGTGTAACGGTCATAGCACACAAACCAGGATATATTGAACGACCTAAAGTGTCGTTTAGAAAATACATCGTTTGATTCATTCAAAATATTCAGAGTTATAAAACATAGGTCCCAAAAGTTGGAAAAGGTTTAAGGAAATAATTTAGTACAATCAAACGATAGTTCATAAGTGCATGAAATCCAAAAAGAGACGCGTCATCCTTGATACACAAAGTGACTCCATGCATGCCATGAGAATATGCCTTAGTTACCTGAGAAATACATTGCGAAAACGGTCAACATAAAGTTGGTGAATAATCATAGGTTTATAAGTAAATCGTATGTACATAAGCCACAAGTATAAAGTAAAGTGACAAAATGTCAAAAAGCTACATTGTCTCTTAAGCTCATGACCCCGAAGCTAGACGTTACTTGGCCCCAAAGGAGTGTTTACCAGACACTCGTAAAATTAGAAATGAAATGCATTCGTTTTCCTTATGGAGCAACCCAAACACGAATGGAGGAGTCACCCTCGATAGATCTATTCACTCACCCTCGCTTGCATCTTAATTAACGGTCCATGATAATAAAGGGGACTTAATGTGGTAGTAAGGCAACTTAAGCAATGTACGAAGTTTAATACTTGGGCATGTACGAAAAATAATTGTACAATGTATTCTCCCCCGTGGGATTTGAAATCAAATAAGTAATTAAAACGGGGCTATGAAGACTCACCTCGAAATGATGGTACAAAGATGGTACAATGATGTAAAAGTAGTCGGGACAATGAGGCGCGAACACTAGCCGCAACCTAAATGAATAATCGCGATCTAATTAAGATCAAGCCGTAATGAAATGAATGCACATGCACATGATACGTATACCACTCGTAATTTGGAAATACTAGTTATCGCCATAGTAAAATAGTTTCCATACCTAGGAAAAATAAGTCCATATATAGAAGTATATAACTTGTCGTATTATCTCGTATGAAAATGTTAGCGTTAAATTCCTCGTCTCGAAAACCTTAAAATAACGTCGTTAAGTCGTATAAATATTCTCTTGGGTCATACGTATTCATTTGTTAAGAATATAGTCTTTAGTAACATTTCTAGAAAATATACCATTTAGTGCGTAAGTTATTATTTTTATTTGTGACCATATATATATATATATATATATATATATATATATATATATATATATATATATATATATATATATATATATATATATAGTTTTGACGATGTTAAAACGGGTATAACTTGGTCGTTTTAAGCTCATTTTCCTTGTTCTTTATATCCACGGATTCGTTTTTGTATATACTAATATATTTTTGATAACTCGGCTCCTCTAGGTTACGTTTAACACCTCTTTTGGTCCGTCGAAAACTGCCAAACAGCATGCAGTTTTTATATAAATAGTTTTCGTCGTTAAATTTGCAAAAATCATATCTCCTTCGTTATAAGCTCGTTTTAATCCGTTCTTTCGCCTAAAGTTTCGTTTTTGAAAGTATTTTCTAAATCTTTGGTCAAAACTTAACCACCATCTACTGATTTTCCCACGAATTAAAAATAGGGACAGTAGGTATTTCTATTGTTTCAAAAATCATTTCTAGGGTTCTAATCTAGTTCCATCTTCAATCAAACCTCTTTCAATCATCACAGAACTAGTCTAATAAACATCATCAATCCACTAGGTCTAACAAGGGTTTCTCATGTTTTCATTTCTAGGGCTCAAAGTTAAATATGTACAAAATAGAGTGGTATAAACCATTATATGCATGAGTTCTTGTAAGAAAAGTATATAACCATAGTAATAACTTGTAAAAATTATAAAAATGAGTTTGTTAACTTACTTGAAGGTTTAGGGAGTTTAGATGATGAAAAACCTACTAATCCTTGAGTTTCTATTTCAAAACTCCAACAAGGATGACTACGTGAACAAGTTTATATCTAGATCTTGGAAAAATTGTTGTTCTTGCTTCTTGGATCACCCTAGGCCGATTATACAAGAGAGAAAATGAGAGAAAAAGTTTACTTGCACTTAGATAAATATTTGTGAGAAATGGGATGAAAAAGGGTTAATATATAGTTAGAGACAATAGTTAGGTTAGCATTAAATTGGGTTGGTGAGATTTTAGCTTATTAGGACCAAGGGGGGGGGGGTTGTCTTGGGTTTTATTTTAAAAGTTAGTGGTAGTATGATGTAGTGTTAGTTTTTAGGTTTTATCGGGTACCGGGTTTGTTAGAAATAAATTTTATTGAAGTTATTCGGGACATAATAGAGTCGTAAAAATTGTAAAAATATGTCGGGTATAAGTACGGAGAGTTTGGGTGATTATTGTTTAATTTTTATGAAAACCGTCGAAATTAAATTAAACGTACGATATGAAATAAATAAATTTCCAAAATACCGGGTAAATTAATATTATAATTTTTATATTATTAAAATGAATATAAAATATATTGGGATAATAGTCGGGAGTGTCGGACATGTTAGTCACATTTATAGTTCGCGTATTAGTGTTTATTTAAAATAAACATACGTAAATCGTTAATTATACCAAAAGTATTAATTTAATTATCCTACGAGTGAAATAGTATGCAAATGCCCTAATGATGATATGCAGACTATTTCTAGTCCGTATGAAATGTCTCTGATAATAATGCATGAATTCACTCCTGAACCAATACGGTTACGCGAATTTGAATACTCGTAAACTAAATTTACGATGACATGAGTAATGCACGTGAATAGTGGTTTTCTCTCGGAAATGAATAGTGTCAAGTGAATAGTAAAATTTCTGAATGTTTCTCGAAATGTCAAATTGACCTCAAAAATGATGAATAGTAAAACGATGAATAGTGATCAATGAATAGTAATTTGTGAATAGTAGAATGTCGAAGTTTGGAAAAATGACCTGAAATTGTGGGGTGTGATAATAGGGTAGTATAGTACTAGTTTTCTTAGTGAAAATATGTTTATTACCTTGACTTGATATACTGGGGTGTTTACATCAAGTAAACATAGTAGTGGTTGGCATAGGTGGATACGTGAGCTTGTCTGAGGGTTAGTTAGTTTATAATGATATTTAAAAGCAAAAATTTAACTCGGGAAAATCCTACAGGTATATCTAATCCTAGTGTGCTCTAATAAGGGACTAAGTTAAGTTAGTAAGGCATTTCTAATCCTAGGGTGCTAGTGAGGGCCTAATCTAAGTTAGTAAGGCATTCTAACCTAAGAGGAAGTTAGTGGTTTGTGACAAAACCTAGACGGGATTCCATAACAAGGTACACCCAAAAAACTTTTATGTGATGTCGATAGAGGAACATTTTGTAGCAAAGGCTAATCACATTAGTGAGGCATATAAGGGAAGGACGGAACCAGAGCTAAATGTGATCGAGTGCACAATTTTTTTTAGCTATAGCATACGAAAACAATTAACAAAAATGTATGACTTTTGGTTAAAATGATTGAGCACTTTTCACCTATTGATGGATTAATTATGCAATAACTAGAAACACAATGTTAGGGGTTAGCATAACGGACCGCAGATCGGACTGAACTGAGAAACCAGCCCGAACCGGACCGAACCTATTTCGGTCCGGTCCTCGGTCCACCATGTTTGGTCCTCGGTCTAGTTCGGTCCGGTTTAGTCTTATGTACAACTGACCATTTTGCCTTCTCGGACCATACCAACCGAAGAACTAGACCAGATCGGACCGACCCGGACCAGACTGAACGTATTCGGTCCGATCCTCGGTCCTTGGTATTGGGCTAAATCGGTCGTGGTCCAGTCCGCGTTGGACCCTATGCTCACCCCAACACAATGTATTGGGACCTGGTGAATTTTAAAAAATTCAGTATTTATACGAAAATTAGGACTATGAAGCAAAATTATATTTGGATCTCATGTCACAGCAGGACCCCCTAGTTCCATCCCTGATGTAAGGTACATGGTTGACGTTTCTCACGTTCCACCACATAGGATATTATTCCATTTAAATGTTAGAGAAAAGTTCAATGTATACACTAAATTCTTTATACACCAAATGAACCAATCAAAATTGTGTGTTTAGAAATGTGTGAGGTTGGTATTTATAAAGTTGTAAAGTAGTAAAGTTTAAAAAAAATAGTTATTATTATTATTATTATTATTATTATTATTATTATTAACAATAAATAGGATAAGATTTCAAAAAATCTTATCGTTTCATATTTAAAAAATATATAATAATAATAATAATAATAATAATAATAATAATAATAATAATAATAATGGATGAGATCGACTTCAAAGTCGGTCGACCAATGCTCAAGACCATTTTTTACGAGTCACTATGCTCAGGCTAAAAGCATGAACGGAGCTTATTAGGGGCAAGAGGGGGTTGTGGCCCTAGCCTTATTTTTTGTAATTTTGTTTATAATTTCTAAAAAATTAGTATAAATTTAAAATAATTATAGATTTGGCCCCCTCAAAATTATTACGACTACGTTTCAGCCCCTCCGATAATATTGCTCAAGCTCCGTCTGTGTCTAAAAAGTTGTAAAGTAGCATTGTTTTTAGATTAGGAAAATAGACATAAAAGCTTGTAAAGTATCATTGTGTTTTAGATTAGGAAAATAGTTTATGTAATAGATAGATAGATACTATATGCTGCAACTACGCCAAATATCTTAATTCCAGACTTCTATTAAAGCATTTTTAGGTCTCTTTTACAAAATTTAAAACATCTTTAAGTAAACATTTTTGGGTTGCCAAGAAAATAGTTTTAAACAGTCATAAGTAGGGGTGTCAAAAAACCCGACTCAAACCCGACCGGGTTCGGGTAAAAAATCATATTCGGGTCAACCCGAATTCACTCGAGTTCTAAACAAAGGTTGGGTTCGGGTATGTTTTTTTAGCTTTGACCTGACCCGAACCCGAGTTGACCGGACTAAACTAGCACTTTACAATGCAAAAATACTCGGGTTGACCCCAAACCTGAGTTGACCCAAACCCGGGTTGACCTCAAACCCTAGTAGACCCGACCCAAGTTAACCCGAGTTTTAAATAGGGTCGGATTCGGTTATGCTTTTTGGAGGCTTGACCCGAACCCGAATAACAGCCGTAGTCATAAGAACATCTGGGGTAAGCCACGTTTATAAAATATCAAAAGTTCCATCTATATTTCGGACAATTACGAATGCATAGGCTATGTTTGGCGAGGGCTTAAATTGGGCTTATTAGGGCTTGAGCTTTTAAAATAAGCCGGTTAATAAAATAAGTCTTGTTTGTTATGGGGCTTATGAAGAGGCTTATAAAATAAGTCGGCTAAAAACTTTAGCCTCATAAAAGGGGCTAAAAATTTTAGCCCGGGGATTTTGAAGAATAAATTACTTATTTTCCCACAAAAAAATTTAATATATACAAAAACTTATTTAATTATGTTATTTTTAGTAATTTTGCAATAATAAGCCTCAACCCCAGCCCATTTGCCAAACAAGTTTATGCAAATACACATTTTAATTTCAGCTTATAATATAAGTCCTAGCCTCAGCTACAGCCTCAACCCGGCCCCAACCCATCCCATTTTGCCAAACATACTCGAGTTTATTACAGTATATGCTCACATTTATAGGTGCGTAAAATGGCCACTTAACTATGTACTTTATATCAATTTCAAGCAAATCAGATCTATGTCATACGACTATCAACCGGTATAACTAAATATATCAGTGACCTATTAAAATGCTACGTTTACTAAAAGTGGGGCTTGAACTTTTAGTTATACCCTCTAAATCATTTTTCGTAACATAAAGTCACATCTAAACTTTCATGTGTGTTACTTTGAGATTTAGAGTTAGGTTCGTAATTTTGGTAAATAAAAAAAATAAAAAAATAAAAAAATAAAACTTGACATGAATTGGTGTAAAGGAAAGTAAACAGTTGTGTGATGACCTACGAGCGTAGAGATGCCAACAGGGCGGGAGCCATCCTCATCCCCAAGCTCGATTATTAAAGTTCTCCTAAAACCTGCCTTGATGCTCATCGGGGATTTAATTGGAGCGCTCGTTGGGGCGCATGCTCCCCTAAACCCGCTTCGTATTAGTCGGAGATCCTATATGGGTGTCCTTTTTGGGATGCAATTTTCGACAAAAGCAACATAATTTCATATTTATTATTATTTTTAGATTGTTAGTAACAATTTGAAGAATTAAGAACCTATTAATAGTCAATCACAAACAAGTCTTATTAAGTTTTCAACGATATACATAAATAATGATAAATTACTCCGTTAAAAATTACAACTTAAAAATTATGATATTAAACAAGTTTGTTATAATCACAATTTTGTAATTTTACTGAGATAAAAAAAACTAACAACATTAGAGAAATTTTTTTTTATTACGAAAATACTAAAAAAATGTATTATATAAATCTAGATATATTTGTATATGTGTATAAATTATTTGGGTAGAGCGGGGCGATGTGGGGATGTTATTCCCTCTTCCCGCCCCAAACCCAATAAAATATCCGTTTGAAGCCCAAACCTGCCTTGTAACCTGATAAGCGTGCCGCCCCGCCTCAGTTAGTTCATATTCCGGATTTTGCCGTCAGGTTCTTGTTGTTTTGCCATCCCTACCTACGACCTATGTATTTGTTTCAATAATACTGTTTGATGACCTACAACCTACATTTCGCAACTCTTTCTCAAAAATAAAATGTTAAATAATTACTGGGCCGGTTTAGCTTCAAGTGTTTGGGCTAGTTTGGGTAGATCAACAAACTCTTATGCCCACCAGGCCTTGTCTTTATAAACATAATGGATGCATAAATGGGCTTGTTCTTTTCGGCATTTTTCTGTTTATGATATTTTGTAATCTTAGTTCAAATTATGGGTGAGCAGAAAAACCGAAATATCCGAATAAACCGAAAATCAAAACCAAACCGAACCGAAAATAACCGAATCAAACTTATAACCGAACCAAATTTGCCAAAACTGAACCAAACCGAACTTTTAATTCGGTTCTCGGTTTGGATATGGTTTTGGTAATCAAAACCGAAAACCGAACCGAAAACCGAATTCATATAAATTTATATATTTTTTATATATTTATATATATAAAAAGATCAATAAAACGTTATATATATATTTATATTTATATATATATATAAATAACAAAAAGATTCTATCCTAATATTAAAAAATACTTTTTATGTTTGAAATAACTTTTTTGGCAAAATATATTTGTATATTTTTCTTTTTTTTAAATAAAGTGTGTAATTTGGTTAAACCGAAAACCGAACCGAACCAAACCGAACAAGAATTTAACCAAACCGAACCAAAAACCGAATTTGAATTCGGTTTGGTTTGGTTCACGGTTTGACCCTAAAAAGTTTTTTAACCGAATTAACCAAACCGAATTAACCGAAAACCGAACCGATCAACACCCCTAGTTCAAATAAGATAGGTCTCGCGTCGCGTGTTGCGGCGGAGCTAATTTGTTATCTAGTTCTTTTGGGAACGTTTTTTATTTCTATTTTTTTATTAGTTTTTTACTGCAACCACTTAACTGTTGTGTTTATGTTTTTAAGGTATGTTTTATGTATATATTTAGCCCATTTGCATAACCATTTTTTTTTATGTCACTGTATAAGTAAAAAAAAAATCCAAATTAAAAAACCTACGTGCATAAACACATTTTACTTTTAAACACAACACTTATAGGAGTTAATTATATATACACGTTAGTCCCTGTCGTCCTTGTTGGAGTTAATTATATATCTCTGAAACTTCATAGAATTGTACGTTTTTTAGTCCCTGTGGATTTAGTTGCAAATCGTCCCTTGTAGGAGTTAATTATATATATGTAAAACTTCATGAAATTGTACGCTCTTAGTCCCTGTAAATTTAACTGCAAATAGTCCCTTGTGCACAGCAAATAACCGAACCAACAAATAGGCCAATGGCTTCGGCCGGGCTAATTTCAAGCCCCATACAAAATTACGTTTTTTTTTAGAACGGCAAGTTAGTAGTTAGTTGACACACTCTTATCTTGAAATCACTAAAGAAATGGAAGATAAGGATTCAATGGCAACAATATTCACTAATCTATAGAATTAGAAACAAGAATAGTGAAGGGATTGTTATTGATAGAATGAGTTTGTTACAAAGTAGTAGAATTACAAGAGTAATTGGTTATAAAACTAAATGAATGATGAAAATGATTACAAGTGAAGTATTTAAGCTAAATGGGTGGTTTTGGCTTGTAACAGCTTTTGGCGCCAAAACCTCTAACAGAATAGTTTGACTTTTAGTCCTTTGACTTTCACTAATTGACTTTTGTTGACTTTATCAATTGAGCATGTATCAACTCCATCTCCCTTAGAAAATTTCTAGACCTCAAGAAGCATCATCAAAATCAGGAAACCTTGTTAGTAAGTTAGCATAGATCTCCCATGTTGCTTCCTCAACTGGTCTATTAGTCCACTGAGTGAGAACATACATCACTGGCCTATTGTTCACCTTACCCAATCTTCTTTCCAAAATTGCCATTGGCTTGTAATCTAGCAACCCATCTTCTTTCAACTGAGGTAAATCTCCCATCTGTTGTCCATTCCCATGACATTTTTTCAATTGTGAAATATGGAAGACTGGAAGGATTTGGCTGTGATTTGGTAATTGCAGCTTGTAGGCCACTTCACCAATTTTCTCCTCAATCATAAAAGGGCCATAATACTTTGCTGACAACTTGTGTTGTTGACCTTGTCTCACAGTTACTTGCCTGTGTGGTTGTAACTTCAAGTAAACCCATGTTCCAACATCAAAATTTCTCTCAGTTCTGTGTTTATCAGCCTGGCTTCTCATTCTGTCTTGAGACCTTTTGAGGTGGAATTTTAACATCTGAATAGCTTCTTCCCTTGATTGTAGAGTTCTATCCACATTTTCCACTCTACTTTCACCAGCTACATATGGTATGTGTATGGGTGGTGTTTGGCAATAAACCACTTCATAGGGTGTTGTTTGAATGGCAGAATGGAAATTAGTATTATACCAAAATTCAGCTAAAGGCAACCATTTGACCCATTCTTTTGGCTTCTCGCCACACATACACCTCAAATAACAACCCAAGCATCTGTTCACCACCTCAGTCTGACCATCTGTCTGAGGATGGTAAGCAGTTGACAACTTCAGCTTTACTTTCAATTCACTGAACAAAGATTTCCAAAAATTGCTAATGAAAATCTTGTCCCTATCACTTACAATGGACTGAGGAAGACCATGTAACCTATACACCCCATCCAAGAACACTTGTGTCACTTGACTAGCAGTAAATGGGTGTGACAATGCTATGAAATGAGCATACTTACTCAATCTATCCACAATCACCATAATCACTGACTTCCCATGAGACATTGGAAGCTTTTCAATGAAATCCATTGACACTTCAGTCCAAATTCTTTCTGGTATAGGCAATGGTTGGATGAGACCAGGATAAGCACTCAAGTCAGGTTTCTGCCTTTGACACATATCACAATCCCTGACCCACTGTTTAACCAGTTTCTTTAACCCTTTCCAATAGAAAATTGCTCCCAACTTTTTAGCAGTCACATGCACCCCAGAATGTCCACCAATAGCATCTCCATGAAAGTGATTAACCAACTACTTCCTCAATTCTTCATCAGCCCCTACAACCACCTTTCCTTTCCTTTTCAAAACACCATCTTGCCAAGTGTACTTGTTTCCATGATAAGTGTTGTCAACTAATGATTGAATCAATTGTTGTACATCAATGTCAGACTGCCAACTTCTTTTTACCATATCCCAAACATCACTTGCCACAGTAGAAACTGCCAATTGCAACAGAGTTCCACCATGATCACTTCTAGATAAGGCATCAGCTACCATGTTCTCACTTCCCTTCTTGTACACAATCTCATAGTCAAAGCCTAACAGTTTAGGAAGCCATTTCATTTGAAAAGGGGTAGTCAACTTTTGGTTCAATAGGTACTTAAGACTAAAATGGTCTGTTCTAATCTTAAAGTGCCTATCCAACAAATAACCTTTCCACTTCTCCAAAGCTGTTACCACTGCTAGAAACTCCTTCTCATATGTTGATAATGACTGATGCTTAAGAGATAATGTTTTACTCAAATAAGCTAAAGGGTGACCATTTTGACACAATACAGCCCCAATACCTGTACCAGAAGCATCAGTTTCTATCACAAACTCTTGTTCAAAATCTGGTAACCCCAACACTGGTGCTTTGATCATAGCTTCCTTGAGTTGATTGAAAGCTTCTTCTGCAACATTAGACCACTTGAAAGCATTCTTCTTAAGCAAAGTTGTTAAGGGTTGACTAATGATTGCATAATTCTTGATGAATCTTCTATAATAACCAGTTAAACCCAGAAAACCTCTGAGTTGTTTGATTGTTTGAGGACTTGGCCAATTCTGCATAGCTTCTACTTTAGTAGGATCTGTAGCAATTCCATCAGCAGATAAAATATGGCCTAGATATTCAACTTGTGGCACAGCAAAACAATATTTACTCTTCTTGGCAAACAAGAGGTGATCTTGCATCACTTGTAACACTAGCTTTAAGTGATCACAATGCTCTGCCACAGACTTGCTGTATATGAGAATATCATCAAAAAACACTAGCACAAACTTTCTGAGAAAAGGCTTGAACACAATATTCATCAATGACTGAAATGTAGATGGAGCATTTGTGAGACCAAAAGGCATTACCAGGAATTCATAGTGCCCTTCATGAGTTCTAAAAGCTGTCTTGTGGATATCACTTTCTTTCATTCTTATCTGATGGTAGCCTGACCTCAGATCCAATTTAGTAAACACCACAGCTCCATTCAATTCATCAATTAGTTCTTCTATCACAGGAATAGGAAACTTATCCTTAACTGTATGCTTATTCAATTCTCAATAGTCCACACACATTCTCCATGAACCATCCTTCTTTTTAACCATGACTATTGGAGATGAAAAAGGACTTTGACTAGACCTTATCACCCCAGAGTCCAACAACTCCTTGACCATTGCTTCAATTGCATCCTTTTGGTTAGGAGGGTGTCTGTAGGGTCTCACATTAATGGGTTGAGTGTTTGGAACAAGAGGAATATGATGATCATGTAACCTGTGAGGAGGTAACTCAGTTGGCACAGCAAACACACTATCATAATGATTCACAACTTTTTCCACCTCTGCATTCATTTCCTTCTGTCCTTCAATTTGACACAAAGAAACTGGATACACACAAAGAGCCATAGAAGATAACTCTGCCTGTCTAAACTGAGCATTTCTAGTAGCATTCTTACCCTGCATCCAATGAATAGTAGAATTTGTTGTACCCCTCAACACAATTCTTCTACCATTATACATGAATTTCATAGTCAATTTCTTAAAATCACACAACATTTCTCCCAATGTAGACAGCCACTGGACTCCCGACACCATTTCACAACCCCCAAGTGGTAACAACATTACATCACTGACAAAAGTTTGACCTTGAAAAGTCCATTTGAACCCTCTACACTCATAAGTACTCAACATGTCTTGGCCATTCGCCACAGAAACCTTAAGAGGTGATGTTCTAATCAATTTGCAGCCTAAATTTTTAGCAGTAGTTTCATCCAGAAAATTGTGAGTACTTCCTGAATCTACCAAAGTATGCAAAGTCTTCTTTCCAACCACACCCTTAACTCTCATGGTTTGATATGAATTAACTCCTGACAAAGCATTCAAAGAGATTTGTGGACTTTCAATATTATGTAAATCAGTTTCCACTTGTTCATCTTCCTGGCAATCCTCCCATACTTCAACATTATTCTCATCCAAACACTCCTTATCTGTTTCACAAACCACTTCCAAAGAATGTAACTGACCACTACACTTATGCCCAGGGAAATACCTTTGTTCACAGTAAAAACATTGGTTTTTTGCCCTTTTTTCCTCCAACTCTTTTTGAGTCAACTGTTTTCTATAAGGCATGTTATTATTGGTAGTTTTAGTTGCAGGCAAAGCTAAAGTCTGAGTAGCAGGTCTTGGCAAGATCCCATAACCTCTATTGCTATAATTGCTATAATTGATATTAGCAGATCTAGCAGTTGATGGTTGAGTATTATACCTTGCTTTCATAGTAGTATTGGTGGTTTCTTGCATTTTTGCCATGCAAAATGCATCAGACAATGTGATCAACTTGAACATCCTTATAGGCATGAAAATCTCATCCTTCAACCCTCCAAGAAAGAGACTCACAGTAATAGATTCAGGCAAATCAACTCTATTCAACAAGCTTTCAAACTGATCTTGATAAGACTGCACACTACCAGTTTGTTTCAAGTTCTTCAAATCCACCATGGGATCATCAAAAGCTGCTCCAAATTTTCCAGTACTTCTTGTTCATACAACTCCCAAGAACAGCCTTCCCCATTTCTTCTAATGAACTGTTGATGCCAAGTGAGAGCCCTATCATACACATGTATAGATGCCATCTCTACTTTCATGTGATCTTGAACATTGTCAATTTTGAAGAACTGATTACATCTGAAAACCCACCCTTTCACATCATCACCATTGAATTTAGGAAATTCAATCTTAGACATCCTACCATATGGCATCATTTGTTGACCACCATTTTGGCCACCATTTCTTGGAACTGAACCACCACCATTATTTCCATGACTTGTTCCTTCTCCATTTATGTTTCTTGCCAATTGCTGTTGGAACACGTTTTGTTGTTGCACAATATCATCCAATCTACGGTTGATACCCTCAAGAACAGCCGCAAAGCCATTAACAGGTTCATCCATAGACTCTACAGTTGGATTTGTTGTCATTTGAGTTGTTCTTGTATTCACCACCATCTCAGTATTGTTACTACGCATCAACTATTGGAGTAACAACTACTAGATCTTGCTCTGACCACCCAAATCAACTGCTGCTGATCAGCTTGTTCGAAGTTAAAAAATTTAATGAGATTATCCGTTAACCTCGTGATCGTACAGTTATTTGGCACTGATCTGATGTAATAGAGCAAGTGAAATCATGGGTGACTGATTTCGTGACCGGAAAATCTTGTTATGTCGCCGGAATTTGACCGGAGAAGACAACCGGACCTTCAAGAACAGCAGTGTACTATTCTTGAAAATGAGTGCCAGGAAGTCGCTCTGATACCAATTGAAACACTCTTATCTTGAAATCACTAAAGAAATGGAAGATAAGGATTTAATGGCAACAATATTCACTAATCTATAGAATTAGAAACAAGAATAGTGAAGGGATTGTTATTGATAGAATGAGTTTGTTACAAAGTAGGAGAATTACAAGAGTAATTGGTTATAAAACTGAATGAATGATGAAAATGATTACAAGTGAAGTATTTAAGCTAAATGGGTGGTTTTGGCTTGTAACAGCTTTTGGCGCCAAAACCCCAAACAGAATAGTTTGACTTTTAGTCCTTTGACTTTCACTAATTGACTTTTGTTGACTTTATCAATTGAGCATGTATCATTAGTGATCCGAGGCCACAATGGCATCCAATTGGGCAGTATGCAAGCCTCAAACCTTTCTTCTTAGGGGATAAACCCCACTCATGCTTCTATTTATTTCGGGCCCCTGAAGGTCCGTAGTGAGACTCGAACCTAAGACCTTTTCAAAGTAACCTCCCCAAGGTTACTCTTTGTGGCCAACTGATCTAGCCCAGTTGGTTATAAAACAACTACGTTTACATGTGGGAAATATATATATATATATATATATATATATATATATATATATATATATATATATATATATATATATATATATATATATATATATAGGGGCTTTATTTTCAGAACCCTGTTAAGTGCGGGAACTGCGAGAACTCCAATTTTGCATTAGAAAACATGCGTGTTCATATAAAACATGTATGTTTTCTTACATACACATGCCTGCGTATTAAGGTGTATGTAAGAAAACATACATGTTTTATATGAACATGCATGTTTTCTAATGCATAATTGGAGTTCTCGCAGTTCCCGCATTTAACAAGGTTCTAAAAATAAAACCATTTTGCATTGCTCTATTGCACTTAACAGGTTTTTATATAAACATGTATGATGTGTATTAAGGTGTATGTAAGAAAACATACATTTTTTTTTTATGAACATGCATGTTTTCTAATGCAAAATTGGAATTCTCGCAGTTCTCACACTTAACAGCATTCTGAAAATAAATATACTATATATATATATATATATATATATATATATATATATATATATATATATATATATATATATATATATATATATAAAAGGAGACTTTCTTGTGAAAACCATCTTATCTGCGAATACTGAGAGAACCACCAAAAACATACATGCACGCCTTTTAAAATAAAATAAAAATAATGCAAATCACTAATAATCGTAAGTATCCACCATTGTTCTTCAATATTATCATGAACTCATCATCTTTTTTCACAAAAACCTTACACACGGCCGTAATATTGCCGTTACACGCCTTATAAGAACACACATGCACACTTTTAAAGAAAAATTTTGTATTGCCAATTTCTTATCAAATTCTTTATAACAACTATGTTTTTTTTAACATGTATGTTGTTTTTAGAACATATGTGCAAAAATACTATTATTGAAGACGTGCATGTATGTTTTTGGTGGTTCTCTCAGTTCTCGCAGATAAGATGGTTCTCGTAAGAAAGTCTCACTATATATATATATATATATATATATATATATATATATATATATATATATATATATATATATTTTTTTTTTTTCTTAATATGAAACAATTATGTATACAAATATGTACTCTGCTATAAAAGTGCCCGAATTATAGCTAATGTCGACCTTTATTGGTTTCTACATTAAATAATTCGATTAAATGCAGAAAACTGATATTGTTACAAGAAGATGAAGATGTGTGATAAATTTCATTTTCACAAAGATATAAACAAAAAATTGTTAATTTGTCATACTCATACAACTTTTTTTTAGCTTATTCGGCTCTACTTATAGTTAATAAGCATTTTCAAGCTTAATTCTAGCTTATTTGGCAAAGGCCAACAACGGATTTTCTTTTGTATTTTTTGAATAAGTTGTGGCCTCGATATAGACAGTACATAAAACCCTAAAAAGAAGAGAAAAATTAATTTCCATGGTTACCCAGACACAATAAATTTGATAATGATTGCAAGATACGATTTCTAATGCATAAAAAACATTGACTCGTGCAGCTATCCTTGTAAAAAATAACTATCATAATCGAAGTTATTTCGATATATTGATAAAAAAATACAAATACCAATAAAACACGTTGAGAAAAGACTAAACCATGGTGGAGCCGGGGTATGAAACGACATACAGTATATAAAACAAATTATAAGACCATATAGTAAATGTTGCGGACCACATTACTGAGCTTTTTTGTACAAACATTACTGACCTGAATATCATATTTTAATATTGTACGACAGGCCTATATTAATATCGTTGTCTCTTGTATATGACCCATAAGATTCTTATCTTCTGTAAGAGCATGAACAATGGTAAAAAGCTTTGATGACTTTTTACATTTATGGCCATAAATGCTAAGATCGGTTTGTCTTGATAAATTTATGGCAACTTTTGCAAATGAAAAGCTATTCCTTTAAAGACTTGGCTGGTGCAAAGTCTTTCTTACAAACCTTCTAAAAAGTCTTCATATATAATGGTAAAAAGCTTTTGGAAAGGTTTATCAAATAGTGAAAAGCTTTGTGTAAAATGCCCCATTGCAGATGCTCTAATGATTGTATATGAAATTATAAATTAATAGTAATCATTACCGATCATTTGGTCAACTAAATCACGAGATTTGAATATATATGTACACAGATTTAAACCGAGTAAAACTTTTTTTTTCTCAAAAGGTTGACGTGCGTGAACATTTAAAAGTTATTTGCACATAACAAGAAAAAACGGAGTATAAACGTAACTTAAGAAGAATTAACTTTCTCAACTTCGGGATTTACCCCAACAAATTCTGTGCACTTTCTTATATTTCATACCCTAATTTATTATAATGCGGTCTCTTGTTTCTTACTTCATTTGGTAATAGTGAATATATTTTACTTAATTTGGTAATAGTTAGTATTTTTACCTTTTTGTAAGGGGTGAGTTATAGCAACGGGGGCTATTGGTTAGATTAACCCCCTTAGTTTTTTTCCCTTTTTTTTTTTTTGATTTTGTTTTTATTTTTTTTTTATTTTTATAATTTTGTTTATATCAAAAAGCTATAAACCTGAAAGTGCGGAACAGAAAATATAAATTTTAATAAGTCAAACGCTTAAAACTATCAGAAATACGGAACAAAAACTGGCAAAAACTGAGCTGCCCTGAAAAAAATAAGGGATAAAGTGGGAGACAAGGGGCTGACACCCTTGTCCCCCCCGTTTCCCTAACAGTCCCCTTTTGTAATGATTGTATATGACACTTTACAGAGTATTTATTATGGGATCTATTAACCGGACGGTCCCTGGCCCACCACTGTCCCCCTTGTCCCCCTTGATGTTCCCCACTTTATTCCAGTACAGCACAGCTTTTTGTCAGTTTCTGTTCCGTATTTTTGACAGTTTTAAGTGTTTGACATATTAAACTTTATATTTTCTGTTCCGCACTTTCAGGTTTATAGCTTTTTAATATAAATAAAATTATAAAAATAAAAATAAAAAATAAAAAAATAATAATAAAAAAAAGGGGGCGGGGGGGGTCCGGCTAACAAAAGAGGGGACCATCCGGTTAACCCTGCCCTTTATTATTTAAAGCATAAGAAGTTAAGAACTTCAGTTTTTTACCCATAAAATGTCAAGGGCTAGGTTTAGGATAAAAAGAAACAAAAACTCCAATATTTTCCTGACGTTCGACTTTAATTTTTACAGCTTCAGATGGTTAAAGATCATAAGTACGTTGTGATAAAAATGGTGATTTCTTAGAAAAAATTAGAAGCTCAACATAATAGAGTTCTATAATTAAATAAAGCTTGTCTTCAAGAAAAGAAAAATAAAAATAAAATAAAATAAAATGAAACCGTGTATTTAATGAATTGATTAAAGCACATTTAATTGAGTCGCACATTCGCATATTCACACATTCGCACATGACCATTTTGAGAAAACATGTTATTTTTGACTTCTTTTTAGAAAATGCTTAACTTTTTAGCGTCTTTTGAGAATTTTCTCTTATATCGTATGCAGCTACATATGCAGGTATGCACAATGCATGAGTGCATATATATATATGAATATATTTTTAATTGTCAAACCAAAGCCTCATGGACCATGGCTGCTTATTTCAAACCAAACCTAAACCTCAGCTTGTGGGGTCATGGCTGCTTACTTTTTTAAGACAACAATTGAATTAGTAAACCTGCATAAAAGGTGGCAATGTTTAACTGGGGTGTTTCGAGAGTTGAGAACCATTCTATCCAACTATATTAAAATGTACATCATATAAAAAATTACATCATTTTGCCTCGTTTTTTCTTCAAGGTAACCTTGTTTCTATTCCGTCAAATGATCCAAAGAGTGGATTATATCGCACCAACATATAGGGAGGAGAGGATAGATATATGAAAGGTTTGCTCGATCCGCTAACATGGGCGGAGCTATTAAGGGACCAGGAAGGGTCCCGACCTCCTAGGTCTAAGTCCGTTATTGTATTTTTTCGCTATTTCATGTGTTTTTTTTTTTTTTTTTTTTTTTTTTTTTTTTTTTTTTTCATCTTGGTCCTCCCATCTAATGTTCTTCCGAAAAAAAAAAAAAAAAAAAAAAAAAAAATTGTTTCGACCTTTGTAAAAAACATTTTCTAGCTCCGCTATTGTTCGCCAAGTTGATTGTCTCTAGATGATCGGATGAAACTATGAAAGTAAGTTGTAGAGATTCTGCCACTTTACAATATGGAGGAGTGGGTTAACGGCTGCTTATTAGTTTATCACGGATATAAAATGTATATGGTCCAAGCGTAACAAATCTGATAATATAACTCAAATTAAATACATTATTCTTTAAATCAAACTAATCATAGTAAAAAAAATGATGAAATTAAGTTTGATAAAATTTGGTGTAACTATTAGATTTGATAATTCCCCATGAATGATTCATTAACAATTACATTGCTAAACCCATAACAATACTAAACACAGCTAATAATAATATGCTAATACACCCCGCAGTCAGGGACGAAGCTTCGACAATTCTCTTGGGGGGCCAAAATCATGTGAAATTAAGCTTGTAGTTTTATATATACAAGAGAGCGTACCTTATTTACGATTGTTATAGCGTACATATATAATTTACGATTGTTAGCTAACTCTACTTATGTCATGAGATAAAATCAGTAAGCATTGGCTATTATTCAATATGGTAGTTAAATTATAGTTAGATACTACCCAAAAAAAAAAAAAAAAAAAAAAAAAAAAAAAAAAAAAAAAAGAACTTAACATTCACTATAGAAATTATATCAAAGTAACAATCGATTAGTTAGATAAAATTTGAAATATTAAAGTAGTTTTTGTTTTATTACCAGCTATAATATCTGTGCATGCACAAGGTTTTTAAAATTTCTTTTTAATTATATATTATTATTGATTAATAAATGAATCACTTAACATGTTTCAAATGGTTTTATTTGTTGGCAAAACCACATGATAATACTTGACTTGCATAAGATATTAGTGTTATATGCTTTTAGTTTTGCTAACCCGTGCTATCAATTTACGATGTGTTTTGTAATTGTGGTATTTCTCTTACTTATATTTTCGTTAAAATATGTAGCATATTTAGATAGTTTTGAAATTGATTCATTTCGTTGATTATGAATAACATCATACCGTGTTTACCAATGTATCTTTTTATTTGAAAATTGTATTTTCATAAGTTTGTGCTATTTACTTCTCATGTTTGATTATATAATTACGAGATTAACATATATGTTTATGTTTACACTATAGCTTCTTTATTACAAAAAGAGAAACAAAAAATGTAATGGTAGAATACGTTTATGTATAAGGTATAAGAATAATTTTTCTCTGAGACCGAACTATATAAGGAAATTATTATTACTTGTATAAGTAAATTATAAATGCATTAAACAAAATGACAAATAGTACATTCGCAGGTCTTTTAGGATTGTTTGAATCCTTACCGATCTTTCATATCACACAAACTCATGCTCACCATTTGATATTCATATTCTCGTTACTAATAATTTAGCCGTATTTAATATTCAAACCCGTGTACGCATAAATTAAACTTTTAAATAGAATAACATGAGTCATTATTTAAAAAAATAGTATAGAAAAGTCTAAAACTAACATTAGTTTAAAAAATATTTAACGTGTATTAAAACTAATTCGCATATTTACCAAATTTTGAAATTTAAATGATGAAAGTCTAAAAACTAATATTAATACTTATATAATTTTAAACAAAGTTAATATTATAAAGTATAGGGGGTATAAAGTGTAAGGTTTTTGTTTTTTTTGTTTTTTTTTTTTTTTTTTTTTTTTTTTAAGTTATTAAAAAACAACCACCAAAGTGTGAGGGGTTATTTGTTTTTTTACACTTAGCTCTATATAATTTATTTAAAATGCAAGCACCAAAGTTTTATTAATTACTTCCTCTTTTTTAATTTTTTATTTTTATAAATTTGACATATATATTTTTATGCATTTTTTAACCAAATTTCTCCACCAAATTTATTAAGTTTGACTAAAATTAACTTAATTTTGACTTTCTATTGACCAATAATATTGCTCGATTTCGTCTACCTGGCAAAATCGAGCTCTCCTATTGGTCTAATTTATTTTTCAATAAGAAGGGATATACAAAAACACTCTGAAATGATGTAATTCTTTTATTATATAAAAGATATGCAACTACACCAATGACCGAAAAAAGGACGTGGAGCAAGAAAATAGGAAGTGATTGTTTCTTTCCTATTTTTGTGGGAGGGCTACAAGTAAATATATTCTTTATATCCCTTGTATATCGAACAGAACTACCATAATTACCAGATTTTTTTTGGAGGGGGCAGGACTCTCCCCTGCCCTCATAAAGCTTCGTCCATGCTCGCAGTTGGAATGAGAGGTCTTCAGACATTCAAACTGGAGCAAAACTCAAGAAATAAAGTTGTTAGAAGACATTTGGTGAAGATATCCACATACTGAAAACGAGAGGGAAAATGAAGAACACGCACTTGGCCCGAGGACACATAGTCTTTAACAAATTGGATGTCAATCTCAATATGCTTGGTACGTTGATGCTGAACCGGATTAGTATAGAAAAACACCGTACTAACATTATCACAATACACAAGCGTAGCAGTGAATAAAGGAGCATGAAGTTCGCGTAATAGATTAGTACCCAAGCTGTCTCAGCCACTACATTTGTAACACCACGATATTCAACCTTAGTGCTAGAATGAAATAAGGTGACCTGTCGTTTAGCAAACCAAGACAAAAGGTTATCACCAAGAAAAACACAATACCCCGAGGTAGAGCGCCGCGTAGTCGGAAAACCAGCCCAATCAACATTAGTATAGGCTGTAAGCTGAGCCATGGAAGACACATGTAGCTGAAGATCATGATCAATGGTACCACAAACATAGTGTAGAATACGCTTCAAAGCAAAGAAATATGGATCACGAGGGTCATGCATGTAGAGACAAACGTGTTGAACCACATAGGATGAATCCGGGCATATGAATGTGAGGTACTGAAGAGCACCAGCTAAACTGCGATACTTAGTAGGATCAGAAACAGGATCACTCTTAGGACCCAATTTTGACTCCGTGCCCACATGAGTCTGGCAGGGATTACACTTATGCATATGATCCCTCTCAAGAATTTTCTCAGCATACTTGGACTGAGAAAGAAACAAGCATGCAGATGTCATGAGAGCGGAAATGCCAAGAAAATAATTGAGAGACCCCATGTCGGTCATGGCAAACTCATTGTGTAACGAGTAAATAATCCACTGTAAGAATGCTCCAAAAGATGTTGTATGGATAATATCATCCACATAAAGTAGTAAATAAACAATGTCAGTGCCAGAATGAAATATAATAATGCGGAATCGATTTTAATGTACTGGAAACCGATCTGAGTAGCGTATCCAGCAAAGCGCTGAAACCAAGCACGCGAAGCCTGCTTAAGTCCATAAAGAAAGCACCATAAATGACACGCATAATCAGGATGACAAGGATCAACAAAACATGGAGGTTAGTGCATATAAATTGTCTTAGACAAGTGACCATGGAAAAATGCATTCTTCAGGTCTAGCTGATGAACGGACCATTAGTGAGATACTGCAATACTCAAAATAATACGTATAGTGTCTGGTTTGACAACCAGACTAAATGTTTCATCACAATCAATGCCCTGCCGCTGACTGCGAGTATTGACTACCAGATGAGCCTTATACCTGCTAAGAATACCATCTGTATGAAACTTATGCCTAAAAAGCCACATAGAATGCACAATATTCACATTAGATGGACGGGGCACAAGAACCCACGTACCGTTAGCAATTAGAGCATTATACCTATCTTACATTGCTTTTTGCCAATTGATACATCACGGATGGCAAAAACATGAGACTAAGGGATAAGAGACATGGTGGTGACATTAAGGGACATACGATCAAGTGGATTAGAAATGTCAGCTTTAGCACAAGTGACCATAAGATAAATCGAGGTAGCGTTGTCGGTGGACTAGTGGGCGTGGTAATGGACCAGTGGATGTGAATGAAGCATTTGGTGTCTTTGTCGATGGGCTTATTGGGCTGGACGTGACATGGATTGGATCGATGGGTGGGTGAGAAGTTGGATTTGTTTCAGGCACATCCGAATTTGGTATAATAGGATTAATAATGGTATTATTTGGTAGAGGTAGTAAATGAAGAAAAAAAATCATACGAGGGTGGTTCATTAGGTGTCATAGATTCGAAAGGAAAGACATCCTCGTCAAAGTGAACATGACGAGATATAATGATCTTATTGGATGCAAGATCAAGACACCTATACCCTCGATGATTGGAGGGGTAGCTAATAAAGATACAAGGCATGGTGCGTGGTTGCAACTTATGAGCAAAATGGATGTTAGGGTAACAAAGGTAACCAAAAACTTATAGGTGATGGTACGCGGGCTTGATATTATAAATTTTATTGTACCATATCTTATTTTTAATTGCGGTGGATGGAAAAATATTAAGGAGATATACGGCCAAGTGGAGTGCTTCAACCCAATAGGTGGGAGGAATGTGTGCTTGAAAGAGGAGAGTACAGATAAGGTTATTAATGGTGTGAAACATACATTCTGATTTCCCATTTTTTTGGGACGTTTTGTGGCAAGAGAAACGAAACTGAATTGTCTGGTACATTGCAAAGCTTTGATATAAACATTGAAAACATCGTGAAAACGACGATTTTCAAATTCACCCACGTGGTCACATTGCAAAGCTTTGATATCAACACTGAATTGTCTGTTAACATATGCACGAAAATAAACAAATTTATCATACAAGTCAAATTTATGATGTAAAGGATACACCCAAACAAAATGCGAGAAATGATATTCCACTAACACTCAAGATGGGAGAAGTCCACATATCCGAGTGTACAATGTCAAAAACATACTTAAAACTCGACTCAGAACTATGAAAGGGAAGCTTAATTTGTTTACCTAATTGACACGCATGACATAAAGTAGATAACCTTTGTTTATTACAAGAAATTAAATGACTAAACTCGAACTTCCGTAGTACATCATCACAGGAATACCCAAGGCACTTATGTCACGTAGAATGTTTGAAAGAAATCAATGCAAGAGGTGTATGTATAGGCGTATGCTATAGGAGAAAAATTATGATAGACTCTAATAACGTATAAGATTTGGTAATTCCTATAAATGATTCTAACATCATCACCGGAATACCCGAGGACTTATGCCATGTAGAATGACTGAAAGAAATCAATGCAAGAGGTGTATCTTTAGGCATATGCTATAGGAGAAAAATTAGGATAGACTTTAATAACCTATAAGATTTGGTAATTCCCATAAATGATTATATAACAATAATCCATAATATATAGTTTACATTGCTTGGATAATAAGCTTATTAAATAGGCTAAACCCATAATAATATTGATGACATACCCTCCGCTTTACTAACGAGCGTTACCGTCACTCTGGTAGATAGCTTACCATTTGTACAAAGGATGGTATTGTACTCTCCTAAAGGATGAAGCCTACGCCTTTGTCCTACACATAATTCTATATTATGGACTTAAATATTTGCGTAAACTCATTCACAATGGCTACCGCAAGTGAATCCGCTAACCTTCACCTAAAACACTTACAAAGTCAACATCTTCCACGGTTCAAAGCTCTGGCCTCCTCCGAGGTTTGAAGCTCTGGCCGCCTCCAAAGTTCGAAGCCTAAAGGTCATAGCCTCTCTAACTATGAATGTGGGTATGATCAAGTTGGTCAAATGGAGCTAGTCAAATAAGATCTGGCTAATAACTATAATCTCTTAAGACCTAGTCAATAGCCACGATCTTGGTAACTACCATCCATGATCTCTGTCATGACCTCCATAACTGCCTCCCCAAACCTCAGTTAGGTTTCCTATAAATGAGGAAGCCATCACAAAGGTATGTAACTTAACTTAACCCATGAAATATCATATTCTCAACATCAATACTTCAATAATATAATCACCATGACTAATTCTCACACCAGAGGCGGTTCCTAGGTGGCTTCCCCCGAGCTCCGTCTAATGTAGTTTCTTCTATTTCTTATTTGAATGTTATCTTGTACTCAACATCACCACCATCACCCCCTAATTACATTAATCACCATCAACAACCTGATATCTGCCTCTTTTTGCACGATCATTAGCGCCATCCATGGGACCTGTAACAATCAGATCCGTTTTTTCGAGACAAATAACCATTTTCAATAAATAATAGTTGAATTGAACTGCAATTCTCGACATCCTTGTTACCACATGGAAACACCATTTAAATCTCTAATTTTATCTCTAACTACGAGATCTTCCTCTAACTACAAACTTTACGTTTACCATTTTAACAATCTCTATGGGGTTTACACAAAGCAACCTCTATTGTAACCCCTGTTATGGTCTGCTTGGAGGAGAAGGTTCAAAATCAATAACTGATGCGGATAATTGTAGACACAGTAAGTTTTACAATCCTCCTAGGTAGGGTACCTACTTAGTGTAGTAAATGTAAGACACAGGGGATTGATCATTCTTTAAGGGAATAGTGAGGTAGGATCGAAGTGTATAACGGATTAAGTCTAAAGTTTGAGAGATGTTTACTTTTGTATTTTTATATTTTATAGAAAACAACGTAAAATCTCGGGGTTTGAAGAATTTGGTTTGATAACTACTAAACTAAAAAAAACTAAATTATACTAAATATGCGGAAACGTAAATTGATAGAAACTCGTATGATAGGTAAAGTGTATTTACTTAGAATCCAATTACTCCCTAGTTATCTCCTATTGATTAGTTGAATTTTCACGTCCTTGTTTAATTAGAGCATTATACTCCTTAATATCTATTGAGGGTTGGTTACTTCCTAACTATATGAATTATGTGTTCGTTGAGCGATGCCTAAGAATGCCCTTTTAAGCTCTCAATGTCAGCAAACGCAATTCACGCATTAAATATAGGGAACATCAATTTTATAATAACTAAGCGTTTAGTCAGATGTTCAAGCTAGTAATATATGACCTAGCCACTTTTCCTACTCCTAACGCTATTCACAACTAATTAAACAAGAGACGAAAATCAACAATTAGTAACTATGTTTCATTCAACAATAAGTAGATACTAATAAATTTAGCCAAGCATGTTATATCGAAGAGAAGAAAAACAAGTAATCACACAACACATAGACATATTGTAATGATTAAAGATTGGATAACTTATCTTCAATAAAGCATGGAGTTATGGGGGCTAAAACCCTTACAATAGCTGTAAAATTCAGACCTGTAACTACACACAAAGTTTCACCAACATTCGCTTCCTAGGTACCTAAAACCTGTAATTTTCTTTAAAACATTCATTATGACTTGATACAAGCATTTGACTCTAACAAACACACAAATAGGATAGAATATATGCTAATCATAGATTGTAAATTTTCTATGTTCGAATTTCGTTCTTTTAACAAAATTTGAAGTTCCCTACACTTATATTTTTGTAAAATACCTTCATATTTAATTAAGACAAGGTTAAAAATTAAATAAAGCATTTTCACAAATTATTTAAAACATGAAAACTAAACGATTATAATTAAGCATATATGACACGAACAAAGAAACAAAAATAAAAACATCAAACAATTGAAAACATGGTTTACCTCCCACGGAGCGCTTGTTTTTGTTCGAGTCACGAGCCTGACTCTACCCTTCTTTAACGATAAAAGGGAGGTTTTCCCTACACTTAAGATTAAGTGTGGGTGATAGTAGTGATACACACCATTTTCTTGGAACAAATCTATATGATGAGAGATTGGTGGTTGAATTATATGCTTAAAGGGTGTGCTTCTTTCATCTTAACCTCACCTAATTCATTTGGGCTAATGGGTAAATAAAGGTTTTCTCTTAAAAATGGATTATCTTCTTTCAGCTTCGAGAGACTCCTAGCTAGGAATCCATACTCACATAACAAACCCGATTTAATCCCATAATGTTTCTTGTGATCAATTATAAATGGGTGATGTAAGTACGTAAGGTCATGTTTCACTACTATATTGGCTTCCTCTCTACAAGGCTTAGAGTCTACTACCTTCATCGTAAAACTACCCGGACTATATGGTTTGATGGGTGGATCGGAGCCTTTTTCAAAGCCTAAATTCACATCTAAGGATGGAAAATTGGGTAACGGCTTTGGTTGAGGCTCCGGTTCATCAAAACTAGAAACTTCCAAGAACTTAAAAGAAAGGTTATGACTACAAGTATTCAAACTATTTCCTCTAGTTGTGTTTGTTCCAAAGGTTCTACTTCAATCGGGGTTCCTTTAGTCTCTTATAATTCTTCTGGATAAGTCACAGGCGGCGTGTATGCCTCAAATGATGGTAGGACTTTTGGGGTACTTTGTGGGCAAGGATTTTTCACCCTATCCTCCATCGTATCTAGATCACCTAGGTGCTTATCATATGTTTTGGTAAAATCTAACCCCAACATGCACCTAGGTATCTGATAACGCTCTAATTATACATATTCTCGAGCCTTATATTTTATGTTTTATGATAATTTATTGTGAACTTTTGGTACTTAATAACATAAAATGAATGCAGGTTCACTCTCGGATGCTTTAAAGCAAGAAACATCAAATCACGCTACTATTTCATCAAAAGAACAAATAAATAAAAAGTCTATCAATTTAGTCCTTTACTCCATGCAAGTGCGCCGGTTTTCCAGTTCTGTGCACCGCACTTCTCCTCTCGGTCAAAGGAAGTCAAGAAGCAGAATTTAATAAAAGTGCGCCGGTCTTACAAACTAAGTGCGCCGTACTTCCTTTGCATTTATGAAACTTTGGCGCCAAGAAAACAGCGATGTGCGCTGCACTTACAATCGAAGTGCGCCGTACTTCACATATCAGAAGCCTATAAATAGAGCTCATTTGTAAGCATTTGAACTCTCCACTCAATAACCAATATTCACTAAGTCCAGCAAAGAATTAGTCCATGATCCCGAGCTAGAAGCAGAAGTGAATGAGCCCAGACGAGACGTGAAGTACTTGTTGGTGTCGAACTCTTGATTACTTGTGACACTAGTGTAATCCATTTGATCAATCCAATCAGTATGTCTCTTGTTTGTTACTTAATCATTTATGTTGTTATGAACTCATTAGCCATATAAGGCTAAACCTCTTGTGATTTCTTGGATATGTTTTAATAATAAAGTGAATTATAATTATGCTTTGATCTTTACCAATTTCAAGTGTATGCTGTGAACTATGGTGTCTCTAGTCTTATTACGTTTGTTATTGAAACTGATTGATCTAGCTTGTTGGGATAGGTTGAAAGAACCAATTTAGTATATGCAATTCTAGAGACTTGTCTGTGTTTCTAGCCTTCGAAAGGAGAAATCCACCTAGGAGAATTGGTAATAATCTATACTAGTTATATGATACTATCTTAAGAGAAGTCTTTTGGTAGATAAACAAAAATCTTGAATTGAACCTAACAAATTATGAAATTGCTCTTTTGACGAAAATAACAAAGTTATAAGTTATACTTTACTCATATTATCAAGCTGAGATCAAACGTAAGCATTGTCACTAGATTATCTAAGCTATCCAAGCAATCATTTGTTTTATCATTCGAATTCTCATATTACCTTTATTGCTATTTGTTATCTATTGTTTTGTTTACTAATCATTTATACTTAATCCGAACGAACTAAGTCCCTGTGGATACGACCTGGTCTTACCTAAATCTTATATTACCAATGAGGGTTATACTTTACCCGTGTGTTTGGTTTATTAAAATCGGTGAAAGTAGTATTATAAATTTAAAGCTTTCCTTACACATCGAAGTTTTCGGTGCCGTCATCGGGGACTTAAATCTGTTCCTTAAGCATTTTTAAAGTAAATCTAGCAAACAAAACCATATTTTTCTTCAAAATATTTACACTCTGTTTCCTCAGTTGCAGAAAGCACGCCACACAAACACTCTTGTGCGTCGCATTTATTCACAAAACACACACACACACACACCGCCGTACTTGTCACCAAGTACGACGCACTTATTTAAATCCATGACGTTTTTCCTAAAACTTCACAAACCTTTTAATAAAAACCAAAAAGAATTATCTTCTAATAATCAGAATCACTATCTTTCAAAAATAATATTCTCGGTAAAAATAACACCGTCGTACTTTCACTCTAGTACGCTGCACTTATAACTTTCACACAAGTACGCCGCACACCTTTCCGTGTACGCCGTACTCATTTACTTAGAAAACGAAATTTGTCACACCGATTTAAATTTCGTTCTGTTGTTTAATTTATTAAAATAAGAATGTGCATACTTTGTCCATCACACATTATGACAGGCTTCGATGGAGACCCCTCCCAATGATCAACAATGCCGGCCATATAAAGGATAGGCTTTGGGAACGTTTACACATTCACTGGATGACGGGAAAGGCATTGATATAGAGGATTCCTTCGAACAGTGTAAGGCAGTGGATCGTTGAAGTGTTTTTATCCTATTGGTAGGTTTCATTCAATAAAGTAAGGTATTCTTGAGGTATAATGGTATCATGGATATAAAAGAAACTTCCTTTCCAACCCGCGATATTTGAAAACGGTTTTAAGACTAAACTTGGAACATCAATGTCACCCCTTTTGGCTAAGGTCAACCAATCCCCACCAGGATATAGGTTCAAGAAGCCTCTAAGCACTGCTAGTGTAAGCTCATACCCGTAAGCTTTACACATTACAATGTATGTTGTGAGTTTGGCTAGGCCAAAAAGGTTAAACCTAGAAATGTGCACTTGGTAATACTACATTAGTTCTAGAATCAAGGGATGAATTGGTATTCTTAGGTTTGACAGAACGAATGCATGAGTATAAAGCCCTATGAACCCTTTTGGGGCATCAAAGATGTTTTGAGTTCTACTCTAAAGCATAACTTTGAACTCTTTGGTATTGGGTAATCATTAAGGAAGTCGGTTAATTATTTCTTAGTTAATGTGCACTTCCGTTTCCTAATAATAAACTTTGAGTTCATACTCATGGTGATTAAAGACAAACACTGCGAGAAAATAAAGGTAGGTGAAGAAGAACTTTACCTTTTTGCTCGGAGGAATTAAAAACACACAGTGTTGTGTCTGAATTTTGATCGGAATTGCATACAGTGTTTAGGTGAAAATTTTGGGCGGAGTGAAAAGTGATTTAGGGTTTCTGGGTAATAATCATTTATACTGCTAGTCTTTTTAATCGCCACCGTCCACTTGTTCATCTATCACTTATTTGTCTGAACTTCAAGTTACAATTTAAATTTTGAAGGGACGTTTGGGGTTACCGATGTTTAAGCAAGTGTAGCTCTGATGCAAGTAGTTAGATAGTATGTAAGCGCATTTAATGCCTGTTTAGTTGGCACACATTTTTTATTTCGTATGACTTTGCGAGATAAAGGGATAGGTGTGAACTTATGATAGAGTTGTAAGCAATGTACCTTCGTACATGTACATCACTTTCGACTGGGGGGCTTGATAATGTACCCTCCAATCAGGTCAAAGGACCCCCCTTCGAGCCTGCTCGCAACCTACATATCGAAGGCTCTGGTCAGCCACCTAAAATCTTCAATTGTGTAAAAATAATCACCTTTGATTTAGTTACCAATTGGGAATTCGCCAATCAAAGGATTAAGCCCTTCGGGGTATCCTCCGATGATCTTAGGACGAAACAATGTCAAGAGCAAGTCTTGCCCATGTCTCCTCTTTCTCCATAGCTTTCCCGCTAAACCAGGAAGAGTGAGGCATAAAGCCCTAGCGGTTACCACAAATCACGGGACGCCCCCATGATCTCCTAAAAACGTGCAAACACTCTCCAAGGTTGTTTCTTCTCCTATAAATAGTTTTAGACGAGTCATAAATCTGGTATGCAATCTCTACTACTCCACTTTACTACATTTTCACTAAACTTCTCATACCAAATACTTATTCACAGGCCGGAGGTGGTTCGCAGGGTCCAACCCCTACGCAATCACTTAACGTAGTGTTTTCGTATTTCTTATTTCAGGTTACTTACAAGCTTGGCGCAACCACCACACCCCTTATACCTTTCGATCACCATCGTAGGCCTGGTCGTGCAAATTATTGTACAATCAGTAGTCTTACATAAGATAAGAGTAAGGGAGCTATTACATGACCATATTACAAGACTCATTGACTCGATAATGATCGTTACTTTAAACGTTCCTAACACCTTCATTTATTGGAATCTTGATTATGAGATGAATATAAAATGTGAGAGAAATCACTCTCCACTGATGATAATTAAACAATTAAAATCCTAAACTAAGGATAGTTGTTTAAGCAAGCCTACATGTTGAAGCGTAACAGAATGATAACAACTAAAAGTGTTCAAAGATGGGCAGGAGACTAAAGGGCAAAATGAAGTATTTAAAATGTTCGAGGACTACAACCTTGCTTAATAAAGCAATAGGCTTCACACACACACAAAATATACAACATTCGAGGTTTATATTACTTAACAGTTAATCCTTATTCAATTTTTTCATAAGGAAGGTGATGCATTCACACGAGGTTTTAAATTTATAAACAAGAATTACCAATTAACTATGAATACATTCGGGCAAGTATACCCTAGTCATATGTAGTATAGGGGTAGTAAGTCAAGATCGTCCCAAGAGACTTGGTTGCACTCAAGTGTTGTTTGTTTGTTTAAACAAGTAACAAGTTGATGATTATGATTGTCACAGATTAACCCAACAAGAAAAGCAATATAAGAACAGTCACACAAAGAACAAACATGTTTGGACAAACGATCATATAGATATTAGGATGTTTAGTTTGGAAAACATATTATCAAAGATAATCCTTACGACCTTTAGAACCAATAATAATTTAGAATTTTATAAATCAAATATGTATAAGCCTCAATCAAATGGTCATGTCATGAGCCTTTCAAACTTTAGACTTTGATGTTATTACTTCTTGAAGTTCCATTTACTTGAAAAATGATTAGAACACGTATTCAAAAGATTGCGTTTGGACCTTTAATCTAAATTAAACCTTTACTTGTTATGTTTATTAAGTTTCTCATACAATCGTCACAAGGTACAAGACCAAAACATTCGTCTACTAATGAATTGAAATCTACCACTATTGAAAATCCTTTCGACATTAAGACTCAACAATGATTAATCAAAACAATAAACAAGACAAGTTCCATTTTTACCAAATATGATGTCTTTCATCATAAACCAAACAAACACGCGCTAATTGTATCCAAACATCCCTTTATCACAAGTTATCATGTGAATCAAACAAGTATTCAAAACTACTCATGGTTATTTCAATCAAACACAAAGATTCAACAGTCATGGTAATCATAAGCATTATGAAATATAAAAGTAACAAGGTTTACCCAAAGTATGAATAACAATAGGCAAAGGTAAAGGATTATAGCAACCTTCAAGCCTCCAATCAACTACAACTTCTAACCAAGCCAGAAAATTATACCCGAACACTTTCTTTAGCACTTGAGCACTACTTCTGGAAATGGCACAGGTTTGTGGTCTTTCAGGTGAGATAAGTTGGTGAAATTCGTCCTTGAGGGTGGCGGGTATATTCTTACAATGAAAACCAAGCTTAAGTGGTCTTATTTATAGGTAGAATCCACCTTAGCCAACAAGTAAGTAACTTGGGCACAAAGTGTCATAAAATGCCAGGAAATGGAGTTTTTAGGGAGACATGATCGGACTTGGGGCTTAATGGAAACTTAATTATGCATTAAAATTAACTTGTAGAGGTTAGTTTGGTCCATCTGATCGGATACGGGGCCAAGCCGATCGGATGGATGATTCGTTGCTGACAAGTTTGCTCCATCCGATCGGATGGAGCATTTTGGCAAAAAGCCATAAGCACGAAAGTTGTATGTCTTTCTCTTAGCTTTCCTTGGCACGAACGGGGGGTCAAACGGAGTTCGTATGCTCAACTTATGGCAAAAATAGTGAAGGTGTGTCGGGAACAACGAGTCTTCCATTTTTTCTTCGTTTTAGCTTCCTTTTTTCACTTCACTTCTCGTTTCCCTTCTTTAGCTTTATTCTTGAGTCTTTGGAGTCATAACTTCATGACTTTATCTTCTCGAATATACTCCACGAGACTTGAATTTGTTGGGAATTCTTCGTACATGCAAAAATATTCGTTTATTGATCGTTTCTTCGTTTTCTTTCTCTTGAGCTTCCATAAACCAAAATACAAATTATACTTCATTAAGTACCATAAGTTCATAAAAGTGACCAATATATACGCATAGAATTCATGATAACGCTCCTAAAAACATGTACAATTTGAGTGTTATCAGAAGGATTTGTTAAAAGCAATACATTCAAAGTGTACACGTCACTTTCGACCGAGGGGCTTTATGATATACCATCTGCTCTGTTTGAAGGTTTCCCCTTCAACCTCACTTTAAATACTAAACTCCAGCACACTTGGCAAACCTCTTAAAACCTACTTTGGTGTAAACCATCAACGAACGATTGTTACCACACTGGGAATCGCCAATCAAAGCTTGACACCTTTCAGGGTATGCTCTTCGAAGATACTAATGCAGAGGTTACAGGAGACCAAATCAAACCCATGTTGACAACCCTATCAAGGGTTTTTCGCTAAGATAAAAATCATGAAACATTAACCCAACGGTTACCTAAAATCATAGGATACCCCCACGATCGTCGGATTAAAAGCTCAAGTTACAAAAAGAGGTTTCAAAACTAATGAAGTCTAATCTGACGCCTCCTACGAAGTCATAACATTAGACTGTGGGCTATAATGAGGTATCCTCCTCGATAGAGTCAGATCTGAGCTATTATTAACAAGTATAACTACCTTTATAGTAGATTAAAAAAAAAGTAGCATAAATTGTTACCAAGTCTTTTTTTAATAAGCAATGATAAGTTTAAAACCATGCACACTTCGCATGCATAACATTAGACTGAGGGGCTTGATGACGTACCCTTCGCTATGCTAACGAGCGTTATCGTCACTCTGGTATGTAGCTTACCATTTGTACAAAGGATGATAACGTACTCTCCTAAAGGATGAAGCCTACGCCTTCGCCCCACATATAATTCTACATTATGGACTCAAATGTTGGTGTAAAGTCATTCATAATGGCTACTACAAGGGAATCGCCAACCGCTCACAAAGTCAAACTCCTCCAACGTTTGAAGCCAAACTCCTCCAACGTTTGAAGCCCTGGCCTTCTCCGAGGTTTGAAGCCTTGGCCACCTCCGAGGTTTGAAGCCAAAAGGCCATAGACTCTTTGCCTATGAATGTGGGAATGATCAAGCTGGTCAAATGGAGTTGGCCAAATAAGATCTGGTCAATAACTAACCATAATCTCTTAAGACCTTGTCAATGTCCATAATCTTTGTAACTACCACCCATGATCTCTGCTATGTCCTCCATAACTGCCTCCCCACACCTCAGTTAGGTTGCCTATAAATGAGGAAGCCATTACGGAGGTATGTAACTTAACTTAATCCATGAGATATCATCTTCTCTACATCAATAATATAATCACCATGACTGATTCTCACACCGGAGGCGCCCCGGGCTCCGTCTAATGTAGTGTCTTCTATTTCTTATTTGCAGGTTATCTTGTACTCGGCATCACCATCATCACTCCTAGTAATAACATGTCACAAGCAATTTTGTCACAATAAACAGGGCATCAATTTTGATATCTTGATTGGATATATAAACTTTTACATCACAATATTTTGTTTAATGCACATTAGCACATTTATGAAGATGTTCTTAGAAAAAGAGTCTCGTCCGTGAATTAGCCCGACGCTCTTTAAAGCTATCTTTCCCGTCTTACCTTTTTTTTCTTCTTTTCTAAAACGACACTTTTTGTTAAATGAAACAACTAGCAACTAGCAACTAGCAACTTCTTTTTTCAGTTTCTTAGTGCCAAAGATATAATATAATTGATATGACCGTTATTATGTTTGAATTAACATATGTCTAAATTAACATATATTGTATGACAGTTATGGTACGTAGGGCTCAAATCTTCCTGCCAATCTACACTTTTTGATCCAACATATATTGTATGACAATTGTTTTATCCATCAATAAATATCACGTATATTTAGATTATCTTTAGTTATACACAAAGTTAAACATGATAACATAATATTAACATGAATTAACGAATTATTTTTATATGTGGTGTTTCCATATATATTTCCATGGTATACTAACATGACTAAGAATGTGTTTTTTTAATAGTATAAAGTCATATATAATTCAATGAAATACACTAATACAGGGTACTACTACAAGATGAGGATGAAATTAAAAAGAATATGGAACTGAATAACAGTAAATGCATGTTTATTACTCCGTAACAACTTGTTAGGACATATTAAAGGCGATATATCCCACCAAATTCATTGTAATTTATTCTAAGCCTAATCATTTTGAAGATGGATTCTGTGATCTAGAAAAAAGATGATGAACTATTCCCTAATTTGTCAAGAATGTTACTCCAATAACTGCTATCATCTTCAAAACGACCATGACAGTTTGCATCATTGACCAAATGATTCGTAAAAGCCTCCCCCAAATAATTATCTTGGTATATCATGTCACCAACTTCAAATGTGTGCTGAGTTGCTTCCTCTTTAGGGTTGTCAAAAGTGTTAAATGAATCTTTGGAGGGTTCGTTCATATGATATTCCGTGGACATATCTTTAAGAGTTTGTGGCTCAACGCTCTCAAGAACATTCATGATCGGCATAGTTTGGTCGTTAAGAGTGTCTAGCCCATTTAAGTTAGAAAGCTTAGACAATGTAAGACCTTGCCATGATTTGAGTACATCGAAGCACAACGGTTGTGGAACTGAAAGTGATGCTATTGATGACTTACTGATATAAGGAGCCGAACCATTATTAATACGTTGGTAAAAGTTAGAAACAACCCTCGACCCACGGACAAGCCTAGCTTCTGCTTCGAGACGAGCATTCTCCCATTGTGTCATATGACTCACGTTGGTATTGACAGCGGTTTTCGACTTGTGGGTGATTGGATCAATACCCATTTTGGTTAACCTTTTCTTAAGATGTGTGTTCCAATAATTCTTGATCTCATTATCTGTTCTTTTAGGTAAATGAGTTGCAATTGCTGACCATCTGAATCATGTAAAAAACAACTGTAAGTATATTTAACACCAATATCTTTAAGAAAAACTTATAAACTCAATGTTTCCAACATTTTGATCATATATATACATTGACACAACCAAACTATGTTACCAAGATATGCAACACATTTGAATTTAATACATATTCAACCTGTATGTCACATTTGGATGAATTATTTGGTTTGATGTCGACTTCTTTTACTCTCCATGTTTCAAAAATGTGAGTGCCCACTTACCCTTGGGTTCTTTAAAAAACGAGGAGTGCTAGACTCACTTACATTTTACAAAATTTCTCTCACACAATGAGGTGGCATGCATCTTAGCCACTCATGTGAGAGCATTAATTGACCAAGTGAGAGCATTGGGTGGCTAAGATGCATTCCACCTCATAGTGTGGGAGAAATTTTGTAAAATACGAGTGAGTCTAGCACTCCTCTTAAAAAACATACCACATCAGTAATACAACATGGACCCCAAATCTCCATCCGTACATCTATATCAACAGATAAAATAGGACCCTAATATGAACTATTATTGTATTATAGCTCAACAACAATCTTTCATGCACATACGTTTTAGACATCTTTGTTAGAGCTTGATATATATTGTCATTGTTGGTTACTTCTTCCTATAGTAGTTTGTACGTTTTCTAGTAAAAAAATTTTTAGATGTTATTAGTAACACGACACACACGCCTAATAGCTCTATTGGTAACTCTCATTACGATATTGATGTATGGATGACTAGTGAAAGTCTTTCATTGATATTCCATAGACATTTCTTATAAATAGAGTTAAAACTAGAAGAGTTGCATGAACATAAAAATCTAGCTACAAACCGAAAGCACGTAAACAAATTACCTATTGCCAAGAAGAGCATGGAGTTGAATGATAGTTTGTTCTTCTTGCGAACTAAACTTTCCTCTTTTGATATCTGGTCTCAAATAGTTCGTCCATCTCAGTCTACAACTCTTTCCACATCTCTGTAAGCCTGCATGATAATATGTTTTCAATAAACATATATGAAAAAACACATATCGTAGTTTTCTTAGAGGAGGAGTGATTACTTATTAGCATGTGTTTCTGTGTCTACGTACCTGCTTTAAGAGGCAATGCACGCCAACTTCCATGACCATGTTCTTCGATATATGCCACAAGCTTACGATCTTCTTCAGACGTCCAAGGCCCTTTCTTCAACCCCTTCACGAAACTCGGTGATCTTCCCATTCTTTGGAAATAAAATTACTATTTTTAGTATGTATGATTCAAAGTTGTTTAAGTTTGATACACTCGAAAAAGGGAAGTGAGAATATATAATGGAGCCATGTAACATGAACATAACCTAGGGTTAGACCAAGGAACAAAGACCATTAAATGTGCATATCCGACATGTTTGTACAATTTCTTTATAGTGTAAATACCACCTGTGTGTGTGTCAATAATAAAAGATACCCATATTTTCAGAAGAAAATATTGTTGAAAAAAGGAAATAGGATTTTGATGGTATAAATGTCGTTTCATAATTGGTTGGGCCATCTCGTCTAATGGTTGTTGTGCATTACATAATATAATTCCAAGAAATCAGATGGAACCTATGCATTAAAACCTCAATCTTTTGCATCTGCATATGCAGGTATCGCACTACGGACCATTGTCGTTAATAAAACGGAATCTTGCAAAGCTCATGATATTTAGATTATATATAACAGTTTTCAAGTGATTAACAAACTCAAATGGACATGCTAATAGTTCATAATCATTTTATCTCTTTTAAATGTTAATGAGCATGATATTAACTCGTATTGTGAGTTGTGACATGCTCATACGGTAGTATTAAAATATATATGGGTGGGAAAATGGTCCGGTCGAATGGTTTGTGATTGTGCAATATTTGGCATGATCAGCTGGCTTCTATGGTGATCGAAGAGTATAATGAGGGATGTGTTAGTTTGACGGATAATAAATTAATATATCATGACCGGATTCGAACTCGAGACTTCGGGATTGCACACTTTACGTATGAGTTTCAATGAATTAATAATTATTGTTTTAGTGACGAATAATTATTAAATACATGAAATATAAACTTAACGGTAACTTACGACCGTTGGACGAAACATGAAGGACTTGATTTGGAAAAGAGTGAAAGTTCGGTTCGGGTTGGGCTTTTGTAACCCATGGCCGGCCACCCCACTTCCCCATAGGGTTTGGGATAGCTTTTGCTCCAAGCCTCTTGATTAGTATATAATGAGACCCCCTCTCATTCATTCATTCATCCCTTGGTTCCAGAGCAACCAAATCACTTTCTTCTCTTTCTTTGTATCTAATCGATCTTTGATTGATAGGAACAATAGTTTAATCTTTTCGTGTAAAAGCGAATCTAGCATTTCCGTTGAAATGCTATTAGTACGTGTGTGTGAGAACGAAGTGTTAGCATACTTTTGCTAACGGTGATATTGCCTTGTGACTTGCCCTAGTCGATCCATATAAGCCCTCTCCTAGGGTTTATAAGTTCTTGTTCTTGATAGTGAATAAGAGGTACGCTTCCATTTATATTCGGTTAATTTATTATTTGTATTTGATCTATTCCGCTGCGTACTCTTTGATGTTTATATGTTTATAGTTTATTATTATTCATATATTCCAACAGTGGCATCAAGAGCCATTAATACATTATAATGAATTACTGAAACACATAAAAATTGAATCGTTTGATTAATCACATGCTTGGTGTTCTTATGTTTTTATATTTTTCATAAACCCTAGTTTTTTTTTTAATTTTCGAAATTTATTTATTTTTTTTATAAATGTCGATTTTATTTTTTTTTAAAAGAAATTAGGGTTTGATGAATTATGTGATAAAAACTTGTAGAAACCCTATGTTGCATGTAATTTATGTGTATATAAATGGATATTTGTGATATGCCGTTTGGCTGCGTTCCTTGATTGACATGATTATTTGTTATAATATGTGCAATATGGGCATCCATGACAAACCATGCATGTGTTGTTATGGATTTATGATTGTTATGATTTCATGCTTATTTATACGATTTGGTTATAATTGATGTGATGATTTAGTAAATATTATGATTAAAGATTACTAAAAGTTAATTAATTATAAAATTAGGAAAGACCCTATTAATCGTATATTAAATCAATTGTGTGTTTTAAATTGATTTTGATTTGCAGGTCCATTATTGTTGTTGTTTGTTTATTTTATTTATTACTTTTGTTTTATATGTTATTGTGACATGATAGTAACAAAGGGTAATTTCATAAATAAAATATTAAATGGACTTAATAATGGTGAAATCTTGTTTTAAGCTTATATATAAATCTTGGACTTTTGGTTGATTGATCGCGACTGTATTAAGTGGTTGTAAGGTGAAACTATTTTGACAAACTAAAAAGTGGGTATAAGGATGGCTTAGCATTAAATTGCGGCCTTAGTGAGCCTCCATTCTGGTTTACCGCTCGCCTGTGAGTCAAATTTAGTTTTACCTAACATCCATGATAACTACGAAGCACTTAAGGCAAAGTTGTAAGTTTCTCAACGCCTTAATCAAAACTTTGGAGATTTAAGCTCGTAAAGAAACTAAATGAGTAAAAGTTTTTTACATGAAACATATGGTACAAGATGAATGCATGACATCTTTGTACATATTTTTGATTACACACATCAAATTTACTACCCTTAAATTTAAGTTATATGCCATCCAATGAAACGGAAACACCTAAAATTGGATCTACGTCAGGGCGTAACCTGGCTAGATTGCAATGGAAGGGCAAATTACATGATTTCATCACTAGCAGATCAACTGGTGTGGTGTAATTATGTAAGTTTGTTGTTTCTTAAGTTGGTTAACTTAATTGAGTTGATAGCGGGTTCTGATCACTCAAGGCATAAGAAGATGGGGATAAAACATGCTTACATTGCAACTGCGGTTGGCAAATATGTAAATCCCATCGTTTCTAGGAATTGCAATTGAATATTGGCAATTGGGACACGTCTCGTACCTTGTTGAATACCGTCATCACTAGCAGATCAACTGATGTGATGAACCTATGTCAATTTGGATCCTAGTTTTTCATTGTAAAATTAAATGGTTATATGATTATGAACCAAGGGTATTTAATTTTCTTGAAATTTTATTATCGAAAGTACTAACTTTTGAATTTTTTCTGTAGAAATGGCTACACCCGAAAACACTAATATGAGCAACATGAGTTCTGCGTTCAAGCAAATGATTGATCGAGACAAGTTGACTGGTGAAAATTTTAATGATTGGCATTGATCCTTAAGAATCACCTTGAGGATGGCCAAAAGATATGATTATCTTGGTGAACCACTTCCTGCAAAACCTGCTGAGGATGCAACACAAGCACAGAAGGATGCTTATAATGTTGAATACGAAAAGCACAATGATGTGGCTTGTCTCATGTTGGCTGGGATGGATACTCAATTGCAGAAACAGTTTGAGCAATTTGGACCAATGGACATGATAAATGAACTCAGACGAATGTTTGAGAAACCACCTGCGGATATCAGGAAAGCGTATGTATTGGTCTCATCTTGCGATCCCTTAATCAGGATTTGTATAGTGATTTTGTACGCAACTATAATATGCATTGCAAGGGGAAGACAGTTAGTGAAGTTCATGCAATGCTTATTGAGTATGAGAAATGCCTGAATAAGAAGGCAGCTACACCAGTTGTAATGGCAATACAGGGTGGTAGGATCACCAAGAAGAAACCCAACAAACCGCAAAATGCGAACTTCAAGGGCAAAGGCAATGGTAATGGTAAAGGCAAACAAATTGCGACTCACCAACAGAAGCCTAAGAAGCAAAATCCTCCTCCTGCTAAGAAGAAGGAAAATTTCAATAAGGATTTGGCTACTTGTCACTACTGCAACACTCCTGGTCATTGGAAGCGAAGCTGTCCATTGTTACTAGAGGAGTTGCGCCTCAACAAAGGTAAAATGCCTGGTAACGTCGCAAGCACTTCAGGTACGTTTATGATTGGGTTATTTTCTTTTCCTCGTAAGAATAATTCCTGGATCTATGATACAGGATGTGGTACTCACATCTGTAATACATCGCAGGGACTTAGAGGAGCAAGGAAGCTGGCCTATGGAGAAAGATACTTGTACGTAGGAAATGGTGTACGTGCAGCAGTTGAAGCCATAGGGACTTTTGATTTAGTTTTACCTTCGGGAATGATACTAGTATTGAATAATTGTCATTTTGCACCCTCTATTGTTAGGGGTGTCATTTCTGTTTCCTTGTTATTGGATAATAGTTTTGTTCACACATTTATTAATAATGGAATTTATGTTTCTTTAAATAATGTTTTTTACTTTAATGCAATTCCAATAAATGGTGTGTTTGAAATTGATATGGAAGATTCCATGTCCAAGAGAAATAATTCTGTGTATAGCATTAGCAATAAGAGAATCAAGTTTAACTTGGATTCGTCTTATCTTTGGCACTGTCGTCTTGCTCATATAGGCAAGGATCGCATGGAAAAGCTGCAACACGATGGGATTTTGCATATGATCAATGATGATTCATTTGATAAATGTGAATCCTGCATATCTGGGAAGATGAAAAGGAAACCTTTTTCACCTCAAGTGGAAAGGGCTACAGATCTACTTGGATTAGTACACACTGATGTGTGTGGTCCACTTAGACATGTGTCAAGACATGGTGCTACCTACTTCATAACCTTCACGGATGATTATAGTCGTTATGGTTATGTTTATTTACTTAAACATAAATATGAGGTCTTTAATACCTTCAAGGCTTTTAAAAGTGAAGTAGAATTACAACTCGGTAAGAAGATTAAGGCACTTCGATCCGATACAGGCGGTGAATATTTAAGCCAAGAGTTTAAAGATTATCTAACTGAGTGTGGCATAGTCCAGCATCTCAAGGCTCCTTATACTCCACAGCAAAATGGTGTATCTGAAAGGAGAAATCGTACTTTGCTAGACATGGTACGATCAATGTTTAATCTTACATCTCTACCCTTATCCTTTTGGGATTATGCCCTTGAAACTGCTATTTGCATATTGAATATGGTTCCAACAAAGAAGGTTGATAAGACTCCGTATGAATTATGGACAGGAAAAGCTCCCAACTTTTCTTACTTAAAGGTCTGGGGTTGTGACGCGTTTGTTAAACGTGATTCACCAGATAAACTCCAACAGAGATCTGTTAAGTGTATCTTCATAGGATACCTAAAGGAAACGATGGGTTACTACTTTTACTTCCCACCAGAGAATAAAGTCATTGTGGCTAGGTATGGAGATTTCTTTAAAAAGAATCTCATATCTCAAGAATTCAGTGGGAGAGTTTATGATCTAGAGGATGAAGATACATCACCTTCTGAAAACACTAGCACACTTCCTGTAGAACCTGAAAGTTTTGGTCCTCCACCTGAAGTGGAAGTGGTACCCATTCGCAGATCTTCAAGAACTGTGAAAGCACCCGAACGTCTATGTCTTAACGTAGTATGTGATGAAACGATAACAGGGGATCTTAATGAACCTACTAGTTATAAGGATGCCATAAATGGTCCTGAAAAAGAGAAATGGCAGAGTGCTATGAATGGGGAAATGCAGTCCATGAAAGACAATGAAGTCTGGGAAGAAGTAGACTTACCTCCAAATGCTAAGGTAGTTGGAAGTAAATGGCTCTACAAAATGAAAACAGACATAGATGGCATTGTACACATCTATAAGGCTCGTTTGGTAGCTAAAGGCTATACTCAAACATTTGGTGTTGACTACGAGGAGACCTTTTCTCCTGTAGCTGACATTAGAGCTATTAGGATTCTCTTAGCCATAGCTGCCTACTATGACTATGAGATATGGCAAACGGATGTCAAAACCGTCTTCTTAAATGGTCGCCTAGATGAAGATATCTATATGGTGCAGCCTGAGGGGTTTGTGAATCTGGAATTTCCAAACCGTGTATGCAAACTTAAAAGATCCATTTATGGATTAAAGCAAGCATCACGTCAATGGAATAAGAGATTTGACGCAGAAATCAAAAGTTTTGGATTTAGTCAGAATCTTGATGAGCCATGTGTATACCAGAAAGCTAGTGAGAGTAATGTTACTTTCCTTATCCTATATGTCGATGACATATTAATATTAGGAAATCATATACCAAGTTTAAACGAAGTTAAAGCTTATCTTGGTAGATGTTTTTCTATGAAGGATTTAGGAGAAGCGACATTCATCCTTGGAATCAAGATCTACAGAGATAGATCAAAGCGGTTGATTGGATTAAGTCAAAGTACTTACATTGATAAAGTATTGAAGAGATTTAATATGAAAAATTCCAAGAAAGGATATTTGCCAATGCAAGTAGAACATGACTTAAGTAGCAAACTGTGTGCTTCAACACCTGAAGAGGTTGCACTGATGAAGAAAGTTCCATATGCTTCAGCAGTAGGATCTATCATGTATGCAGTTAGATGCACAAGACCTGATGTGGCGTTTGCACAAAATATGACCAGTCGTTATCAACAGAATCCAGGTGGAAAGCACTGGCACGCTGTTAAAAGCATTCTTAAGTAGTTAAGGAATACTAAAGATATGTTTCTAGTGTATGAGGGAAATCCAGAAGCAGAACTTGATGTTACAGGTTACTGTGATGCGTCCTTTGAAACTGATAAAGATGATACGAAGTCTCAGACGGGTTATGTCTTTGTTATTAACGGAGGAGCAGTTGACTGGAAGAGCAAAAAGCAGACAACTATTGCGATGTCTGTTACAGAAGCTAAGTATATTGCTGCATCGGAAGCTGCGATGGAAGCTGTTTGGATTAGGAAATTCATTTCGGGGCTTGGTATTATGCCGTCAATTGAATCACCTATTAATATGTATTGTGACAACTCTACCGCAGTTACATTCGCCAATGAACCTAGAGTTATGAAGGGCGCCAGACATTTTCCTAGAAGATATCACTATGTTCGAGAACAAGTCGATATAGGTGAAATCAATTTACTCAAAATTCACACAGATAACAATCTAGCTGATCCATTTACGAAGGCTTTATCTAAGGAAAAGCTTACTCATCATGCTAATGGCATTGGACTTCGTTTAGCTAGTAGTTTCATGTAAATCTGTGGTTAGTATTTGGATAAAGGATATTGTAAGCAATAATTATTCGAATGAAATGAAGTATTGTGTTATGATTATTTCTATTCATAAATATTGTATCCTATATTTGCATGTTTAATCCATGAATAACTTAATGTTATTCTAAATAGTCCGTTGTCAATTAATGATATGGGAGTATCATTAAACTAAGACAAATCTGAGTTTTGGTATAATATATTAAATATATTGATGCGTAGACATGCCAATTTCACATGATATTCAATACTGTATAAATTGGATATAGGACAAAATCCCAATTACATGATTGTACTTATGGATGTTGTCATTAGAGTAAATCATGAATATTTATCCTCAGACTTGAGATACGAGGTAACAACTGTGGATGTAGCTCATTTTCTGTGAGATAATCTAACGCTATCCGTAACTGGTAGTTATAATGATTATTTTCAGAGGTGATGCGAAGTTCATAACTTACGCTTGTAGTCAATACGGGATTTGGTTCCTTCAAATTTGTTTTGAAGTTTAATACTGTTTGGCCACTCGTAGGATTAACAAGATGTTTGCATGGCCATGCCCAAGGTCTTTCTGGAATGCGTTCATAAGAATTGGTAATCTTGCTTGATCATAAATAACGAGAAACATTAGTTAATTACGGAATGACTTCGATCCATATCCATATTAACATAGTATTAGAATCAAAATGATAAGTATGATGATGAATCATCAAAGGTGGTTTTTTCCAGGAAAACCATACTCGTGATCGTTCTGGGGACATTGGCGTGTTATGCTAGACTAACCATTGTCATTGTTATATTAATCTATATCCGAGTGGGAGCTGTTAGTTTGACGGATAATAAATTAATATATCATGACCGGATTCGAACTCGAGACTTCGGGATTGCACACTTTACGTATGAGTTTCAATGAATTAATAATTATTGTTTTAGTGACGAATAATTATTAAATACACGAAATATAATGTTAACGGTAACTTACGATCGTTGGACGAAACATGAAGGACTTGATTTGGAAAAGAGTGAAAGTTCGGTTCGGGTTGGGCTTTTGTAACCCATGGCCGGCCACCCCACTTCCCCATAGGGTTTGGGATAGCTTTTGCTCCAAGCCTCTTGATTAGTATATAATGAGACCCCCTCTCATTCGTTCATTCATCCCTTGGTTCCAGAGCAACCAAATCACTTCCTTCTCTTTCTTTGTGTCTAATCGATCTTTGATTGATAGGAACAATAGTTTAATCTTTTCGTGTAAAAGCGAATCTAGCATTTCCGTTGAAACGCTATTAGTACGTGTGTGTGAGAACGAAGTCTTAGCATACTTTTGCTAACGGTGATCTTGCCTTGTGACTTGCCCTAGTCGATCCATATAAGCCCTCTCCTGGGGTTTATAAGTTCTTGTTCTTGCTAGTGAATAAGAGGTATGCTTCCATTTATATTCGGTTAATTTATTATTTGTATTTGATCTATTCCGATGCGTACTCTTTGATGTTTATATGTTTATAGTTTATTATTATTCATATATTCCAACAGGATGAACCGCCAAGCCGTAGATAATTCTGTGACAAAATAAATGAAAACACTACGTTAAGTGAAGTGCATGGGTGAGACCTTGTTAATCACCTCCGGCATGAGAGTTAGTATGAGAATGTGATTGCAATAACTGCGTAAGTATGAAATGTAGGTATTGAGAGCGTAATCAAACCTGAATGACCTGCCCATCTATTCATTGGTGATGAAATCGGATGGAGCAGGCATCTACACTTGAACCGGTGATCATGGGGGTGTCCCTCGATTTTTGGGGATTATAGGGGAAAGTGTACCACGATCCCTGCCTTGGTAGGGATAGAACGTGGGTTTTGACTTTTTCACGTCTAGCCTTTACGTCAGTTTCATTGAAGGGCACACCCCAAAGGGTATAGGCTTTGAGTGACGAATTTCCTTACTGATAACCATCATAGAGATAATTTTATGCCACTAGAAACTGTTTGAAGGTTTCTAGGTCTTATTGGGATTAGATCTCGGTAGAGCTCGGAGAGGAGGCCTTCGAGCCGATTCGGAGGGTACGTCATCAAGCCCCCTAGTAGAATGTGATATAAGCATATATGGATGTATTGCTTTTGACTTCAAAATGTCAATGCCAAAGCCCAAGTTCAGAGCCTTAGCCAGCAACCACAATTCATGTTAAGCCCATTTATATCCAAGATTTGTTACGTTTCATTGCTACAAAATCAACAGTTTTTCTTTAATAACCGTGATTGTCTAATCAAAAGTTTATCTTCTATTTGAAATCCAGATAACTTCTCTTCCATACACGTGGATGATTGTGATTATATTTTTCTGTGGGTATAAATACTTTCAGATCATACAAACCCTATTTTCTTTTACCCCTTCTTCTGTCAACATCTTCTCTGCATCGCTTTTTTCATCAAAAAGGTAACAATATCTTCTCCGGCTATTTTAAATATGAGCCCCAAAAATATTTTACGTACCCAAACATGTTCTCTAACCAAAGAGGAGCTCACAACTTTTCTTGTTAATTATGACATCCCTCCTGAGTTCAAAGTCATGCTTCCTAAAAGCAATCAGACTATGTATGATGCATTGAAGGGTTATTTTGGTTTGTATATCCATTCATTTTCTCTTTCTAAACTGAGAATCCTTCTCTAAAGTTTTATTTTTTGAGGTATTAGATTATTAACGAGTGCATATATCTAGGTTGAACCCTTTTGGCTGTGCCAAACTCACCACATTCCTCGTAACGTGTAAGGCCAACGGTGATGAGCTAATAGTAGATCTTTTTAGGGGTTTCCTCAATCTTTGTCTTAGTGAGGATTGGCTGACTTTTCAAAAAAGGTCAGATGCAGATGTCCCCACACTCCTGCTCAAGCCAATCAACCATCTTGAAGATTGGAAGGGTCAATTCTTTTGTATTCAAGATACAATTATATCAAAGGATTATCATGAGCTTCTTTCCAAGGCTAATAGGTTGGACAAAAAACGTTCAAAGACAAAATTCCCTATCTTATTTGTGACACTGCCATGTACCAGCGTCTGGCTAGGCACCTTGCCAATGTCCGGACCTTCCCAAATCCCAACCTTTATCTCACTAGTTTGAAATCATCTTCGAAGCATAACCCTCATCAACCCATGATATACTGTGGTGAAAGGATACTGATTGTTCTATTTTCTTACTACTTAATTTCCTTATTACTGATAATGTATTATATATTTTATTTTTGCAGAAATGGCCTTCAAAAACTTCATGTTCGCAGCTTTCGATGAAGAGATGAGCTTCCTACCTAAAGAGCTTTCGAATGAATTTTCTGCCGGTTATCCGTCCTTCTCGATCAATTAAGAAAATCCTATCTTGAATTTGAAGCTTGTAGCTAGTGCAGTCCAGACCGCTTGGTAGAAAGCACCACAGATTCTGAGGGGTCTCCGGAGCATGAGCAGGTCACGATTATAGTTGGTGGAAGTGTGGCAGAGAGGATGAAGGATCGAAAGTGTAAGATGAGAGGTTCTACAAAGGCATCTGTGAAACACAAGCTGGCTACTTCTAGCCCTCCTCCAAGAGTCACTCGCTAGAAGACTTCAACTACTAAGGTTAAGGTTGAGGCATCCTCCTTCCTGACTATCTCCGATGATGATCCTGAAGGTAACTTCCTCTACTTGCTATGTAACATAATTGTCATCATACTTTATGTATCCTTATATTAGGGTTTCGGACTGTCACCTCCTGATCTCTAACATCACCCCTCCAGCCTGAACCGGTCATCTGGATAACAAAGCTGCTAAAGAGCTCTTTGACCTCCATGACCATTGCTACGTAAGGAATCCGTTGTTCATAATGCTATGAGTTAGAGAGCCCATGAGGTTTTGAAGGTTACAAATCAGGTCAAGGGTGAATGTGAGATTGTCAAGGAAAGTGAAAAAGCTAGGGAGGAAGAGTACAAAGAGCTAGAGGCTAAATGTGAGTCTGCGCTAGCCGACATTGACAAGAACCCTGCTTCCATGGTCCTTCATTATAAATTCACAACCCTACCAACCCAGGTCAAGGATCATAAAGACAACCTTGACAAGATGCTATTAGAGAGCCAAAAACGGGCTAGGTATGAGGAAATTGTTTCAACTCTCAAGTCGAAGGTTGCTACCCAGGGTGAGCTAACAAGGTTGAAGGGAATCAAAACCCAGCTCCGTTAAGATGTTGAGAGTGTGAAACGGGATAGGGAGGAGGTTGTTTTAAAGGTTGTACCCTACATTGCTATGGAGTTGGTGCATAGTGATGAGTTGGGGCAATTGGTGGGTCGACTTATAAGCTCTGCCATTCTTTATGAGATGTGTGCTGCATTTGAAGAAGTGACAAAGATGAAAGAGTCTTTTAGCTTGGAAAAGGCTCATGATTATCGTGCTTCATATAAGAAGTGTTGATGCAAATAATGTCTAAAAACATTATTTCTATCTTTTGATATCTCTACGTTTTAATCGTGTGAAAGGTTAGGATTGTGTGGATTGTGTGATAAGTAAGGATTGTGTGGATCGTGGTAGATTGGCACTAGCTAAGATTAGTACTTGACATTTAGCTTAGTGTCGGAAATTGTGATAAGCGACGTTGTGTGGTTTTCTCCGCCTAAAGGGAGCTTGTTGACTTAGTGCATTGAACTCTCAAGTTGAGTACTCGGGGAGTGGAGTAGGGCGAAGAAAAGCTTCGTTGCCGAACCACTATAAATCTCTTTGTCTCGGGTTTGATCTTTCCATTTTTAATTTCCGTTTATCCTTTTTATATTAGTTTGATTAGATTATATTGCTAGTTCATATTGGTGTTGATTGATTTCACAAACAAATTAAATTAAAGTTTTTCAAGTAAACTTTTATAACCAACTTAAAAACTGGGAAAACTATTCAACCCCCCCCCCCTTCTAGTTTCCCACAAGAAGGAATATAATAAAGTAAAAAACGATCTTCCACTGCAATCTATCTTTTTCCCTCTAAAGCCACTGTAGACCCTTCGGCCCCGGTTGATGTCCTTCTTTCCAAGAAACCCTATGTACTCCGCCGTCCTTCACCTTCAAAGACCTCAACTCTATCCAAGCTTGTGAGTCTTTTCCTCCTCCATTATCAAAGACTGTTTCTCCTCCTCATCCAGAATGAAGGTCACCATGTTGATGATAATTTGTTCCCAGGGGTGGTATGTACCTCCGTATAAAACAATTTGATTCTATGTCTGTCAGGCACCAGCCTTAAAATAATTTACTTTTATGCTCATATTTGTATGGCATGCGTAAGCCTTAGACAATGTTACTTTATACATCCGTAGCGGCTGTCTATCTTTTCCCCCTCAAAGGGGCTAATCGTATAGGGGATTTGTAATCCCAGCTTTTTAATTGTAGTCAACTCATGGGTTCATACTTCTGCACCTTCCCCCCCCCCCCCATTTTCTTACCTTCTTTAAGGCTCAAGTGTGGCCTTATTGATTGTCCAGTAGTCATCAAGATTTTCCATGCAGTCCTTCGCTTATAACAGAGGGTAGCGATCGCCTCCCTTTTTAGCCTAAAAGGTTTCGAATGAAGACCTTTGGGAAGTTAACATGAATTTATAGGATGTTAATTTAGTTATTAGAATAAGGCTCATCTGTGGCCCTATGGCATCCTTTCGAACTTTAAGACTTTTCAATACTTGGTAAGTCAAATCTTTGTTGTAAATAACGACACAAGAGACTTGATGGGAATTTGTTACATTCATTGATCGTGTATGCCATGTCAATTCGTAGAGGACATACCAAGGTGGCCTAAACCGGTAACTACCATTAGTATACATGGTGATAGTCAATCGGTAATTGGCAGAGCTCATAGCAAATTTATAATGGAAATTCCAGACTATCCGTCATCGATATAATTTGATACGATAATTAATCTCAATAAGATTTTTCTCAATCAACTATGTGAAGTCAAAGGATAACATCGCGGATCCACTTTTGAAAGGCTTAAGCAGAGATTTAGTTAGTAAGTTGTATAAAGGAATGGGACTAAAGCCCTTATAGGAATGAGTTTATATGAAGGAAAACCTAACCCAGTTGGCTAGAGATCCCAAGATTTGGGTTCAATAAGATAACCTGGTGAGGTTTAATTTTATACATTTTTAAACGGTCATTTAGCCTCTAAATCCGTACATATTCGATCATTTACTTCCCTAAATCGTTTCTATTTGAGTTTTAGGTACTTGGAAAGCAAATACTGGAAAATTTTACATTTTGAGCTCGATTAGATGAAAAAACGAAGAAAATGACAACAACAGGAAAAACGTAACAGAAATGGAGCTGTGACGGCGTCACAGGCACTACTTGACGCCGTCACTTGAAGAATCAGAAATTACAAGTGACCACTCAGGCGATGGAGATAGCCTCCTCTTGACGGCGTCAAGACCAAAATTATTAAGGTTGATGGCGTCACAACTTTAATGTGACGCTGTTATAAGCTTATTAGGAATATCAAAACTTGCGCGCGAAGTACCTGATTGAATTTTTTCCATAAATTCTTTATATATACTCCGATTTAGGTGATTCAAAAGGCCACATGACCGGAAGGAGAAGATCTACAATTTGGTGAAAAAACCATAGTGGCCGTTATGCCTTGGGGCTGACGTCGTCACCTCGAACGGACAAAAAATCACCTATAAATATAACCTCATTATTTTGTTTTTACTAAGCCCTAAATCCTAAGTCCGATTCTAGGGTTTAGTTAAGTGTTTTTCCAATAACTTAGAAGGTCTAGCAAAGCCCCCAATGCTTAATCACTTCATTTAGACACCTACTAACACTAAAGTCGTTCCACTCGTGCTTCTCTAACAAGAATAACTTCGTTCCACTCTCTTAACAAGCCAATAAGCCATTCCTAGCGGCTTAGCCCTTGTTAAAGGGTAAAGAGCACCAGCCTGAATCGAATTCATCTCTCCTTTGTGAAGGGAGAAAGCCTGTGGAACTGAACTGTGACTCTTCTATTACATTATGGAGAAGTCCATTCGTCATGGTCGATCCACGTCCTACCGTAGTACCCGGGGAACCAAGCTTGCTAGCTTACTAACGCGAATCATTTACCATAAACATCTTGTAATGGTTTGCTTATTGATTCAATCTTAATGATTCAAGATTAAATATGAAAACACCTATGTGAGAGAGAAGTGGGGTCGCTTCAAAGAGAATTATGGGGGGCACAATTCCTAAGAGCTATTGCAGAACTATCCAAGTGTTGATGACCATACACGACTATGAGGACTTAACAAAGTCAGTGAAAGTCTTGTGTGAAGTGTAATGTCGTCTACGATAAATAGATATTGAGTTCAAGAACACCGTGTCTACTTAGATCTAGGAAACTAAGTGCATCTCACAAAGGAAGGTTCAAAGGGTCACACCTACCTATCCTATGTAGTACTTAACCGCAAAAATTTGTTCAAAAAAACTTTCGTGTGTTTTCGACCGAAATACGCATCGCTTCTGTGATCTTTTAGGCAAGTTTTGACATAGAGAAAACGCAGCTCCGTTGCATCTAGTTTCTTGCAAGCTTCGATCAAAAATACGCATCGCTTCTGTGATCTTTTAGGAAAGTTTGTCATGTCTGACTGTACATCATGTTTTAATCATGGGGCCTACACAAATAATGTCCGATACATCATATTGAGGGAGTTCAATACGCTGTATCGACGAAATCCCAGAGACTATATAAAGAAAACCCTATTTAAGAATTCTACACAACTTTATACCACAAGACTCAGTTTCCAAACGATTTTTGAAGGCAAGAATATTTTGAAAACTCAATCATTTTGATTAGGAGAACTCTTTGTAATGTAGTTTCATCATATAAACATTCGGTTAGCGTATCGTATTCACAATGTTTCATACTTTATTGATTATGTTTGTTTCCATTGTTACTGAGATTATAGGCTAACACGTTTAGGTGTTAGCCAAGTTTATGAAGATTATGATTTGTTTTACATCGATTACTAGTTTACCTTGTTGGATATTATTTATGTTTACCCATTTTGAAGTTTGGGTTGTATTTTTGGATATTATTTATGATTTGGTTCTTGTGGTATTGCTAAATTGCAGGTTTGGTCCCCAAAACTTTGTAAGTGCAGTGATAGTCCCCATTTTGAAGTTTGGGTTGTATTTTTGGTCCCTAGATAAAGTTGAATAGCTAAAATACCCTATGTCTTCTTCAAAAAAGACAAGGGTAATTTGATCATTTCACGTCAATCAGGTACCAAAAATGCAACCCAAACTTCAAAATGGAGACTATTACTGCACTTTCAAAGTTTTGGGGACCAGATCTGTAATTTGGCCATACCACAGGGACCAAAAATGCAATTAAATCATATAAATATTAAAACTTGGTAAAAATAAATAGACCTATAAAAGCACATCAAGTTTTTGGCACCGTTGTTAAGGAGTGAATTTTAACTTTTTACTTGTTTTATTGGTATTTTTGTGTTTTTAGTTAATTTGTGTTTTGTTTTGTGTGTTTTACTTTTTTTCTAGTGTGTTTGCTTAGTTTATTTTGTTTGTTTTTACTGTTTGATTGTTGTTGTGTGCTGTCTCTTATCTGTTAAAATAATCTGATACGGCGTATTCCTTCATTCGGATACGGTGTATTGATTTTGAAACTTATACTGCGTATTACTCTTAATTATTTGTATGTGGTATATTCAATTATTTGAATACGGCGTATTATATTTTACAAACTTAATTTTCAAATTTATACAAATACGATGTATCCCCTCTAGTGAATAACTGAATACAGCGTATTTAAAATTTTTAAAACAGAGTTGAGTACTTAACTTGAATATGGCGTATTGAGTTAATTCGATACTGTGTATTGACTTTTAAACAGATTGTACCAGTGTAATTAAAATTTAATAGCAATACGGCGTATTCAGTAATCCGAATACGGCGTATCGATTCTCTGTACTTGCAGAAATTTCCTCTTCTTGCTTCACTTTACTTCACAGATTTCTGTTTTGATTTTCAGATATGATGTCAGGGTTTGAGCTAATATATCAAAATTATAGGCTAAGAATTGATGAAATATTAGCTAAGTTTGTTAGCGAAAGTCTGAAGGAACATGAAGAGAACTTGTAATGAGATCTTGTTGAAGGAACAAGGCAATATTATGAGTGGGCTGGAGGATAAGGTAAACGAGTTATTAGGAACTTAGTGTAATGTGCAAACTATAACAAAATAATATGAAAACAGTGACAACAAGAAGTGGAAAAACAACTAATGAGGTAACCCCTACGAAAGAAGCAGACATAGAGGTTGATATTGAAAAACCCGAGGAACCTCGAAACATTGATATGGATAAACCAACAGAGATTGTTATTGAAAGTGAAACACCTATGATTCAAGAGCAAGTCAAGAAGCCAGCCTTTGTAGAACCTTATAGACCACCAATACCATTCCCTAATCGGTTAAGAAAAGAAAAAGAAGAAGCTCAGCAACGGAAGTTTTTGTAAAATTTACGTCAACATCACATCAACATTCCTTTCATCGAAGACCTTGTCCAAATGCCAAAATACGCTAAATATTTAAAGGATTTATTGACAAATCAATCTAAGCTAGAGGAAGCATACGGTAATGATGAATGAGAGATGCTCAGCCTTCCTATTGAACAAACTACTTTCTAAAGAAAAGGATCCAGGGATTTTTACTATACCTTGTCAAATTAGTAATTTATCTATGAATAATGCAATAGCAGGTCTAGCAGCTAGTACAAGTTTGATGTCTTTCACTATGTATGAAAGACATGCTTAGGGGAACCCAACCAACTAGAATGAGTCTTGAACTTGCTGACAGATCCATTCAATATCCTAGGGGAATAGTATAAAACGTGCTTATAAAAGTGGATAAATTTGTGTACCCTGTTGAATTTGTCATTCTAGATATGCTAGAAGATTCTAGGGTTTCCATAATCCTAGGAAGACCATTTTTAGCTACTGCTCGTGCTATGATAGATGTTTTTAATAAAAAAAAATAACAACACTACAGGTTGGAGAAGATAAAGTTATTTTTGACATGGTACAATCTATGAAGAATAATTCTGATGATGATGAATGTTATAGTATTGATGCGATAGATGAAACTGTTAATGAGAAAGCTCAAGAGTTATTAGAAAAAGAACTGTTAGATGTATTTTTACTTCATAATTTAGAAAAGAAAAAAAAATATCACTCAAGCTGATGAATTCACTATTGTTGATGCAGAGATTGAAACGGAAAAGTGTACTTTGAGTAATGGTAATAAGGATAAAGAACATGTATATTCTGCTAGTGCAAATGAAATTGATGAAAATAAACCTACGCTTAAGAATCTTCCCGCACACTTAGAGTATGCACATTTAAACATTGATTTAAATTATCCAATTTTTATTTTAGCTAAAATGTCCATAATGGAAAAAAGCATGCTTTTACAAGTATCAGAAAGGCGCAAAGGACCAATAGCATGGAAAATGGTAGATATCAAAGGAATAAGCCCATCATTTGGTACGCACAAATTTTTAATGGAGGATAATTTCAAACCTGTTATTGAACCTCAAAGGCGTGTAAACCCTAAAGTTCAAGATGTGGCAAAAATGAAATTGTTAAATTGCTTGATTCAGGTCTGATTTATCCAATTTTAGATAGTCCTTTGGTAAGTCTTATTCTTGTGGTTCCAAAAAAAGGGGGAACCACTGTGGTTTTGAATGAAAACAATGAATTAATTCCTTCATAAACAGTAACAGAATGGAAGGTTTGTATTGATTATCGTAAGCTTAATGATACAACCAGAAAATATCACGTCCCTCTTCCATTTATTGATCAAATGCTAGAACGATTATCTGGGAATGCTTATTACTGTTTTCTTGACGGATTTTTAGGGTATTTCAAAATTCCAATTGCTCCAGAAGATCAAGAGAAAACTACTTTTGCTTGCCCTTATGGAACATTCGCCTAGAGGAGGATGCCCGTTGGTTTATATAAAGCGCTAGCAACTTTTCAACGATGCATGAAAACAATTTTTCATGATATGGCGATAATAATAAATAGTTGCATCCTCATTCAATTTGTATTTAACACGTTTGCAAGTTGGATATTGACAAGTCCATGATATCTAGACCAATGACCCAACTTTTATTAAAATATGCTAAGTTTAATTTTTTTTTATTGCAAAAAAAAAAAAAACTTTTGATAAAACTTTATTCACTATGCATGAAAAAGTAAACCCTAAATTTCATATGTAGCCGAATATATTATTGAGAAAGCATATCAAATGACAAATTATTTATTCATGTCTTTCATTTAACTAAACTAGCATATAGCTTTGTCCATATTTATTTGGGAGAAATTGATAAGGAAATATCTGTTATGCTTTTAGGGGGTCACTTAAGCCCTAAATCGTGTTTTTATGATCAAATACTACCTGAAATCATTATTTTTGTCATTTCAGGTACTTTGGACCAGAATTATGGAAAATGGTGCTTTTTGGACGTTTTTGGAGTAAAAGTGAAGAAAACGACAGAGTCAAGAAACCATGCTGAAAATAGTACCTGACAGCGTCATGAGTCACTAAGTGACGCCGTCAGATGATGAATTAAGAGGAGGATGATCATTTACACTTGAAGCGTCAGAAAGGAATTTGGAGATTAACACGTGACGGCGTCACTTTATACCAAAAGTAGGCCGTCATGTATGTTCACAAAGAGAGACGGCCCAGAAGATTGTATCAAGTGACGAAGTCAAGGAAGGTTTATTGCGCGTCACGAAACCCTAGTGACGACGACTTGACGACGTCAGGATCTAAAATCGGAAGCCGTCACCCCTGTAAATCTATATATAGTTTTGGATTTTTCATTAATTAGGTGTGTAACTTTTGGGAGATAAAACCCTAGACGAAATTTGTTGTAACTTTAGGGTTTCCAAACCCTCTTTTCCTTCAAGTTCAATTGAAGATAAGTTTTCTTTTTAATCATTCAATATGTCTATGTGTTGTTTGATTAATTATTTGTCTTGTCTTTCTTTTAACATGTTAGCTTAAATCTCTTTGTGTTTACTTAGATCTAATGAAACCTAGTTGTTGATTATTGGTTGTTGGTTTGTTATTAGTTGATTTGGTTAATTGATTTTCGCGTTAGGCTTAAGAAAACTGACCATAATCCTACATGGTAATAGGCTTGAACGTCTTAAGAAAGGTAATCAGATGTGTACTATGATGTTATTGGTTGTATTTAATGCATAAGTAATTGTTTATGAGGCTTAGATAGGAAGAGATAGAAGCTTATAGATTGGGGAAGGACGTACACAGCCCCATGACTGGTATTAAGGAATACAACCATTCATCCAAACAACTATAACAAATCAATTAATCAGTAAGAGATAACTAAGGAGTAGTGAAATCTAAGTAATACATTTTTTCCCATTATAAGAAGTTCGCCAATTTACTTTTCTTGTTATTTTATTTTATTTTGCATTCGTAGTAATTTTGGGTTAGTTGACTAGCAACTAATTCCGCCCACTCTTCCAATACTCGATATTTTTATTTGCTTTAAAATGCAAAAAAGAAGCATCCCTCACCTCTAGACCTAGTTTAAGTAGTTTTTAATCCTAAAGACACTATTTTTCTAGAGAACGATCAATCCTCCGGTACTTGCCACTCACTATACTACATCGGTCAGGTACACTGCCTGGTGGGAATTGCAAGCTTCTCAAGATCACTTGAGAAGTAAAACATTTTGCAAGGTTGCAAAACCACGCATCAGAAATGATATATCCTCTTACTAATTTTTCCTTCAAATATTTCTACTCACACGATCCTGACATGTGTCAGAATTGACGGTTTAGATGCAGAGAGATAATGAGTGAAGAAAAAATAAAATATTAGTGTGAGTGTAAGAAGATATGTAAGAATGTATTGTAAGAGGATATAGCAAACCTCTTTATCTCGTAATACATAAAGGAGCATGTGCTAGACGAGTCACGTAGAAATAATATTACTCCGTACTTGAAGGAAATTATTATATATACTAAAAGGGGGAACGCGTTACTGTAGCAGCACTGTAGCAGCTACAGTGCTTGCTACAGTTGACGAAACAGTGTTTTTGTGAGTTCGGAATACTGTAGCATTTTTACTGTATCACACTGTTCTTTTTTTTTTTTAATCACAAATCCAGACCTACTAATCCTAAATCATCACTACATCAACCAAATAATCCCATCCAAAAATCCAAACACAACATTATCCTAAAACCCTCATCTGAATCAAATCCAATCCAAAGATATGATTTGTACCAATTTGCAACACATTCAATTCACATATCACAAAAAAAATAATAGAACACATGAAAGTATCCCCACACCAAGTAACTGAGTCGACTCAGTGGGTTGACTGAGTCAACTCGGTGAGTCGACCGAGTCGGGACAGAACGGGATCCACACGATTTATAGCATGATTAAAACATTTATAAAAAGGGTTTTATAAAATATTTAACAACAAAAACGATTTAGTAAAGATTTATAAAAGTTAGGGTTTCGTATAATTTCAAGAAAAGTAAAAGGGGAGGCGCGTGTGGTGGTTTTCCCATCGGAAAAGTGATGGTGGATGAAGGTGGTGGTCTCGGTGGTGAACGGCTGAAAGGAGAGTGGCGCGTAACGGTGATGTGGTGGGAGCCGGGTGCTCAACTCCTCCAGAAATATGTAAAAGTCTTCGATCTATCGATTGGGTAAAGAAAGTTTATCGCCGGAAAAATTATTCCGGTGACCGGCCGGAAACTGCTGGTGAGATCCGGCGGGGTAGAGAGAGAGATAGTGAGTGGTGTGTGGGAAAAAGGCGGGGTAGAGATAGTGATTGGGGTTCACGGTTGTAGCGCGTGGGGCGCGTACGAGGTGATTGAGGTTGCGGGGGTGGTACGAGGGTGTCGGGGGTGTCCTGATCTATTGATTGGTGTAAAAAGGTGCGTTGCCGGAAAAGTGTTCTGGCAAGGGTGGCCGGATTCTGCTGGTGGTGGCTGCTAGAAAATAAAAAGTTAAGTGCTGCGTTTGTGTGTGTGTGTATGTGTTATTAGAGTTTGCAAAAATTAGGGCAAAGTGAGTTTTAGTTGCGTTTTTTATACCCAATTATTAGGGTAGTATTATTAGGGAGTTGGGCTTTAGGATTGGGTATTTCATTTGTAACATTGGGCTGATACAATTTATTGGGCTATCAAAGTTATTACAAACACGATGTTGGATTTTCGTTTCGGCTTTCTTATGTCCGAAAATTTGGTTAAGTTCGGGATACAATTGATATATCAATGGGATCATTTTTAAGTATCGTTATTGAGGTGAATCAATGGTTAATTTTTGTCACAATTTTAATTTAGCTTCAAGAATCTGAGATTGAGCACCCAACATTATGCACAAATCATTTAAAAAAAAAAAGGAATAACAAAACATTAATATTATAAAACCAAAAAGACAACAACTCAAAACGACACTAAACGTACGAAAAATAACCAATAGTCAAAACTATTTCACACTCAAAATATACGACAAAACACTCCCGCGGCAACGCGCGGGTTAACCCACTCGTTAGAAACAAAACTTGAAATAAAACTGGTATTGCAGTTTCATTGTTGGGGGTAGAGGTGGGATACTCTTATGGTACGTTACATAAGTAGGTGTGCATTTTAAATCATCACTATTTCGAGTTAAAAGCACCACTGTCCTTGTCCATGAACTTGTCAATATCCAACTAGCAAACGTGTTAAATCAAATTAAATGAGGATGCAGCCATTTATTATTATCTCCATTAAAATAATATAAAATATACTATTACTCCGTATTTTATTCTGAGAGATGATATTAACGGAAAACAAACTTATCAAGACGTTACAACATACAGACCGACCAAACTCAACGTACGCTCCGTTCTCGAGTTATTTTTTAAAAGGAAAGGAAAGGAAATGACAGGAAATTGAAATTTTATTGTGTTCTCGAGTTTTTTTTGGACAGAAAGGAAAGGAAACAGGAAGGAAATGATAGGAAAATTCTAGTGATTTTCCTATAAGAATTTTCCGCCCAAATATGGGCTGATTTGGACGGAAAGTATTTTACACTCGCACTATTTAGTATATAATGACCAATATAACTTTCAATATTTACTCATATTCGACTCTTATGATAAAATGAACATATCTAAAAGTGCATAAATGTAATTATATCTCTTTTTCTTTCTTTTCTTTCCAACTCGAGAACACAACATTATTTCATTTCCTTTCCTTTCATTTCAACTCAAGAACACGAAATATAAAATCAACTTTCTTTCCTTTCCTTTTCATTTCTTTTCTCTTCTTTTCACATCATTTCTATTCCCACCTAGAAAAACTCGAGAACGATGTTGCATCCACAAAAAATAACATCGTCACTTACCACTAAAACTAATTTCAGAGCATGAACTAAGATATTAATTAAAATCAACACAATTTAAACCTATATTTATTTGAACAATGTTGCATCCACAAAAAGTTTATAAAATTATATTTACAGTAACTTGACAACTAAATGTGAAAGATAAAAAAGAAGAAAGAAATTTGATTATAATACAATATGACTGGATCACTACATTTGACACATGTGCGTGTCAACAATATTTTGTACAATTTATGTGAATGTAACATTTTTTCTTTCTATTTACAGCTTCTCATGCATTTCTCTTTTAATTCTTTTTCCTAACAAGGCCATGTTTAACCTCCATGCCCATATTTAATGACTTGGACAACGAGGGCCTGTCGCTCTATTTCATCTCAAAGAGGATCTAACTCTTTCTTTCCGGCTTACCTAGGGTAGGCCGGTGATCGTCAAGATAAAACTCAAAAAGCAAAAGCCTTAAAATTTATCTGTTACATAATTACACACACACGAGGGCACACACACACATACACACACACACACACACACACACACACACACACACACATATATATATATATATATATATATATATATATATATATATATATTATAGAAAAAAAGCCATCAGGTAAAGAAAATATTGAAATGGTTCATATGCTTTACATTTAAATAATTTGAAGTTTATGGGACATTATTTTTCTTTGACAAAACTAACTAGTATAATATAAGCAAAAATAATGTGCAAATTTTAAAATATTATTATATAATTCGCATCAAATAGTTGTACATTTTAGTAAAAGAGTTAACTTAACAGTGGAAAAATAACATCACTTACACTAAAACTAATTTCAAAGCATGAACTAAGGGGGTGCTTGGTGGGGGTAAAGGGAGGGTGGGGAATGGGTAAGGAATTGGAAAGGGCCCACATCCTTTCAAATAAGGTGCTTGGTTAGAGAGGGGTAAGGTATTGATTACCCCGTAGTGGGTAATCAACCTTTATAGAGTAAATTGGGGGGTAAGGTATTGATTACTTACCCCACTCATTCCTTTGCATTCCTTTCCCTTTCCCTTTCCCTTTCCCTTTCCCTTTACTCACTTTGAACCAAGCGGACCCTAAGATATTAATTAAAACCAACACAAATTAAGTGCCCGTTTGGTACATGTGATTTGCTTGGGTTTTGGATTTAATAAATGTAAATTATGTGTTTGGTTGTGTTAATGGGGTTTAAAATTGAGATTCAACTCCAATGGTCCCACACTTTTCAAAAGTAAGGAGAGGGGTATGGTTTTTTAAATATTTATATTTTTTGTGAACCCCACTTACAACTCTACTCTCATTTATCTCTATATTTATTTTTAATAATAATATTTTTTATTACAAAAATATTATTAAAATAATTAATACTATTAAATATTATTTTCTCTCTCATATATTAAATCAAAATTCAAATCCTATTCTACAACTTTACATTTAAATCCAAAATTTAATCTAAACTCATCTACAAACCAAACGGACCCTAAACCTATATTTATTTGAACAATGATGCATCACAAAAAGTTTATAAAATTATATTCAACAATAACTTGACAACTAAATGTGAAAAATAAAAAAGAAGAAAGAAAGATTATAATACAATATGTTTGGATCACTACACTTGACACATGTACGTGTCAACAATATTATGTACAATTTATGTGGATGTAACATTTTTCTTTCTATTTACAGCTTCTCATGCATTTCTCTTTTAATTTTTCTTCCTAACAAGACCATCTTTAACCTCCATTCCCATATTTAACGACCTGGACTACGAGGGCCTGTCGCTCTATTTCATCTCAAAGAGGATCTAACTCTTTCTTTCCGACTTAGCCAGGGTAGGTGATCGTCAAACTCAAACTCAAAAAGCAAAGGCCTTAAAATTTATCTGTTACTACATAATTACATGCGTATTTACACATATATATCTTTTATAGAAAAAAAAAGCCAACAGGTAAAGAAAATATTGAAATGGTTCATATGCTTTACATTTAGGGTGTGTTTGGTAGAGAGAAATGGAGCCAAAGAAATGGAAATCACATTATTTCTCTTGTTTGGTACATCAAGGAAATACAAAAGCTGAGAAATCTGATTTCTCGAGATTTTGTTGCTTTGTAAATTGATTTCCCCTCGCTTAGGTGAAGAAATGGAGAGAATTGGATTTTGTTGCTTTGTAACTTGATTTAAAAAATAAGTTTATAATTTTTTTTTAAATATATATATTTTTAAATTGTTATTTAGAAAAAATATTTTTTTTAAATAATTTTTTTAAAAATAAATTTAAAAAAAAATAATTTTTTTTAAATAAGTTTTTAAAAAAAATAAATTTAAAAAAATATATAATTAAATTTTTTTAATATATATTTTTTAGAATTGTTATTTAGAAAAAAAAAATTTAAATAATTTTTATAAAAAATTGAAATTTTAAAAAACTATTTTTTTTAAAATATATATTTTTTAGAATTGTTATTTAGAATTTTTTTTTTTTAATAATTTTTATAAATTTTTTTTTTTTTAAATTTTAAAAAACTATTTTTTTTAAATATATATTTTTTAGAATTGTTATTTAGAAAAAATAATTTTTTTAAAAAAAATCAACAAATATTTTTTTTTTCATTTCTCGGGTCAAGTCTCTGCTATTACCAAACATTAGAATTAAACAAAATTCTCTACTGATTTCTATTCTCTGAATTTCTATTCTCTACTTCATTTCTTTTTTCTTAAATTCTCTCAACCAAACATGCCCTTAAATAATTTGAAGTTTATGGGACATGATTTTTCTTTGACAAAACTAACTAATATAATATAAGCAAAAATAACGTGCAAATTCTAAAACATTATTATATAATTCGCATCGAATAGTTGTACATTTTAGTAAAAGAGTTAACTTGCTTGCGCGTTGCAACGGATAAAAAGCGTTTATTTTATATACAAAATAAAACTAGAAATTAAGGTGTCGTACTGTCGTGTAATGAATAAGCACAAGTATTTGAGTTTGATTTCTAATACGCATGCAATTTTATTTTTTATTTTATTTTTTTAAATTTCGCAACACTATTAATATTATAGTGTTAATACCAATAAAGACTAATAACAATAACAAGAAAAATGATGTGAATATTCAAAATATAGAGATAAGTGGATTTAATGGCCGATTTATAGTTTTATTGAACTTTAAGGGATTAAAGTATAAAGTTTGGTGAGTTTAAAAGCTAATTTTTCTTACAACTTTAAGAAGCGTTTTTGAATATTTTGAAAAAACAAACAGCAGATGAATAGTGAAAACATTTTTGTAAATGTTATATTACTAGTGTGATACTTATAATTTATGTGTTTTGTTGGGCTATATGCATATATATAAACCTTTCCCTAAAAAAATAGAACCTAAGTAAAATCAATTAACCAAAAATGATACAATGACCAAAAAAGAGAGTTGTTTATGTGACTCTTCATGTGAACTAAACCTACTTCAGGAGCGAACATACAAAAGAATTACAAGTATACAACTAGCTGTAGGAAAGGGTTTAATAGTAGTTGAAAATGTTGAAGGAAACGGTTACGGTTGTAAACAAATCTGACAAATACAAATGGAGGTTTGTTCGTTTTCATTCATGCAAGTTTAGCCGGACAAATAAGCGTACATGAATACTTAAACAGACGAAATTTCTTATTCATGTTCGTTCGTTAACAAAATAAGATTGTTCATGTCCGTTTATGTTCATTCATTAAGGTATTAAATGAACATAAACGAACGGAATATACAAAAACCACAAAATATCTAGAATATCGTAGCGTTTCTTTTTTGTGTGTTCGCTTGTCTAAGTTTTACCTATTTTACGAAGAGTGTATTATATGAATATACTATATTTGGACATAAACAAATGAACATTCTAAACGAATATATAACCGGGAATGAACGAGGATTATACAAAATTTTGTTAATGTTCATACATTTAATAAATAAACAATCATAAACAAACTTTTAATCGAATGGTTCATGAAATGTTTCACTAAACGTTCGGTTTATTTACAACTCCAGAAATAGTTATCGACTTACCTATGATGCTATGATATCAATCGAAAATGATATTTAATTGCAAATTGACGACATAAATATGTTACGGTTATGTAAAATGTTTTTCTGTAAAAGTAGAAATACAAATGTATATACTTTAACAAGTTATTCTTCTGTGTATTCCACTTTTTTCTTATTTTTATTAAATCGGGAGGAAAGTGCAAAATATATTCATGTCGTTTATACATTTTGGCATTTTACATCTCTGTCAGAAATTTTTGGCAATACACATCCCCCATAGGGCAAACGTTCGCCACAATACATCCCTCGTTAACAATGAGGACTAACGGTGCAAATTTTTTCTCCGTTATCTCTTAACGAGACTGAAATTATTACACCGTTAGCCTTCGTTAGCCAATCATTTGCACCGTTAGTCCTCTTTTTGAGTTCTTTTCCGTTTTTTGTACGTTTTATCTATTTTTTGTACGTTTTATCCGTTTTTTGTCAGTTTTTTTTTCCATTTTTTTGTACGTTTTATCAGTTTTTTAACGTTTTTATCCGTTTTTTGTACGTTATATCTATTTTTTGTCAGTTGTTTTTCGTTTTTTGTACGTTTTATCAGTTTTTTTACGTTCTATCCGTTTTTTGTGCGTTTTTATCCGTTTTTTGTACGTTTTATTTGTTTTTTTACGTTCTATCCGATTTTTGTGCGTTTTTATCCATTTTTTTTACGTTTTAATCGTTTTTTTTGCCAGTTTTCCCCTTTTTTGTACGTTTTATCAGTTTTTAACGTTTTTATCCGTTTTTTGTACATTTTATCCATTTTTTTGTCAGTTGTTTTCCCTTTTATGTACATTTTATATGTTTTTTTATGTTTTAATCCGTTTTTTGTACGTTTTATGCATTTTTTGTCAATTGTTTTCCGTTTTTTGTACGTTTAATCCATTTTTTGTCAGTTTTATCCCATTTTTTGTACGTTTTATCATTTTTTGTACGTTTTATCAATTTTTTATCAGTTTTTTTTCATTTTTTTTACGTGTTATCAGGTTTTTACGTTTTTTGTACGTTTACGTTTAATTCATTTTTTATACGTTTTATCAATATTTTATCAATTTTTTTTTCATTTTTGAACGTTTTATCAGTTTTAATTTGTTTTTTGTACGTATAAAACGTTAAAAAAACCTGACAAACAAAAGATAAAACATTAGAAGTAGGAAATCATCACTAGAGTACCTTAGGAAATTTAAGGATGAATGTTTCATACTTAAGACAATAGGGAGAGAATAATACATGGTGTTATTCATTCACTTAGGTATCTCCTTATGCCTTGACTTGTTACTAGGTAGTAACTTGTGTTTGGATCTTGCTTTGTACTCTTAAAATGTTTATATGTGAAACTATGTGCTCTAATTTGAAAATTTGTTATCTTCACTTAAGTAAGTGATATGTTTATGCTTGATTGATAGATCCATTCTATGAACAACTATGCGGTAGTGTTATGCATGTGCTTATCAACATTTGGAACATAATGATTTGAATACGTATTATATGCATAGGTTATGATGTATTGTGCATAAATAGATGTGATGTTACGCTTTAACTAACCCATGTTGCAAGTTTCCAAATGGTAACCTAACCCATTTTGGACTTCCACATGTGAGGATTTCTAGTTTGTTGTGTATTGTATTTCTATGTGTAGCTAGGCCACCACAAAGGTGAGGCTCTTGACCCATGGATTCCCGCCTTGAAATAAGGGGGAGCTATGTTCAAGGGGGAGCACATTCAGGTGCACAAACAAGCTAGCTTATTTATCCCACAGGCCCAAGTTCGAAACCTGGCTTGATTGGTAGTCCCGCCTTTTTGATTCGACAAAAGGGGGAGAAAGAAAGCAAGAGTGTGAAGACCATTCAAGAATTGTCAAAGGCCTCACCAAATTACAAGGCAAAGGTTAAGATGCAAGCTACACCAAAGGCGCGCTTTGTCTTCGCTAAGTTTGGTAATTTTATTTGCTTTCGATTTTTGTTTGTCATCATCAAAAAGGGGGAGATTGTTGAGGCAACATGATCAAGATCTCTTTATGTTTTAATGATGACAAATAAACCATCGAAACACATAAAATAACAAACGTTTGCTCAAAATCGTCGGAGCCAATGTCTGCTCCTGGCGCGCTGCCCGCGCGTCAACGCACGGGTGACGCACCTGGAGTCTGTATGGTTCCGGGCGAATTATAAAAGTCGGCTTTCCCCTTACCCGACAAATGTGTATATTTCAAAATAGGTATGAATATGTTATGTGCTTAATTGAGAACACTCGAAACGAGTTTTGAGATTTGAGAAATCCCATTTTTAGAACACCCATTTACGGGAAAACGCCAACTCATGTTTTCTAACTACCGCCTCTAGCCAAGACTTTTCTAAACTTAGGGAGCTTATAAATTTCACGTAACATCGTGTTGAAGCATTCATATGCTCATATCCCGTGCTTATGTCTTCTCTAATTACGTAACGGGTTTACTCCCTTATTGGTCAAACTAAGTCAAAGGTCACTTTGCATAAACGCATCCTTTCCTACTTGGGTTATGCTTTACATTGAGGCAAAACACTTAACTTGTTTGAACCAAGGTATTAGTTGAGAACGTCGAGTCGTGAAAAGTCACGAGATATGAAACTATGGATTCTCAACGTTGTGTTACTTGAACTAATAAGTAACTTATAATTTTCTCAACTTATAATCTTAATTGTCTAAACCTTCCTCTTAATGACAATTAGATTATTTTCTTCTTAATTACTTTTCCTAATTATCTTCTTCATTAAAATACCACTTAACCCAAAACCATCAAACCCAATACCACCAAATCTCCCACAATCCTTCCCAAATATCCTTTTCCAACATTCCCTTACACCACTTACACAAAAGTGTACTCTTGTCTCCAACACTTTTGATCCTAGCCATTCATTTCAAATCAAACTCATCTCAACCATCCATTCCCTCACAACATCACATCTCTTACACATCTCTTATATTCCTTACACATCTTCAATCGCAACCATTCAATTTAAATTAAACACATCTCAACCATCCATTTAACCTCTTCTCTATTTTAACACATGTGTTTAATCTCAACCATCCAATTCAAACTTAAACCAATCTCAACCATTGATCACACTTCCTCCCTAAGCAAAAAGACTCCTTTGATCTCTTCCATCCAATTCAAATCAAAACCATCTCAACCATTCAATCTCTTACAACACATCTTAACCATCTATTTCAAACCAAAACATATCTCAACCCACCATTTACCCTTTCCCCCCAAGCAAAGGAATATACCTTTGGAATATTCCTTCCTTAACCCAACCATGGTTCATCTCACCCAACCATGTTTAGCTCTCAACACACAACCCTAACCCAACCTTGGTTAACCTAACCAACATACAACCTAACCCAACTATGGTTACCTCTCTACACCCAACTATGGTTAACTCTTAACCACTCCAAGGATGGAACATTCCCTTGGATACAATCTTTAACCTAACCATGGTTTATTCTCTATACACTTCTCTCTAAACCTAACCATGGTTACTTCTCAACACTTCTTTCTATACCTAACCATGGTTAACCTCTAAACCTTCAACCTAACCATAGTTACACCTTAACCCTTCCCTTGAGGAATATCCCATGGCATATTCTCTTCTCTATTATGCCATGTGAGGAATACCATTTCTACCCCTACCAAACTACCCTTTCTACTCTTCTACCCTTGGTATTTGGTTTTCTTATAAACACTTCACAAATGATTTTCCAAATTGGCTATTTAAGTTGGTAAACCTTAGATTGATTAATGTTAAGGTTTAGTGTGAAGTACAATTGGGGGTTTAACAAAGTAAGGCATTTATAATGCCAAACACTCAAAGCCTCGGGAATATTTTCCCTGGGTGTCTGGGGCGCCTCCCACGCGTCAACGCGTGGGTGACGCGCCGGCCTCGGTAAAATATTCCCAAGTTTGGGTTTTGCCTAGAAATATCATGCCTTGCCTCTTGTATTCCTCACCCCTTGCCATTATTCTTTCTCTCTAGATTCTTTCTCTCTAAACAGTCTCAAATCTCTCAATCTCTCTATCTCTAATCTTGTGTTCTTGATTTTCACACTAACATCTTTGGAAGAACACATATCTTTGCAAGGGAAGAATCACAAGAACCTAATCCACTCTTGTGATTGTGTCGAGGGTCTTCTATCTTTACCCTTTCTACTACAATCGAGTCTCTAGATTAGGTTAGGGCTTGGTAGAATAAACAAACAACCTATTCTTTCTATTTGTTTGTAAGGGAAATCTTGTGTCTTTGTGACCAAGCGTAGATCATTGGGGATCTAGATTGAAGTCTTGTGTCTTGGTGACCAAGCCTAGATCATTGGGGATCTAGTTGGGGTTTGATACTTCCGGTGGGAAGTCTTAGTGGTCTTTGTGGTTAAGTCGAATCACGAGATTCTTTTGGGTGGTTTCCGAGGGCAGAATACCGTTGGAGAGTAGCTCTTCTTAGTGAGCACCGATCCTAGTACATATCGGTGGAGTGAAGTTGTAACAGTTTGTAATCCACTGAAAGGATTATGCTAGAGTAATAGTATCGGTGTCGTGGATTCGTAACTAGACGTACGGATGGTATAAACCCCCCATCTTGAACCAGTATATATCGTGATGTCATTTACTCGCTTTATATACTTTGTTGTGATTGTGTTTGTGGTTAGTTTCTTATACAACCACTTGGTGTTCTTCCTGGCTTAAAGTTTTTAAACATCTAAAAAGCCGAAGAAACCATATTCACCCCCTCTACGGTTCTACAATTGGTATCAGAGCGGTATACTCGAGTTTTTGAGCATTAAAACCTTCCCGAGAAGTCGTTTTAAGTCAAAAACTTCTTTCCCAAAAATCTAAAATCCTAACTAAGATTTTTGGCAAAGTAGAGTATAGATCCGTGGCTCAAGAGAACTATGTTGAGGGGTGCTCTATGCAAAGACCACCTTTGCTAGAGACCAATGGGTTTTGTTTTTGGAAAACCCGGTTTGAGACCTATGTTAGGTCGAAAGATCTTGATTTATGGGAAATTATTCAAAATGGCAACTTTGTGTTCATGGTAGAAGACCCCGAAACAAAGTTGTTAGTGGAAAAGCCCAACTCGGATCTAAAAGATGATGAGAGGAGAAAGCTTGGTAAGAATGATGAAGCCAAGATGTTAATCTACAATGCTCTACCTCGAAGGGAGTTCGAGAGAGTTCATATATGCAAGACCGCCAAGGAGATTTGGCATTCACTCATCATCACACATCAAGGTAACTCACAAGTCAAAGATTGCAAGATCGACTTACTCATCCAACAATATGAGAAGTTTGCGATCTCGGATGAAGAGACCATTGACAATGGTTACACACGGTTCAATGCTATTATCACAAGCCTCACGGCTTTAGATCCTAGCTTTTACAACAAGAACCATGTGAGAAAGTTTCTTCGAGCTCTTCCGGTTAAGTGGAGGCCAAAGGTGACGGCTATTGAAGAAGCCAAGAACTTGGCTAAACTTCCTCTTGACGAGCTAATCGGCAACCTCAAAGTGTATGAAATCATTTTAGAAAATGACAAGGTTGTTTCTAAAGAAAAGAAGAAAGAGGTTAAGTCACTAGCCCTCAAATCTAAAGTCACTAGGGAACAAACTAGTGATCATAATGATGAAGGAAGTGATGAAGACGATGAAGAGCTCAACCTTATGGCAAGGAACTTTAGGAAGTTCTTTAGACGTGAAGGTAACCCTAGGTATCGTAATCGGTTTGCTAACCAAGATGATAATAATGGTAGAAAGGTTGGAAGAGATAATGGCTTTAATAATAAAGGTGGTGGAAGCTCAAGGCGGAACGCGAGTGCTACAATTGTGAAGCAAGAATCACTTTATAAGTGAATGTCCGAAGCCTAAAGAAAATAGGGCATTCGTGGAGCTTGGAGTGATAGTGAAGAAGGGGATCATTAGGAAAAGAATTCAACGTGTCTCATGGCGTTTGAAACTCAATAGGTATCTCCGAACTCTTCTACTTCTAATAAAGATTTAAATATTCGTAATTTGCAAAAAGATAATGAGGAACTTTTTAAAACTATTGAAAAACTTGTTGAGGAGAAACACTCTCTTAATGACAAGGTGTTTGAACTTGAACGAGAAGTAAAGAGAATTACTCAACGCAAAGAGTTGGTTGAACCTTGCACAAGTTGTGAAAAACTTGTACATGAGGTTAACTCTTTGAATGACAAAGTATCCAAACTTCAAAAAGAGTCATTAAGTTTTTCTAAATTTAAGAAAAGTAGCAATGATTTGGATGACATGTTAAGTCAACAAAAATTTTCCCAAGATAAGGAAGGTCTTGGATTTTCAAAAATTGAGAAAACCACTTCCGTAAGTTTAAGCAAACCAATAATGTTTGTAAAATAAGGACAAAATGAAAAACCAAATGTTTTGCCTAATGTTCTTGATAAACCACTTGTTCCTCAAACTCCTTTTGCAAATACTCGAGGTACTCAAACACCCTTTACAAGAAGAGAAACCCCAAAACAATTTTACAACCCGGTTTCACGTAATGGACTTGGATACACACAAGCTCGAGTCGACCATAAACCTATCTTGCCCACACCAAATATGAAACCTTCATATAGCCAAAGACATTCCTATCAAAAGAATCAATCATCATCAAGAAGAAACTTTAACAAAAATCAAAGATCTTCACATCATGAATATAACTCATACCAAAGGAGAGAAAACTCCTACCCAAACCAAAGATTTTTTAGACCACACAATCATCAAAACTTTGGACCAAGATTTCAAAACCAAAGTAATTCTTTAAACAACCCTTGGTCTATGTTTTCAAACTATGGTTTTGAAACACTAAGTATCTTGCTTCATGACCCAAGGATGTTCAACTTGGGAGTGCTTTATACTAACGACAATGGACCCAACAACCATTGGGGACCAAGTTTTTGAGTTATATGTGTGTTAGGTATAAGCTTGAACCGATCTATTAGATCGTCGAAAGTGGTTTCTCTAAGCGCATGATCGTAGTAGAAGATTATTTTAGTGTACATAAGCAACCTTTGTCGAAAGGTCATCGGTAGTACAAGCATTAATGGTGGATCTTTATCTCATGGTCATGAAACAAAAATCATCCATTATAATCAAGATAAGTCTTCCCTTATGCTTATGAATTCCTAAGTGATTTACATGATTAGTTGTCAAAAATGCCATGTGAACTTGGTGATGCTAGGTAGCTTATTTTTGTCACAACATGAAATTTAGGAGATCTTAGAAACTTAAAGGCGATTAACATAAAATGAGACTAAACTTGCATGCTATGTGTTTAGGGAATAGATTTATGTGTTTACAACTTTCATGACTTGAATACATGCTCATCTTAAGTGTGACATATTTAATTGACTGAAAACATGTCTAGGAATTTAAATGTTAAAGTTAACCCATGAGATCTCATATCATATGTAGGGTTAAATAAATATGCGTAGACATGATTACTATTGAATATTGTCCACACATGATTGTTTATCAAAAATTTAAATTGTAGATTAATTCAAATTTAAACAATCTTTCTAGATGAATATGCATAAAATGTTGTGAATTTGATTAATATGCATACAAGATTAATTAATTGAAGGTTTCACATTGATACAAAACATCATGTGTAGTTTGCTTAATTGCTTAATATGTATATGTAGGATCTTAAAGGGAAATCTTTATAACATATACAAAAAGGTTATATGCATGATTATGTTGCTAACGAATTATGATTTTAATCAACAAAGTGATAACATGAAATTTGCTCACATGATTAAGTGTCCCTTGAAATAAGATTGTGTGTCATAAATTATGGGTTCATGGATACTATGTGATTATATGCTTACTTTTCATTGTGATTAAATGACGAAATGAAAGATGTATTTGCATGAGAATATGTTTTAATGCTATTTGATTATATGACAACTTGCCGTGTTGACTTGTTGATTGAGTGCATATTGCTAACATGCTAATTGCTTGCATACTTGTTAAAGATAATAGATGATGTGCTCACAACTTTAGAGTATTATATTTTGTTGGACACTAGGTGTACATCTACGTATTAGTTAGACAAACAAGGCTTTACGAGCAATAGGATTAGTAACACCATTTCGACCAATAGTGTCTTAGAGTTACTTCATATCGATTTGTTTGGTTCATCACATATTCAAAGTTATTGAGGCAACTTCAATACTTTAATGACAATTGATGACTATCCAGATTTTATATATGGACTCTATTTCTAGGTGCTAATGAAGTTGCCCTAGATAAGTTTAGGATCTTAGGAAGAAGTTTAGAAAAACCTACTTGTGCTTTGATTCAAACTAATCATGGTAATAGATTTTAACATAGGGTGCAATTTGGAGAATTTTGCGAACAACATGGAATCTCACATAACTTCTCGGACAGTAGTCCTCCTCAAACCAATGCTGTCGTCCAAAGGAAGGACAAAAAGTTACAAGAGATGTGTCGTGTATTTAGCCGAGCAATCCATTCGCAAATGTTTTGGTGTCATGCCTTAGAAACCACATGTTACACTTTACTCTAGGAAAATACTTCACCTTAATGTCCTATGATACCCTTAGAAGTAGAAATCATCACTAGAGTACCTTAGGAAATTTAAGGATGAATGTTTCATACTTAAGACAATAGGGAGAGAATAATACACGGTGTTATTCATTTACTTAGGTATCTCCTTATGCCTTGACTTTTTACTAGGTAGTAACTTGTGTTTGGATCTTGCTTTGTACTCTTAAAATGTTTATATGTGAAACTATGTGCTCTAATTTGAAAATTTGTTATCTTCACTTAAGTAAGTGATATGTTTATGCTTGATTGATAGATCCATTCTATGAACAACTATGCGGTAGTGTTATGCATGTGCTTATCAACATTTGGAATATAATGATTTGAATACGTATTATATGCATAGGTTATGATGTATTGTGCACAAATAGATGTGATGTTATGCTTTAACTAACCCATGTTGCAAGTTTCCAAATGGTAACCTAACCCATTTTGGACTTCCACATGTGAGGATTTCTAGTTTGTTGCGTATTGTATTTCTATGTGTAGCTAGGCCACCGCAAAGGTGAGGCTCTTGACCCATGGATTCCCGCCTTGAAATAAGGGGGAGCTATGTTCAAGGGGGAGCACATTCAGGTGCACAAACAAGCTAGCTTATTTATCCCACAGGCCCAAGTTCGAAACCAGGCTTGATTGGTAGTCCCGCCTTTTTGTTTCGACAAAAGGGGGAGAAAGAAAGCAAGAGCGTGAAGACCATTCAAGAATTGTCAAAGGCTTCACCAAATTACAAGGCAAAGGTTAAGATGCAAGCTACACCAAAGGCGCGCTTTATCTTTGCTAAGTTTGGTAATTTTATTTGCTTTCGATTTTTGTTTGTCATCATCAAAAAGGGGAGATTGTTGAGGCAACATGATCAAGATCTCTTTATGTTTTAATGATGACAAATAAACCATCAAAACACATAAAATAACAAACGTTAGCTCAAAATCGCCGGAGCCAATGTCTGCTCCTGGCGCGCTACCCGCTCGTCAATGCGCGGGTGACGCGCCAGGAGTCTGTATGGTTTCGGGCGAATTTTGAAAGTCGGCTTTCCCCTTACCCGACAAATGTGGATCTTTCAAAACAGGTATGAATATGTTATGTGCTTAATTGAGAACCTCGAAACGAGTTTTGAGATTTTAGAAATCCCATTTTTAGAACACCCATTTACGGGAAAATGCCAACTCATGTTTTCTAACTACCGCCTCTAGCCAAGGCTTTTCTAAACTTAGGGAGCTTATATATTTCACGTAACACCGTGTTGAAGCATTCATATGCTCATATCCCGTGCTTATGTCTTCTCTAATTAGATAACGGGTTTACTCCCTTATTGGTCAAACTAAGTCAAAGGTATCTTTGCGTAAACGCATCCTTTCCCACTTGGGTTATGCTTTACATTGAGGCAAAGCACTTAACTAGTTTGAACCAAGGTATTGGTTGAGAACGTCGAGTCGAGAAAAGGCACGAGATATGGAACTATGGATTCTCAACGTTGTGTTACTTGAACTAATAAGTAACTTATGATTTTCTCAACTTATAATCTTAATTGTCTAAACCTTCCTTTTATTGACAATTAGATTATTTTCTTCTTAATTACTTTTCCTAATTATCTTCTTCATCAAAATACCATTTAACCCAAAACCATCAAACCCAATACCACCAAATCTCCCACAATCCTTCTCAAATATCCTTTTCCAACATTCCCTTACACCACTTACACAAAAGTGTACTCTTGTCTCCCACACTTTTGATCCTAGCCATTCATTTCAAATCAAACTCATCTCAACCATCCATTCCCTCACAACATTACATCTCTTACACATCTCTTATATTCCTTACACATCTTCAATCTCAACCATTCAATTTAAATTAAACACATCTCAACCATCCATTAAACCTCTTCTCTATTTTAATACATGTGTTTAATCTCAACCATCCAATTCAAACTTAAACCAATCTCAACCATTGATCACACTTCCTCCCCAAGCAAAAAGGCTCCTTTGATCTCATCCATCCAATTCAAATCAAAACCATCTCAACCATTCAATCTCTTACAACACATCTTAACCATCTATTTCAAACCAAAACACATCTCAACCCTCCATTTACCCTTTCCCCCCAAGCAAAGGAATATACCTTTGGAATATTCCTTCCTTAACCCAACCATGGTTCATCTCACCCAACCATGGTTAGCTCTCAACACACAACCCTAACCCAACCTTGGTTAACCTAACCAACATACAACCTAACCCAACTATGGTTACCTCTCTACACCCAACTATGGTTAACTCTTAACTACTACAAGGATGGAACATTCCCTTGGATACACTCTGTAACCTAACCATGGTTTATTCTCTATACACTTCTCTCTAAACCTAACCATGGTTACTTCTCAACACTTCTTTCTATACCTAACCATGGTTAACCTCTAAACCTTCAACCTAACCATAGTTACACCTTAACCCTTCCCTTGAGGAATATCCCATGGCATATTCTCTTCTCTATTATGCCATGTGAGGAATACCATTTTTACCCCTACCAAACTACCCTTTCTACTCTTCTACCCTTGGTATTTGGTTTTCTTATAAACACTTCACAAATGATTTTCCAAATTGGCTATTTGAATTGGTAAACCTTAGATTGATTAATGTTAAGGTTGAGTGTGAAGTACAATTGGGGGTTTAGCAAAGTAAGGCATTTATAATTCCAAACACTCAAAGCCTTGGGAATATTTTCCCTGGGTGTCTGGCGCGCCTCCCACGCGTCAACGCGTGGGTGACGCGCCGGCCTCGGTAAAATATTCCCAAGTTTGGGTTTTGCCTATAAATATCATGCCTTGCCTCTTGTATTCCTCACCCCTTGCCATTATTCTTTCTCTCTAGATTCTTTCTCTCTAAACACTCTCAAATATCTCAATCTCTCTATCTCTAATCTTGTGTTCTTGATTTTCACACTAACATCTTTGGAAGAACACATATCTTTGCAAGGGAAGAATCACAAGAACCTAATCCACTCTTGTGATTGTGTCGAGGGTCTTCTATCTTTACCCATTCTACTACAATCAAGTCTCTAGGTTAGGTTAGGGCTTGGTTGAATAAACAAACAACATATTCTTTCTATTTGTTTGTAAGGGAAGTCTTGTGTCTTTGTGACCAAGCCTAGATCATTGGGGATCTAGTTGGGGTTTGATACTTCCGGTGGGAAGTCTTAGTGGTCTTTGTGGTTAAGTCGAATCACGAGATTCTTTTGGGTGGTTTCCGAGGGCGGAATACCGTTGGAGAGTTGCTCTTCTTAGTGAGCAACGATCTTAGTACATATCGGTGGAGTGAAGTTGTAACGGTTTGTAATCCATCGAAAGGATTATACTAGAGTAATAGTATCGGTATCGTGGATTCGCAACTGGACGTACGGATGGTATAAACCCCCCATCCCGAACCAATATATATCATGGTGTCATTTACTCGCTTTATATACTTTGTTGTGATTGTGTTTGTGGTTAGTTTCTTATACAACCACTTGGTGTTCTTCCTGGCTTAAAGTTTTTAAACATCTAAAAAGCCAAAGAAACCGTATTCACCCTCATCTACGGTTCTACAATACGTACAAAAAACAGACAAAATGTAAACAAAACTGACAAAAAAATGGATAAAACGTACAAAAAATGGATTAAAACAAAAAAAACCGATAAAATGTTCAAAAAATGAATAAAAACATAAAAAACTGACAAAAACGGATAAAACGTAAAAAACTGATAAAAAACAGATGAAACGTACAAAAAATGGATAAAAACGAAGAAAAAAACTGATAAAACATAAAAAAACAGAAATAACTGACAAAAAATGGATTAAACGTACAAAAAACGGATTAAAATATAAAAAAAAACCGATAAAATATTCAATAAATGAATAAAACATAAAAAAACTGACAAAAACGGATAAAAACGTAAAAAAACTGATAAAATACGGATGAAACGTACAAAACATGGATAAAAACGTAAAAACTGATAAAGCATACAAAAAACGAAAAATAACTGACAAAAAATGGATAAAACGTACAAAAACGGATTAAAACATTAAAAAACTGATAAAACGTACAAAAAAGGGAAAAAAACTGACAAAAAACGGATAAAACGTTAAAAACAGAAAAAAAAAAACTAGAAAAGAGGACTAACGGTGCAAATGTTTGGCTAACGAAGGCTAATGGTGTAATAATTTCAGTTTCGTTAAGAGATAACGCAGAAAAAATTTGCACTGTTAGTTCTCATTGTTAACGAGGGATGTATTGTGGCAAGCGTTTGCTTAACGGGGGATGTGTATTGCCAAAAGTTTCTGACAGGGATGTAAGATGCCAAAATGTGTAAACCGCAGTGATGTATTTTACAGTTTCATCTTAAATTGGAAAGCTAAAAGAACAAAATACAAATATATATATATATATATATATATATATATATATATATATATATATATATATATATATATATATATATATAGATAGAGAGAGAGAGAGAGAGAGAGTTAGGATCAAATATGAAGAATAATTAAAATAAGAATGATAAGAAGTAACCACAACCACATATTATAAATGTACCTACAAAAATGGATGCATCTTCATTCAAATTTTTCATCCCATATAAAAATGTGTGGCTAGAATTACTTCTTACCCTTCTCATTTTAATTATTCTTCTTATTAGATCCTTACCCTATATATATATATATATAAAACTAGCAATTCCAATTAATCTTAAACTATAACTCAAGGAAAAGAAACATCCAATTCTTTTAAGTTATTTATGTGAAACTAATGTGCATTGTTATATCTCTCTCCTTATAATTTGTTATACTTATTTTTCTTACCCATATGTGAATTTTTTTTTTTCTTTTTTATTTTCTTGTTATTTTTTTTTTTGGAACGGCGGGTTATATGTTAGTTGTTGGCTCGAGTTAGTGTCGCATTTTCGGGCAGAGATACCAACCGCGAGACTCTCCTTATGGGATAACCCCACTCCTATTTCTGATTCGCCTGATATCATTAGAGCTTGTGGTTACCAAGTGTGGACTTCCCGGTAGGTCACCCAAACCGGTACTACTCTCACTTGGACTCGCTTAACTACTTAAGCCTTTACCACTAGACCACAAGCCCCATGATTACCCATATGTGAATATTACATGTAAAAACCATTTATTTTATAGTATCATCTCATCTTTTTATTTTAACATATGTTTTACTTCATCTCTTTTAAGTTGATGCATATCAAATTTATTAATGGTTATTTTTCATCTTTTTTATCTTTAGATTTCTTTTTATTTGATCTTTTGATTTTGTACTATTCAAATTGCTAAACACGTATCAAAGAACTCAACCAACCTCCCTTTGGTTCAATTTATTATTTAAAACGTTCTAATACAAGAAAAAGAAATATAGTCCACAAACCATGTGCTATAACAACTAGAAACACTCTACAAAACCTCTTACTACAACACTCAGAAAGATAAAGAAGAATGGATCAAAATAGTTGATAAGTTGAAAGATTGACAAGAAAATATTGCGAGAAAATAGAGAGACAAAGATTAGTGTGTGATTTTTTTTTTTCAAATTATGTATATGGGTTTTATGTTTACTTGCATATTAGTTAAAAATTTTTGATGCTTAATTAAAAGCTTGGATCCATTCGAAATAAAAATGTGATTTGAATGTTATGGAAAATGCTAATTTTGGCATCTTTCCTCGTTCTATTTTCAGATTTTTTTAGCATTTTATTATTCTCAACTATCATTTCTTGCAAGATGTACATTAGCTCATTCTTTAAACATGCTACCTAAGAAATTGTTCATTTTACATCTAGGGTATGCAAGATATGTCAAGTAAACATATTAATATTGGGGTGAGGGAGATGGAGAAATCGACGTAAAGGTATTTTATGATGCCTGCCAGAAGTTTGGTATCATGACGTTTGCAATGGAGAATATTAGTTTTCATGCTAATGCTACCAAACTGCTCCTTGCAGGCATCACTACGAACCTCTGTTGTAAAAATCAGTCCAGGCGGCCGATTAATTCACGCATAATCGTTGATCGCTCACTAAGCGCCTTGATTTATCATAATCGGGCTATTTAATCGTTTTAGTGATAGATCGCTTAAAAATCGATCAACAAACCGATTAATCGGACAAAATCAGTCTAATCGGACAAAATTGCTTGAAAATCGGTCAAAAAATCGCTTAAAAATCAGTCAAAATCGCATAAAAATCAGTCCACAAACCGATTAATCGAACAAAATCAGTCAAATATCACTTAAAAATAGTAAACAAACTGAGTAATATCTATGTTTGACTTTAAATTTTGAAGAATTATGTATTATGTTTATATTTGAACACTTGAGATATTTGAACTTTGATGCATTATGCTTATCGCATACATAAAATGTGGAAAACTAGATGGGGGTTGAATAGTTTTACGTCTTTTTAATTTGTTATAAAAGATTGTTTGAGTGTTTTCTTTATTTTCAAAAATTTAGATTCGATAATATGTGATCTCAAGTCTTGCACAATATAAACAACAATAAATATGTACGATATAGCAATAATAATGTAAGTAAAGATATAAATAAGAGATGGAAATATCGAACCGCGAGACAAGAGATTTATAGTGGTTCGGCTACAAGGACACCTTCCTTGCCCTACTCCACTCCCCGAGCACCTAACTCGAGAGTTTTCTTCACTATGACAACAAGCTCCCTTATGGCGGAGAAAACCTTGCACACCAATGTACACACCACAACTTCTTCACAACTAGATCACACCTTATTCACAACTACTTCACACCTATCTATCTTCACACCTATCTACTTCACACCAATCTTAATCACAACTAAATTCTTCACAACTATCTACTTCCCAACAATCTTCTTCACACCTATTATCTTCACAACTATCTACTCTCCAACTATCTACTTCACAACAATTTTCTAAACAATCACTTTATCTACACACTAAGCTAATCTATCTTCTACCAAATATTCACAACAAATAACACAAAGAAATATGTGTAATGAATGATGCTCTAACAACTTGGATGTGGAGGTCATAACAAGTTGTAATACTTCTTGTCTTGGAGGATAGAAGTATTCTTCTCTTGCACTTGGGAGGTTGATGTTTGGATCACTTTGAAACAAAGATTTATGAATGTATGATCAAAGGATTAAGTGAATAGATATGGAGATCTAGAACAAAAAGTTTAGGAGTGCAAAAGGTGAGAAAAATCTGTGAAATGAACCAGTATTTATAGGGGAGAAATTTACTGTTCTGGAGCGTGGCCGGTCCCCTTAATTAGGGGCTGGTCCCCTTAATGATTAAGGGGGCCGCCCCTCCAGAACGTTGGAATTGTTTGTCCTTTTGTGGGGAATGTTTTTCTGGATGAAATTTGCCATTTTGGTTGGAAATTTGAAATCATATATTTATAATGAATTAAACATATTCTTTTAATTCCAAAAATGATTTTGTAAAAGATATAAAATGTTTATGACATTTTATAAAAGTTCTAGTGATTTAGAGAATTTTTCCTTTGATCATAGATTGCAATAAACACTTTGTTTATTCATACCTTAAGTGATTTGGATGCAAAGAAGATATTAATCTCTAAATACTTATTTACGTCATAAATTTTAGTTCAATGAGTTAAGGTTTTGTAATTATCAAAACATAGAGATATTGATGGTATGTTAACAATGTTTTTAGGCATTATTTATGTCAACAATCTCCCCTTTTTTGATGATTACAAAAACCTTAAACTCATTAGGTCTAAAAATTAATGTTTAGACAAGTATTTTAGAGTTTAATATTCTCTTCTCCTCCTTTTTGTAACATCAAAAAGGTTAAACCGATTAAGCTTCATAAAGGAAGTTAAACGGGTAGAAAGCTCCCCCTTGATGTATGCTCCCCCTCATTTGAGAGCACCAAGTAAACGAGCTATGGAAAGCTTGGCTACAAAAAATATGTGAGGAGAACAAGACATATATATGCAAAGCAACAATTATGAAAATAAAAATAGATTCATTCAAGCATGAGATGATCATAGAAATTATCATCATTACAATATTCAATATGCTTGAAGCATATTGATTACAATAAAACAAAAGAAACAATATAGTCCTAAATTGCCGAAGAGAGCACGTGGACTTGCTTGCAAACCATGGTTGAGAGTTTTATTTGCTTGAGGGGAACATAAGTGATGTGTGTGTAAATACTCATCATTTTTATCGTATCTGAACTGCTAAAACATCCAAAAACACTCAGAAATGCATCAAAATACAGAAATTATCCCATGAATTGTGTTTTATATGTTTCAGATGCAAAATGATTAAAAACAGATAAAAAACTAACAAAGTTTGCAAAAGTGGCAGTTTCAGTCCCTCAAGTTTCACAAATTGACAAAACTAGTCCCTGAAGGTAAAATGAAAGAAAAGTCAACCCAAGGCATTTAAAAGTCAAAATTTATCAAATATGATCCTTCAGTGAAAACTTTGGGAAAATTACACATTTGGTCCCTGTAGTTTCATAAGATGGCAAATTTAGTCCCTGGGTATTTTAAAAAGTGTGATTTGTCAAATAATACCCTTGTACTATTCATAATTTACAATTTGACCCCTTTTGATAACTAATGGGAAATTACACTTTTGGTCCTCAAGTTTCGGTAAACTACAAATTTGGTCCTTGGGCTTAACAATATTACAAACCAAACGGACACCCTTTTATCCCCTTTAATCTAAATCCAATCCACACCCCATTTACCAGCCCACCACATAACTTGGCCCAACTCCCACTCCACCCCACACTCCATTCCCTTTGAATAATATCACCAGGGGTTTGACCCCCTTTGACCACCACCTCCAACACAAACCCGTACCCCCCCCCCCTGCTACCCTGCATTATCCATCATCACTAACCCACTATCCCCCCTCCTCTATCATTACCCATATATCACACCAAACACCCCACTCCAAAAACAATGAGCCTGGCACAAGTTATCAGATGAAAGATGCCAAAATTGGTTTTGGCGCCAAAATTAAAGAAGGGTCAGGATTGAAGTATCTCATCCAAAGGCCAAGATTGTTGCTGGGATATGCTCACAAGAGTCCAAGGAACCCTAAATTTCAACTATAAAAGGGCAATTGTAGCAGTGAACTCAATGTGTAATTTTTAGCTTAATATTAGTGTATTTTCAAATTTAATGTAACTCTTTAATTCTATAAACTCTAGTTTGTAATTCGTTTTTATCAAGTTAATATAAGTTCTTGAATCTTATTTCAAGATTTGTATTTTTTTTAGAATCAATGAAAATAGTGATGTTTCCTTAGTTCAAATCCTGTTTATGCTTTATTGTTGTTAACATGGTAATTTAAGCTCACTTAGTACTTTTTAATAGCTTGTAAGGCAGTTAAATTGGTTTAACTCGGTAAACCAAATAAATCATCAAAAATACAAAAAGAATCCAATTACAATAATAAAAAGAAAAAGAAAAAGAGAAGAAGAAAAAAGCCAGGGATAATGCATATTGTGGAAAACATGGTTTAGAGCTTATGGAAGCAATATGTAAGAGTTGGAAATGGATAGAGTAACCTGAAAGCTCTTTGGACCATTGTAAGTCCACTCAATGGTTTCCTGTAGAATCAGCGTAATTATTGCTTATTCATGTCTATTTCCTATTCATTTAGTCAATTATGTTCAAATTCATGCTTAGTTGCTAGTTTACATGTTCTTTGTTAAGACTTGCAGGGTAACTGTCAATTATAGTTTGGAACTGCTTATTGTACTTTGCTTATTTTGAAAGCTTCTTCTGTGCTCTAAAGTGTTTTAATGAAGTTATTAGATCTAGTTTGAACCCTCAGTGTCCAAGTCTCACCCTAAATTGGCTTGTTGTAGTTTAAAATTCCAAAAACAGTTTTAGAAAGGGTGTTTGGATTTGTTAAGCTCACTGAGCTTTGATGGTTTTTAGTGTATAAATCTTGTGTAGATAACTCACTTAGGTGCTAAATAGGGTAGTACAAGCTCAAAATCAGTAGGTAATGGAATAAAAAGTCAAAATCTCAGTTTGATCCTCTTATTTCATTTACTTATAGGAATAGTGGGTTCCAAATCCCCATTTTAACTATAAAAGTTGTTAAGTTAGGTTAATCTAGTCTTAGTATAATCATTTTCATCATCTTCTGTCATTTAGAATCAATCTAAACTCACAAAAGTCAAAGTGCCTTCAAAATTTTGCAAAGTCAAAGTTGCTTACTAATAAAAATGGGATAAGATTCAATTGAGTGCACAAGGTTTGATTCTGGGTGATATTGAGTAATTTTTGTTGATTTGAAAACCTTGCCAGCTTGTTTATTAATTTCATCAAGAAAATCCAATTTTGAAACTCATTCAATCACTTAATTTTGATCTTGAAACCACCTACAGGGGAACCAATCTCCCCTGTGCCACCAGGTTTGACCCATTTGCTTTTGGCCGTAACTTGGTCATTATTTGACCATAAGGCTTAATCTTTGGTGATTCTTGGAGCCTGCTAGTCTGTTTTATTAGATCCATCCTTAGTTTGCACCCATAAGCTTATTCACTAGCTTATTTAGGCCTTAATTTTGTCCTCATACCCACTGATGCTGCTGATCATTAGTGAACTGAGCTTGTTGGGATCATAGTTTTCACTATTTTCTGAAGTCTCGGTCATTTGTAATTATAGGTTGCTTAAGTTATTATTTACTAACAATATTGTTTAAGTTACAAGTTTACTAGGCTTTAGACAAAAGGTCCATGGGCTTTAAAGCCCACACGATTTGGATAGTGGAAGGAGAGGGAGTGTTGCTCTAGCTCCTTCCCTATAAATAGAAGCCTTAGTATCATGTAATAGTTGGTTGGTTATTTGATTTCTTAAGGAAACTCTTGCAATTCTAATTCTCTAATTCTCATAATCATCCCATTCTCATTCTCATCTCATTTCTATCATTCTTATACTTGTGTTTACAAAATGGTGACCTAACAAGTGGTATCATTCGCCGGAAGAAGGTGTAGTTATTGTTTTTTTTTAAGATTGAATTCGATCCAAAACCTATTTTTTAACTCGTTTTTTTGTGATAATATTTGTACTTTCTTGTTTGTTTCTTGGTTTTTATCACATCTTTGCTTACAAACTTGTGCTACAAATCATAACAAACAAAAAGTTTCAAACTTTCTTTCAAAAAATCACGTTTTGCATTTTTGTACTCAATTTTGAAATTTTTTAAAACTTTGAAAAAGTTTGTCAAGTTTTCAACTTTCTTCAAGATTTCATAATTTTATAGCTAGAAGTACAAGAATCTTGGATTAAAAACGTGTTTTTGGATTGCTTTCTTTCAAATACAAAAATCTGCCAAGTTTCGAAATCACCTCAAAGAACAAGTTTCGAAATCTCAAGTTTGTACTTCCTAACGACTTCCGGATCGTGTACTCAGTATTTTCTCTCTTGTATAAGTAAGAAAAGTACTTCGACTTTGGGCATAATTTCGAAATTGGACAATTTCGAAATTTATTAAGTGTGTTTGTGTTTTTTCGAAAACATCAGAATTTTTTGCAAAATCATTGTTTTCGAAAACCTTAACATTTTCGAAATCACTGTTTTTTCGAAATCTTAACAGAATTTTTTCGAAATCACAAAAGTTTCGAAATCACACAATTTTTCGAAATCACAAAATTTTTCGAGAACACAATTTTTCGAAATCACCATAATTTCGCAAACACTATTTTCGAGAACTCTAAATTTTCGAGAATTGGCATTACACCTATACCTTCTATAAGATCCATAATTACACAAGTTTCTTTCTAAAAATTTTCTTTCTAAATCTCTCCTTACTACTTAAATTCTATAAATTTGGCGGGAAAATTTGAGTAAAATTTAATTTTTACAGGATACTAAACGTTCAATTTTTACGCGAAATTTCAATTTTGGTATAACGTTGAAAATTTTGGCCCAAAATTCAAATTTTTAGGCCTAAATTCAAATTTTTTCGGTGAAATTTGGCGGCAAAATTTTTGAAACTCAAATTTTTTCTTGAAACCTTATAATTGCATTTCATAGTGATTTTCAAATTTTGGGAAAGAAAATTTTTTCAAATAATTTTTGGAGGGAAAATCTGAATTCACTATTTCGACCTTGTGTGTGACATTTTGCTTGATTTTTTTCGATTACATCGCAACAATCAAAGGGGAGAGCAATGTCATCTACAACGTCTCAAGGACCTTCTTCCAACTACCTTCCTCACCAATATTCTCATCAGCAACAATCATCAGCAACAGGACCTTCTTCCAACTACCTTCCTCACCAATATTCTCATCAGCAACAATCATCAGCAATAGGACCTTCTTCCAACTACCTTCCTCACCAATATTCTCATCAGCAACAGTATCATCAACAACATAGTCACAGCTCCCTCATTCGCCATGTTATGCTCTGTGGCAATGAATCAAGGCCTCCGATGTTGCTACCAGGAACGTATACTGTTTGGAAACGGAGATTTTTACAATGGCTCACAGATCGTCCTGCTGCAGATCTCATGCTTAAATCCATTCAAGATGGTCCATACAAAATGATATTTCTTGTTGACTCAACAGGGATTATCAGAATACAAACTGATGAAGATTTGAATGCAACTGAACTTGCTCAGTACAATGCTGACCAACAGGCTGTATGGTTCATAACAGTGGCACTTCCCAACTCAATTTACAGGTATATGGACTTTCAAACTAGTGCTTATGAAATGTGGAAATATCTTGAAGCTATGCATCATACAGAAGAACTTCATCACTTCAGAATGAAGCAAATTCTTGAATCTTGCTTAAGCATGAATCCACTGAAGACCATTCTCCCTGCTCCACCAACTCCAGCTGTTGACCATGGATCCTTAATTCACACTCCAAATGGTCTCTTCTTCAATCTTCCGAATGCACCTGAGCATTTCTTCATTCCACAGTACCATCCTGCAACACTACATAATAATGTGCAATCTCTTCTGCAAAATCTAGTGAAGCTTAGTCATGTATCTTCTAAGAAAGGCAATGGCGCTATGACTTCAACTTCTGAATGCTTAAACACAATGAAAGATTCTGATGATGAAGAAGATCTTATCGAACCGAGCATGGCATTTTTGGCTTATACAGAAAATATTGCAGATGTGGAAAATCAAGATTATGATTCAACTCCACTTTTTGACGATAATGTTGAATACAATGCCACACTTAGTCAAATGGAAGTTGAAGGGGGTAATCTCAATGCTGTTTTGAAAAGGGTCATGGGAGATATTCCATCTGATGATGAATATGCAGATTTGGAATCCAATACAGCAGATTTGGAAACCGATACAACAGATGTGATGTTGATGGCAAACATGCAGGAATCTCACATGAATAATACAAGCCCAGAGCATGATTCTGAAGATCCAATTGTGAGATTAAACGGAGAGAAAATGTATCAATCAAGGTCGCTGATGCATGAGTTAGAGACATATTTAGTGAAGAGATGCATGGAACAGTGTAGATCACTTAAGTCACACCTTAAGGTCCTCTCATACAAAGACTTAGAAGGAACTCGTTCCGAGTATGGATTCAAACGGGCATTTCCATCACTCCTTGGAGAAGACTTTGACATTTTCACGAATATGATGTTCGAAAACGTGAATCAACTTGAAAAGCAGCTTGCATCAGAAGAAGTTCACGAGAATGAATCCAACGCCACCTTCAGAGTGATCAAGGAACAGTTTCAGCAGTTCATCAAATCCCGTATCGAGGATGAAACTTTCAAAGACATATTGATACGAGATTTGGATTCGATTGAGAAGGCGATTCTTCACAGAAGAAATTATGTCCAAAGAATGAATGAACAGAAGTTGCAGATTCAAGTAGAGCAATCTAATATGGTTGATGCATTGGAAGCTAATTTGGGTGTCATGGAAAGCGCTGGGACAGAATCAGAAGAGCAGGATGACAACAGCAGATTGGGGAATGATACAGATGCAGACTGTGCAGAGATCAGACCCTTCTATGACTCAGAGCCCAACTTTGACAAAGGACAGATGGATGAGGAAGATGTCATACCCATCTATGACACAGAACCTAACTTTGACAAAGAGTTAATGGCCGAGGTACAATCTACTGTTGATCGTATTATACCTGCAAATGAGAAACAACAATCTGAGCAACCTAACTTCAGTAATGTAGGAGAGGTTGACTAGGATGTTGTACAATGTCTTGACAAACGTTCCGAGTCTGAGTCTTTACATGATAATCTAATGACTGAAACATCAAATCAAACTTTTGAGTCTGAAAACCTTCTTCTCAAAAAGACCATTGCCCAGTGTCATAAAAAATTTTCAAAACTAGAGGCACATTGCATCTCACTTGAACTCCAAATGCAAAATGAATCTCTAAATTCGGGCAACAATGGTCAAGTTTCAAATGAACTAAGTAAACGTGTGGATACATTAGTTAAAGAAAATGAGCTTTTAAAAGGTCAAATTCAAGAAAAGGTGTTTGCACATGCTGCATTGCAAAACAAATTAAGAAGACTGACTGGCAATAGTGTGGATACTAAGTTTGTAAAACCATCAATCTTGGGGAAACCGCCTTCTCAAACAAACAGAAAACAATCAGTGGTTAGACAACCAACTGCATTTAAATCTGAACGACCTAAATTTTCAAAACCTCGGTTTGCCTCCCAAGTTGTTGAGAAAAACAATTTGACAAAACCAGTCACTCCACATTCTTGGCCTAAGGGAAAAGCATCTGCGTCTGCTAAATCTCAACACGTGATTATGCCTGGCTCATCTAGGATTAGTTCGAAAACAGTGTCTAAAACAAGCATTAAAAGTAAAGATTCTTATGGAAAATATGACATGTGCAAGAACTATGATCTAGAAAAGGCTAGGAAAAAGGCGCTACTTCAAAAGGATGGAATTCTAGGTTCAAAACCTCTTGGGATGCCTTCCACTGTAGTGCAAAATACTGCTAGTAGTAGCACACCAAAACCTAGGAGTTCTCAACAAACTAATAGGAATTGGCTAGCATCTAAGAGTAGTTGCGTAAATAATCATGTTGTTTGTGCTTTAAAATATCTTCAAAAAGGAAATTCACTTGAAAAGGCTCAATCGACTAAGACAAACAAACCCGTTGAACCAAAAGTCATAAGTCAGAAACCTAAGAAGTGGATCAACATAGGACGTAGGTTTTCTCTAAGAAGTGATGCTCCCACATTTCATTCAACTGCATCTAAAAGGAAAACATCTCCTAGATCTAACACTAGGTGGGTACCCACGGGTAGAATTTTCAAATCAATTGGTCTTAGGTGGACTCCTACAGGAAAGATTTTAGACATTTGCACCAAAACTAATGTGATCTCCACAACTTCTACCTCTGAGACTAGAATGAAAACCATCGGTATTGTGTGTTTGAGTGTCAAGAAGATAATTGACACTACATCGTTATGCTTCTAACATCTGGAACCCAGTTACTCTTGGGGATCCTTGTTCTCTGTCTTCTTGTCTCTTCTTTCTTTCTGTGCAGATTCAACAGCAATGGCTTCTGAGCAACACAGCTTAGGACCCGAATTCAACCGTCTTAACTCTCCGGAATCTTCAGCTGAACCTTTGCCACTAAACCGCAAAGAATTAGAAACCTTGTTTGCTCCACTATTTGATGACACAATTGAATACCGTCCTACTGAGGTCTCACCTTATTCCGCTGCTCAACCTGATCACATTCCCGTACCAGACACACCTCAACAAACCACTACAAGTGTTGAGAGAGACGGTCCTCCAATTGTATCACCATCTACAGCAAAACAAACTGGTTCTAACTCCCGCCATCCAGCTGAAGATCCAACACCACTATCAGTTCCACAACCCGCAGAGCATGATCCTGATGCGTTCTTTAATCCGTTTGCACCAGCTCCTACAGTTCCTGATATAGCTGAGTCGTCAACACGCAATTTGGATCATGCTAACATGCGAGATACTTATCAACTACACCCTTCAACACACAAATGGACTCGAGACCATCCACTAGTTCATATTATTGGCCATCCAGATGCACCTGTTATGACAAGACAACGACTTCACACAGATGGAGAGACTTGTATCTATGCACTCACAGTTTGTCATGAAGAACCTAAGAACATTAAAGATGCAATGACTTATGACAACTGGATTGAATCTATGCAAGAGGAATTTCAGCAATTCATAAGATTAGAAGTCTGGGAATTAGTTGAAAGACCTGACGGAGTCTTTGTCATTGGGTTAAAATGGATCTGGAAGAATAAGCTTGATGCAGAAGGGACTGTCATACGCAACAAATCACGTCTGGTAGCGAAAGGATACTCCCAACTTGAAGGACTTGATTTTGCTGAATCCTTTGCTCCAGTGGCTAGACATGAAGCTGTTCGGATCTTTTTGGCTTATGCTGCACACAGGAATATGGTGGTTTACCAAATGGATGTGAAAACAGCATTTCTTAATGGAGAACTCCGTGAAGAAGTTTATGTTAGCCAACTTGAAGGCTTCGTTGATCCTGAGCGTTCTAATCACGTTTACAGACTCAAAAAGGCACTCTACGGACTTAAGCAAGCCCCACGGGCGTGGTATGACAAACTGTCCACTTTCTTGCTGGCCAATAAATTTTCTAAAGGATCGGTGGATCCAACACTATTTACAAAAACCTACGGGGAGGACTTACTTGTTGTTCAAATATATGTCGATGACATCATTTTTGCCTCAACAAAACGAAGTTACTCGAATGATTTTGCAAAATTAATGAAAGATAATTTTGAAATGTCCATGATGGGTGAACTTTCGTTCTTTCTAGGACTACAAGTTCATCAATCACCCCGTGGAATTTTTATAAATCAGTCCAAATATGCTCTTGAAATTTTAAAGAAACATGGAATGATGTCTTGTGATACTTATAATACACCGATGGGCTATACCACAAAACTAGATGCTGACTTACATGGGACTCCTGTTGACCCTACAAAATACCGAAGTATGATTGGGTCCCTCATGTATCTCACAGCTAGTAGACCTGATATAGTATTTGCTGTCTACATGTGCTCTCGCTATCAGTCTAAACCAACTAAAAAACACCTCAGTGAGGTCAAACGAATCCTTCGATACATAAAGGGAACCATTAACTTGGGAATCTGGTATCCGAAGGATTCTGGTTTTGAACTAATTGCTTTTTCAGATGCTGACCATGCAGGATGTTTAGACACACGCAAAAGTACATCTGGTGGATTACAATTTCTCGGAGACAAACTTGTGTCATGGCAATCAAAGAAGCAGGACTACACATCACTGTCGTCAACAGAATCTGAATATGTAGCCATGTCCGCTTGTTGTGCTCAAGTCATCTGGATGAGATCACAACTTAAGGATTATGGCTACCTATTCAACAAGATTCCTATCTACTGTGATTCAAAAAGTGCAATTGCTATCTCCTGCAACACAGTACATCATTGCAAATCAAAACACATCGATCTCCGATATCACTTCATCAAAGAGCATGTGGAAAAGGGTACCGTTGAACTTTATTTTGTTGGAACTGAGTACCAATTGGCGGACTTACTTACCAAATCTTTAGCACCATCAAGGTTTGCTAGTCTAGTTCACCAAATTGGTATGCGATGTTTGACTCCAGAAGATCTGGAAAAGTTTTTAAAACACAACTGATCGTCAAATATCAATAATATCTTTGTAACATATTGTTTTTCTTAAATATAAACCAATCAAAACACAAAAAGATTTTTTTTCAAATTTTATTTGCACTTAAAAAAAAAATTGCAAGTATATCGCTTCACTTCAACACTTTGTTAAAATTTTACACGTGTTGAGGGGGAGTCACGCTTAAACATTTTACCAATTTTTATTGGTATACTTGCATGTTTTTCGTATCTTACGGTACTTCGGAGTGTGTGGACGTTCTTTAAACATCCCTTTGTCTCATCCCGTAGTAAGGACTTCATAAGATAGGTTAACGGATGTATATCTTGATGTTACACATGTTTGCCATTTAACTCTAGGACTCAAGTAAGTATGTCTAAAAGTTAAGGGACCAAAAGTGACTAAACTCAAAGTTTCAAAAAATAACAAAACAAACAAACCGTTTTTCACAAACCTCACATAATTCAAAACCCCTAAAACCCTTTTCTAAACCTACGGTCCAAATTCAATCAAGAAATCCACGCTTGTGATCATCAATCTGTAAGTTCCTAAGTAATCTCTAGGGTATTACAAACATAGGATCTTGTTTAATTGTAAATCCAACGGCTCGATCTCATGATTTATTGAATTCGAGAACTAGGGTTTGAGATTTCGAAAACTGCTATAATCATGTTTAGGTGTGTGATTCTTGATAGGGTTTTGTTATAAAGCTTGTTTCTAACATATCCTCATCATTTTTCCACGCATTCCTTCATTTTTACTTCGATTTAGAAATCTAGGTTTTGGGTCGATTTGAGATTGCTTGATACTGTGTTCGTTTGTTGTGTTTCATTGGTAGGATATGCTTCTATGGTAACTTGTATACATGTTAGATATATTTTGTTGATCTACACCATTGATTCTTGGCTCTCGTTATACTTGTACACCTCGGTCTAAGTTGCTCTCTATCTATCTGAGTCCTAATGTGTTGATTACAGTCATATTGTGCTTGCTTCATGTACTTGCGACATGCTAAAAACATAGATACTCATTAGACTCAAAAGTGATATACTTTTCGAGAAATTGATCTTGACATTTATCGAGATCTTAGTTTAACGTGAACATGATTGTATCTAATTGGTGTTTATCAAATCTTTGTGACAGGCCTGAATCATTGGAATAAGTAATTCGCAAAACAAACGTACGTTTGACGTCAAATTCGAATGATTCTTGTATAAGAATTTTTCAAGAAACTCAAGTTTTTCGCAATCTATGAAAAAACTTATCGAGAAACTCATGATTTCGATAATTTTGTTCAACCTCAGTTTTTTTCGAAATTATTATTTTTTCGAAATTACTCTTTGAACAATACATTTCGAAATCACTAGGTTCGCGAAAAGATTTATCGTAAATTGATGTTTTCGAAAAAACTTGAAAACTTTCGCAATTCTTGGATAAAGGAAAGATCTCGATAAATTTACAGATAAGGATTTTCTCGATAATTAACTTTCTCGATAAAATTCTTAGTAACATTTTTTCGAAATCTTTTCTCAATACAAGTTTTCGATAAAAGGGTTTTATATTTTCTCGAAATCTCATTTAGGCCTTGTCATTTTTGTATACATGTAACTTTGTTGTGACTCATTATTGTTGTGTAATGTGATGTAACAATGAATTGTGTATATCAATTGTGCTTATTTGTGAGACATTGCATTGTATAATTGATTTCGTGATTCTAAATGATCAATGATACTTCAAGTATGCATTATATGACACTTCACACATAACATAATGAAACATTCGTGCTTAATTGTCTTAAGTAGATATCAATAACCAAACTCAAAGCTGTGCTAACACGTAACAAATTTGGATGTTTGGTTTATGGTGATGTTTTTCAGATTAACATGGCTGAACACAATGAGAACGTCACTGAACAAAGTCTTCCACTGCTCACCATAGAGGACATCACTCCCGAAAACTACAATGTCACGATTGGCAACAACAATCCACGAGTTGATTTCGACAAACTGAAAATTACAGAGAACTCGTGCATGATTGTGAAAGATATTCTACTTGCACATCCATGCAAACATCTGCTCATCTGTTCTACTTCAGTTCCTCTGTTCTACCTTCATCAATTCTGGCATACTGCTAAGGCTAACTTGGATGATGAGTCTTTCACTGTTACATTGGATCGCCAAGACTACACTGTAGATCACGACGTTCTTCGTACAGCCCTTCTCCTGCCCCAAACTGACAACGAATTTGCTCCTATACTACCTGACCTGGATCTTCTTGACTTCTTCATTGAATTAGGATATGAGGTTGATGATGACGTACCGCTAGTCAAGGTTTCCCGATTTAATGCCAAGAATATCCCTCAGCCGTGGAGAACATTCTGTCTATTGGTTGTGCGATCAATATCAGGAAGAAAAAGTGGTCATGAACATCCAAGGCTCAAACATTTGCAAACATTCTGGGGAATGGTGACTCTGACACCTATTGACTTTGCAGTTCCTATCATGAATGATATCGTCCACAGTATTCAAACCGAACGTGTGAAGACTATGATACCATTCACAAGATTCACCAAGCTTCTCATAGAACATCTCTGCAAAGACTCTCCAGAATTCATCAAGAGGATGGCTGATCCTAATGAGCTGAAGCACCTCTTCGAGGACGACTTCACCACCTCATTCATCAAGACAACCACTTCCTCAACCAAGATCAAAGGAATGAGGCTTCCCGAATACCTACTTAATGACAAAATCAAGAAAAGTCTGAACTACAAGCTGTATGATAACGCTTACAAAGGGGTACAGAAAGAAGCCACAATAAAGACTCGAAGCAAAGGAGGTGTAAAGTCTGGGAGTACTACAAGCACCACTGGATCACGTCATACTAGATCTAAGGCTACTCCAATGTCAAAACCCAAGACTTCAACCACACCTAAACCTACATCCAAGTCTACACCTGCCACCAAGCCTAAGAAGAAGGCAACTCCTGAGTACTTTATTCGGGATGAACCTACACCTCCACCTTCTGACACCGAATCCGAGTTCGACACGGAATCTGAAGACGAAGAACCAGATTATGAACTGAGAGTAAGAGCACCTGAAGAAAGATTCCCTGCAACTGAGATTGCCATACAACAAAGTCTCAAAACTTATGAAGAAGAGACAAGGAAAAGAAAAGGAGTCACTATTAATGAGCCTAATGATGATGAAGACGAACCAATCGTTGAACCATTGGTCGATAAACGCAAACTTAAAAGTATAGTTGTCGACACACGAGCTGAAGAAAAGCGACTTCGCAAAGAACAAAGGAAAGAAAGTCTCGAAAGCCGACTTATGTCTCAACCTCCAACACCACCACCTATTGATCAGTCTGAACATGTAGGAGCTACAAGCAGCATGATTCCTCCCACTGTGTCCACAACGTCAGAATCAGCTCCACAGCCTGATAACACCGTTAAAGATACAGACAAAACAGGAGATGTCAACATGACAGAAACTGCTAATATAGAAGAGAATGTTGGTGGACAAGAGAACATAGCTACGGATCAGGAACATGAATACCTCATTACTCCAGAGTTTCTTGCACGAGAAGCAGAGGAAGCAGAGGAACGTCGTAGAAAAGAAAACGAAGAGAAGAACGCGTTCGACACCAACATATTTCTTAAGTCATCTTCTCAGCAGACTTCCTCAGCACAACCTCCACCTCCTCAAGACTCTCCACCAAAGGATCCGACTCCTCCTGCTTCTTCCTCAAACTCTCACAACGAGTCATCGTCCGAATCATCACCTGAGCATTCATCTCCCACACCTTCTGAAACCGCATCAAAACAGCATTCAATCAATGAACCGAAACAACCAGTTGATCTTCAGGAGCAAGTCAACAAACTCACCAACATGGTTACAAGTCTTACCAAACAAGTTGAGGATTTCCAGGAGTCAAAGCAGCTGATCGATAAGTTCTTGCACTCTGATTACACAGGATTTATCAGGACTGCAACACATGATTTTCTCACTGAAAATCTAGTTGATATGATCACTCCTGAAGTAGCAAAGCTTCTTGAACCAATCAAGGACAACTTGGATCACAGAATCAGAAGTGTTACGAGAAAAATGTTGTCTACTACACCATTCACGCTTCACACCGCAAAACCTTCTACTGTGGCTCCAACCGTCCCTGAACTGTCCTTCAATGACATGCTTGCCAAACTCTTCGACAACATTGTCTCCAAACCCACACAAACTGCTGAAGAAAAGGCACTTTATGATGCTATGGTGGCTTACATATCCAAAGAGTCATGCAAAGATGCAGCTGGAACCCTGAAAAGGACAAGAAAAGATGATGATCCTGACCTAAATACTAAAAGCAAGAAATCTAAGTCTGGAACCGGTCCCTCATCGTCTCTACAACCACAAAAGGACTCCACTCCTCCTGGAAATCAACAACAACCCTCAGCTACTGGTCAAGGTCAAACTGAAGAAGCGGAAACATTCATGGAACCTACAGATGACTACCAGGGTCAACCTGACACCGATTACCGTGCTCCACCTATTCTTGATTCTCATGCTGAACCATCGTCACCATCCAAGGCTAAAGACAAAGATGCTACATCTAAGTCCAAGAAATCAAAGAAAAAAAGACGTCATTCATGGCTCGACAATGATGACACTCCTCAGAATGATTGGCTGACAGAAATGGTCCAAGCTCAACCTCCTCTCGAAGAAGAAAAACCACTTCCTGGTAACACTCTACAGTTTACCCAAGTCATTATGAAGGATCTTCAGATCGACAAACTTACAAAGGCAGAGCTCAGAAGAATCAATAGGGATGCACAAGAATTCCTCAAGAAAAGATCTGGAAACAAAGTTGAATACGAGTATCATATGCAGAATATAGCTAGTGCAATGTCTGCCGGCTTTGACTGGCTAAATCCAGAAGTGAATATCGATCTCAGTTCCAAGAATCATGAAAAACCTTACTTCACTGACTGGACCAAACCATTACCTTTAAAAGGATTTCCAGACAAACCTAAGATACCTTACAGCTTCTTCTTCAACAAAGATCTTCGTAACATCCAGCTCACTCAGGAGACATCCAAGAAGAAATACGCTTCCTCACTCACAATCTCAGTACCTGCCGCAAGATACGAAATTCCTGCCATTGAAGAAACCACTCGTATTTTCAGCAACTCCATCGTAGCTTACGACAGAGATGCACTACATGGAATTCAACACTGGCCAGAACGTTGTCGTCTCGGTTATACCAGCAGACTAGGAGAGAAATCATTGGAAAATGTGAAGCAAAAATCTAAGATCATCGCTATCTTGGAGATTCAAGAGTCGCAACGGTTTAACTACATATTCATGCGTGAAATTGTTGTTAAACGACAAGATGAAAAGAAGTACAAGTTCTCTGAAGCAGACTTTCCAGACCTTAATCTCAATGACATCGAAGACATGTATCTCGAAAAGGTTCAAGGAAGAATGCGTGGATTTGATAGAGATGTTCAATACAACTTCATGGCATCACTACTTCTTTACATCCGACGCTTGATAGTTCAAGAAAGAATGGAAGATCTTCAGCTTGGAGTGGAAAGTTACCAACAGAAGATCAATTTGACAAAGCCGCAATTCACATTTGATGGAATCTATCAAACGTCACAGTTTACTCTCAACCAAGATCCTTTTGGTTTCACCTACATCAACAGCAAAAAACTACAAAGTTTCATGAGGTTCGATGAGGTACACAAATTCTGTGATGTTACACTCAAATCTGTTCGTGATGGGCTTGTCAAAAGGTTGAATGATGATCGCCGAAGGATAGCTAAGGGGGAACAACCTAGATGGAAATCCAGCATAAGAAGACAAGTTCGTAACTTTGTCTTAAAGATTGAAGAAAGGTTATTTCGACGGGAGCAGATCAGACGACTGGAAAGCTATATCGGTGCCAGACCATCGTTTCCTGTCAGAAACTTCGAAAGACCAGAACCCAAGTTCACTGACTTTGACGCTCCACTTCCTGACGAAGATTAACTTGGTACATTTGGTTATTTTTTCAATATCAATTGTTTCATTTGATTGAATTTCACAATGGCTTGTGCGCACATTACAGTGCACAACCCGAACTTGTAAAGAAAGGACCCTGAGGTACGCATCAGTGCCTCAATCCTAAATATAAGGAGCGAAGGCTTCTTATTTTTTAGTAGAATTAATCAAACTTTAATGATTTTTCATAATTCTGCTCAAAAGGACAAGTATTTCACCTCAATAAGACCTAATCACTTATTGAGGGGGAGCACTTGTCACAACAAAACACTTTGCTCTAAATCAAAAGTTCTTGGTGAATCCCCCCGTAAGACTCAAAAGGCATACTTTAATCTAAAAGTTTGTCAAAAACATCATTTTATATGCTATTTTTGAGGGGGAGAAAATGAAAAAGTGATTAAAATATACGAAGTCAAAGCTTAAAGTTGTATCATGTGCGAGCTAGACTCAGTATTAACCCAGGAATTGACGAGACAATAAAAGTTAGTAATATCGAAAGGACTTATCCTCGACGGGTAATAACATCAAGTTAGTTATTAGAGCTAGTTGTCACCTAAAAGCTGACAATGCATCTCTTTAACTAACCACGTAAGCGTGTCTCGAAAAGGATATGTCTTAGTAGAAATGTACCGTCTCGAGAAACTTTCTGTGAACCTGATCAGGCCGGGTAATAACTTCAAGCTAGTTTAACTAGTGATGTAAGCGTGTCTCGAATCGGTCTTCTTCATGGAAAGTGGATCAATTCAAAAGTGCTTGCTCCTCCCACATGTGCAAATTTATTAAATACTTATGAGCACATGTGCAGGGGGAGCCCTTCAAAAGTGTACACAAAACTCTCAAAGTGTTAAACAAAATGTTTGATTAACACAAACACTTTGAGAGATTTTCTATCAAAGGTTTCTTGGCTACTGTCGGAGTTATAAGGTGATTAAGATAGGAATATCCGTCCTATGATCCGCCAGAGCCAGAGGGATCTACCCAAGGACATCTCCCATAGTTAGAATTAGAAGTCCTTAGGTATGATACGAAAAAAGGAGAAAAGAATGAAAGGGAAAGAAGGAGTTGAAGAATTAAAAAGAAAAATAAAGAAAAGGGTGAAAAGAAATAGCCCTCCATATGTTCAACCTTAGGGCAGACACCGGGTTCAATACGTATGCTACTGGTTGTTGCAAAAGTCAACACCAGTATTGAAGACAAAGTCGTCATGGACCCAGTGACGCAATGCACTAAACCTTCTTAACCATTCAAGTTCTCTTAAAAGGACTTGTTTCATTCTCACGGGGAACCCGCGTAACCTATCGACCTATCTCTTATAGACGGTTGATATTGAAGCAGGAGACTCCTCCCCAGTCTTCGCATAAGAAACCTAAGTGTGCACTCATAGAGTCTAGAGCCTTGAGATACATCAAAGATCTCTTAGGAACACTTAGTATTTCTACAACTGGTGTTCTACATCAATGGGCATCAGTTGCAAATTATCGAGTCCTTCGCAGATCATAGCAATCTGCCGAGAACGTTTATGAGAGGATTACGTAAGTATTTCTCAATGATTGAACGGAAATCCTGCCAGGGTCAACATCAAACAGCCCTGACAGCAGGTCACTTCGGTAACCCCACAAGGGTTACGCTTAGTGTTTGCGGTGGTTTCATTACGGTCTACAGTCGTGGAGTGATCCCCAGCGACTCACTCAGTCATTGAGCTACTTAGTAGGTCTCGTAAGCTCCTTCGGGAGTATCTGATATGGGAACGGCCAGGATAAGGATTAGAGGGAGTCTTCACAATATGCTGTTGATGAACTCTAATTCCTTATCCGTAAGTACCGGTTGTTTTATTGCTAACTGTTTACTCGCAGGTACCTCACTTCCACGATGGTAGATTCCAACATGCTCATACATACATCTTGAAGTCAAAGAAAGCTCCCCCAAAGATCTTAGCAACACAAAGTTCAAAGAAAGATTCTACACCAATAAGAAGAATCTACAAAGTATAAAGACAAAGATCTCAATGCATGAAAAGGAACTTCTTGTACGTGAAAGTCTAAGTCCAAAGATGTATGAGTATGTTGGAATGGCGGACAACCACCACAGACGCAGGAGTGACGAACGGCAGATTACTTCATAACACAATCACTACATCATCACCAAAGAACAAAGACAAAGAGCAAAGTACATTCATTATCATTCAAATCATTTTTGAAGACGTCTAGAGATTTACGTGTCACAAGTTAAACGACAAAGATGAAGACGTCAAGCAACCATGATGACCGACCCTTAGGGGGAGATTGTTGGGATCATAGTTTTCACTATTTTATGAAGTCTCGGTCATTTGTAATTATAGGTTGCTTAAGTTATTATTTACTAACAATATTGTTTAAGTTACAAGTTTACTAGGCTTTAGACAAAAGGTCCATGGGCTTTAAAGCCCACACGATTTGGATAGTGGAAGGAGAGGGAGTGTTGCCCTAGCTCCTTCCCTATAAATAGAAGCCTTAGTATCATGTAATAGTTGGTTGGTTATTTGATTTCTTAAGGAAACTCTTGCAATTCTAATTCTCTAATTCTCATAATCATTCCATTCTCATTCTCATCTCATTTCTATCATTCTTATACTTGTGTTTACAAAATGGTGACCTAACAGAGCTTGTTAAATTCTTGTTCCAGTTTGATCCAGTGTTAAATTGTGGTTGTAGTTAGTTAATTTGTATTGCCTGGGGATGCACTTTCCCATGTGTGCCTTGGCTTGAGCTTTTGTGACCACATTGCCACTCACTGACTCATCAGTGTATAGAGTCAACTCCATAGGCTCACCATTTGCTTAATTTTGAACCCCAAGGTCTGATCCTTAGCTCATTGGGAAGACTCTCAGGTTAACTTGTTGGTTCCACCCTAGTTTTAGACCCTAGGTCACCCCAGTGGACCCCACAGTGGGCTGCAATTGCCCCCATTAGGCTTGCTTCAGGGGTGTTTGTCTGTTTGAGCTTATTAGTGTAGTTAAGCTCTAATTTGCTTTTCTTTTCTGCTTTGGCCAGTATTATTTAGCTCATTAGGTTAGGATTAGTTAGTCTTTAGCTCATTAGTTTAAGTATAAGTGCTTATTTGAGTTTTTCTTGAACCAACAGTTGAAGCTTTTGAGAGGTATTAGCTCATTTAAATCCAACTAATAATTTTGAAGAGCCTATTCCTGATCCTTGCTTATGGTTCCTTATTTCTAAACTCAAATTGCTTATTAGAAAAGTTGATTTGAGCTTATTGGGTGGCTTGTTGTTAGCTTGTTGAGTTTTTGTTAGCTTAGTTTGCACATGATAGTACTCCCCTAATCATTGCTTAGAAGTCTCACACACCCAACTTCTGTGGGCCCCAAAGACCTCACCAGTGGGCCCCACAGGGTACCTCTTGGTTCTCTTGAGAGCTTACCCAGCTGTTTACCTTGTCCTTAGCTTCATCTGAGCTCAAACCCCCTTGCCCCCTCTTAAACTTGGCCTGCAAGAATAGCTCAGGTGGACTGTTTGGGACAGGATTTGGGATTGCTTATTTGCTTAAGTTGGCTTATTCTGTTGGCTTTTCTTGTTGATTTAACTTCACTTAACTCCATTTTAGTCATTTACACTTTATTTTCTAGCTTGTGTGGACTGAGTGGCTTATTGTGGGCTTATGTGAAGCTTAAAATCTCATTTTCAAGCTAAATACTCAACTGTTGAGCTTATTAGTGAGCTTAGAGCTTATTTTTGAGTTCCAAAGTAGTTTCCTTCACAAAAGTTTCCTCATTTAAGTAGTTTAATAGATTTGTAAAAGAAAAATTAGAAAAAACCAATATTAAGAAAAGTGATAGCTTCTATTTAAGCCCTTTGGCTTATTTTTCTGCTTATTTATAAGCAATTCTCATTTTTATATTTTTCTCAGGTTCCTTATAGGTTAAAATAATTTTAGTAATTTTTTCAGATTTTTCTTTTGTCATTTAGTACTTTTTATAATTTAATTTAGTTTAAATTAATTAAATAATTAGTTTTAATTAGTAATAATTATTTAAAAATTAGAAAAATGGATTTTCTGTTTTAAAATTAGTTTTATAATATTTTAGATTTTTCTAAATTTAATTTTCATTTTCAAGTTAAATTTCATAATTAATTATAATTTAGTGTAATTTAGTTAATTAAAAAGTAATTAATAATTAGTAATTAATTAATAATGATTAATTAATTAGTTGTAAAAATAATTTTGATTTTCCAAAAAATTTCTTATAACATTAGGATTGTAAAAATGTAAATTTCATAACCGTAGGATTTTATTTGCTCCCGTTTCACTTTTTATTTTGCGCGTTCGCGTTTAATTTAAATGCAAACGCGCGTTTTTAGATTTAAGTCACGTTTTTAGTTTATCTGAGCATCAGTAATTGTTCATATAGTGTTTCTAAGTTATTTTCATTCCTCATATCTTAGTGTAATCATACAAACCAAATTCCTTACCTTTCTGTCCAAATTCACCCGATCACAAACCCGTTTTGATTACCATCACACCTCGTCGGGACATAACGACCCGGGGAAACACTGTACTTCCACGGAGATTGACTCTAAGGTGTTTGACCTTGTTGACCATTTACCTGGTCGATTTAGGTTGACGATAAACACTGTACTTCCACGGAGATTGACTCTAAGGTGATTGACCTTGTTGACCATTTACCTGGTCGATTTAGGTTGACCGTTTGGAGCCAATCAAATTTTGGCGCCGCTGCCGGGGAGGTAGCTGCGTATTTAAAACGTTTTTTACAGATTAGTGGTTTTTCATTCATCACTGTATAAACACCACCACCTTTTGTAAATCTTAATCATAATACAAAAACTTCATTAACACTTTTCCTAACGTGTTAACAACACCAAAAAAAAAAATAATAATAAAAAAAAAAAAAAAAAAAAACAGATCGTTTCTATATCGGATTTCTTATTATGGTGATTCTTAAAGAGATACGATTTTGGTTAACGAAACGATACCAAAGATATTGTCCAAAAGTTTTTAACCCATAGAAAAAAACCCAAAAACATTCGTCTCTTTCTTGTGAATAATAATTACATAAAAATAAACCGTCGCAAACCAAGGCAGAATACTTACCAACTGGGGGTGTGAACATAATAAGTTCCCAAACAAAAGATTAAAACTTGCTTTTGTATCATTGTGAGTAGTGTACCTTTCTTAAAGAAGCCATTCATTTGTGATTATTGGTTTAAGTTCACTGTTGATTTGCCTCGATTTTGTTTTGATTGGTTTTTATCCCTAGTGCATGCGCACTCGTTCTTCTAGGTCCACGAGCCCATTACGTGAGTTTGTAAGACTACCTAGAAGACCTCGTAGACGTTCAGCACCAACAGTCGGATCTGAGATCCGTACTGTTTCCACTCCAGCGGTCACCATGGCGGAAGACCGCCCCATGTGTGAGCTTCTCCAAGCACTCATCGAGGGTTATGGAGACGCCATTGTTGTTCCAGCCATCGTGGCTGATAGTTTTGAGCTCAAAATCGGGTTACTCAATCTTGTAACCTCAAGTCAATTCTACGGTTTTGAAAGGGACGATCCTCATGCTCACATTCGATGGTTCAATAAAATCACGTCAACCATCAAATACAAAAATGTCCCTTGTGAAGCAATCAAACTTCTTCTCTTCCCATTCCCCCTCGAGGGACAAGCCCGGATTTGGCTTGAGAAACAACCTCCTCGATCTATTGAGACATGGGAAGATCTTGTCAAAAAATTTGTGAATAAATTCTTCCCACCTTCAAAGACCACGAGTCTTAAGAACGAAATCACCAAGTTCACTCAGAAATATGATGAATCATTTAGTGAAGCGTGGGATCGTTTCAAAGAATTACTTCGCAAGTGTCCACATCATGGTTTCTCATAGTTGATGCAACTCGATACTTTCTACAATGGTGTGAGCCAAGCTGATCAGGATTCACTCAATGCCTCCGCGGGAGGTAATTTCTTGAGTAGAACCACCAAAGAAGCTTTACAAATCATAGAAAACAAGTCCAAGGTCTGCTCTACACGAAGCAAGCCGGTTGTTTCTGAAATCAATGCGGGTCCTTCTACTTCATCTTCTGTAAGTCAATCTAGCACCGATGCTAAGATTTACAAGCTCACTGAAGCTATTCAAGCTTTGGTTCTAGCCCAACAAAAAAAAGTTTCCTTTCTACAACATCCTCCACCTGCTGAGGTTAAAAAAGTAGAAGTCTGTGTGACTTGTGGTGGGCCGCATGCCTGCTACAGTTGCACAGCTACTGATGGTTCCCCATATGAAGCTCATGCTTTAGCTGGGTCTTCAAATCAAGGAGGCAATCAATACCGCCCTCCTATGAACCCGAACTATCGTCCTAATCATTACCCTGGACCACCTGGTTTTAATCAAAACCAAAATGTCCAAAACCATAACCAGAATCAAAATAGAATGAACCAAGGTTATCAAAACCAAGGTAATTTCAATCAGGGTCACGGTTTTCAAAATCAGAACCAAGGTTTCCAAAATCAAGGCTTCAAAATCAAGGAAACTTTAATCGAAACCAAGGTCAGGGTAACCTCAACCAAGGGTACTTTCATGAAAATAATAACCTGAATCAACGGAATTTCCAACACCAAACTCAAGGAAATTTCCAAAATCAAGGTTCCAACCAAAACAATCGTGCTCCAAATGTTCCTAACAATCAAGCCATTGTTCCAACTGGGCCTTCATTTGACGAGTTGTTAAAACAATTCATGAAGTCCCAAGAAGAATTGAACAAGTTGTTGGTCAGCCAGATTTCTGACATCAAAAAGTCTTTAAATGATCGACCCTCGGGCTCAGGTACTACTTTACCTAGCAACACGATCGCTAATCTGAGGGGCGATGCAAAAGCGATCACAACTCGTAGTGGTGTTTCATATAAGGAACCCACGATTCCTACTACCTCTTCTTCCTCTCCTCCAAAGGTAGTGGAACGTGAACTTGAGGTGACAAAGGACAAGGTGCAATCTACTGGTCCACGAAGAACCGCACATGTCCACCCTCAGGTTGTCCCAAAAACCATGCCGAAACCTGGAGTTGTCTTTGATCCACCTGAGACTCCAGTTGAGAACCCTAAATCCAAAACTTCTATTCCTTACCCTTCACGCTTGAATGAACAAAAGCTCCGCGAAAAGGCTAGTCACCAAATGGATAAATTTTTCCAAATCTTTCAAGAATTGCACTTTGACATTAGCTTCGCGGATGCTATTATCTTGATGCCCAAATTCGCATCAACAATCAAGAATCTGTTAAGTAATAAGGGAAAACTCTTTGAGATGGCTAGAACTCCTCTAAATGAGAACCGCTCAGCAGTTCTCTTGAAAAAGCTTCCCGAGAAGCTTGGAGACCCCGGAAAATTCCTCATTCCATGTATTTTTCCGGGTATAGTAGAATGCTTTGCCTTGGCCGATCTTGGTGCTAGCATTAACCTTATGCCATATTCTGTGTGGAAGAAACTCTCTCTTCCTGAACTTACTCCCACGTGCATGACTTTAGAGCTTGCCGATCGTTCAATATCACGTCCTCTTGGCATTGCTGAGGACGTGTTCGTTAAAGTGGGAAAGTTCCATTTTCTGGCAGATTTTGTGATTGTTGACTTTGATGCCGATTCAAGGGTCCCTCTAATTCTTGGAAGGGGATTCCTTAGAACTGGGCGTGCTCTCATCGATGTATTTGAGCAAGAGATCACATTGCGTGTTGGAACTGAAGTTGTCACCTTTAACTGTAACACCCCCAAAATATCGCAGCGGAACGATAGTGTCATTGGGATGCTACTTCAGGGCACAAAGTACAAGATATAGAAAACGACCTCTAAATGAGACGTTTTGAAAAGTTACCATTCGAATAGACAAAAGTCATAGTTTACAAAACAAAGATCCCAAAGTAGAATAATACATAAGTTTTTAAAGTGTATCGAATGGTAAACGATAAAAGTGAAAGTCTCCAAAAGCATGCCCTAAGACTCTCAGCTCCACACACCTGCTATCGCCTTACTAACCTGAGATAAACATGCTTAAAAGTGTTAACACAAAGGTTGGTGAGTTCATAGAGTTTGTTTTAAAACAGTTAAGCAATTAGTCATGAGTCTACACTTCATCTCCGAAGACCTCACGTGTATGATGTATCATAGCTAATGGACATCCAACAACTTAATTTGGAGCCACTAAATAGTCTCAATGGTCATCCAACAACTTAATTTAGAGCCACTGGCAGTCTCAATGGTCACCCAACAACTTAATTTGGGGCCACTGGAAGTATCACAATTTAGTATAACTGATTCCTCCCGAACCAACCAGGTTTTATCACACAAGCCAACCGCTTGTGAATGGTCAACCGTAACAAAGGCCCTGAACAGCCCGGGAGGAAAAGCAATGTTAATCCGTGGGAGTTAAGTACAGAAAAGTACGTGAGTACAGAAAAGTACATCCCCGGGTCATTATGTCCCAACGAGGTGTGAACGTGATATTACAATGACTTGTAATGTGTTGAAAGTAATATGTATATAGAAAAATGGGAATCTGAATGACTAACACTGGAATGTGAATAGTACTAGCTCTGTCACAGCTACATCGTTTAAGAAACGTGCAATCAGAAACCCTAAAATGTGAAAGGATTCACAAACGTACGTTTAGGTTTCAATAAACGTAAACGTACAAAACGGATAAAACAAAACTTTCCTAAAGAGGGAATTTGCATGCCTGAACGGCTTAAATGCAAATTAAAAGAAAATAAAATAAATAACTTATCATTTACAATGTTATTATTATAGTACGAAAACCTAGAAACCTAAAACGCGTACGTAAACGTTTAAATAAACGTCTACGTCCAAAATAAAAAGTGAATACCTTCAAATATAAGTCCCACAAATGTGAAAATTATATTTTTGGAATCCTAAAAGAATAAGAAAATTATTAGAAAATTAAAAATATTTATTATACACTTATATTAATTATTATTAATTAAAACCTATTATTTACTATTTAATAATTAACTAAAAATAAGAAAATGAAAAATAAAGCCTAAATAAATAAAGTAAAAACTTAGAAAAGTCTAAAATAATATAAAAGAATTTTTCAAACAGAAAATATATTTATTATACAATTATTCTATTTATTACTAATTATTAACTATTAAAAAGTATTAAAAACTAATATTGATTTATTATAAATAGTAAACAGTAAAATAAAAATCTGAAACTTTGTACATAATTCTAATATAAATCTAGGAACCTAGGAAAAATATAAAAACTATAACTTATGTTCAAAAATAAGCCAATAAGCAAAAGCTTCTAAATAGAAGCTATCACTTCTTAGCAAAAAGGAGTTCTTTTTAGCTTTTCTGGTTTCTGGACTTATTTACTACTAATATTATACATGTGTGATGAAAATGGAACTGTGCAAACTAAGAAATAAGCTGTACGTGGCCTTATTAGCTTAAACAGTTAAGCTTATGCTTAACTGTTGGGACTTTAAGCTTGAATGAGCTTCTAATAAGCCACACAGCTGAAACAAAAGGAAGATAAAGGTTTATACATGTAATATTAACAGGTTTATAGAAAATGAAACTTAGAAAATTAGAAAATAAGCAGATTCCAAGACTTTGGCTTATTCAGTTAAGCATAAAAGCTTACAGTGAAACCAAAGCTTGGAATAAGCTTGAAAAAAGGCTTAATAAAAGAAAATAAAGAAAAAGTAATATGTGTACAAGTCTATGAACAAGTATGCACAAAATTGGTGCACTAGATTAAGCAAATAAGCTCACATAAGCCAATAAGCATATCCAGCACACTCAGATCCAAACACCCCCTGCAGTCAAATGGAATGACAATTTAAGCTGATGTAATAAGCTCAAAAAGCCAAAGTGAGTATTGCAGTAGCAAGGCATGCTGGTTGGCTTTCCAAAAAGCCCAAGCTCACCTAGTGGGGTCCACTAGGGAGCTTGTGAGAGGCTTGTGAAAAACCTCCCAAGTCACTGAGTATAACTGGTGAACCAGTACATTCAGCAAAATGGGACAAACAAAAAGCAGTTTGCAGCCTTTATTAATAAGCTGCAAACTATAATTTAAGCATTAGATCCTTTTGTCTAGTGTATAAGCTCCACCTGGAACTAAGTTACACTAGCTGGATCTCGGGAATAAGCTCTTTGATTGCTTATGAAGTTGGGTGATGTGTGCTAAGTAAACTAAGAGACCAGCATACTTAAAATTGTGGACAAGTTAATAAGCTTATTGCAGCTTAATCAAATAAGCTACAATATTGAAATTAAGCACTGAATCCTAAACTTTGGTTGGTTAGCTTCACATAAAGCCAAGAAACTAAATCTAGATCCAACTGAGAAGCTTTAGATGAGCGTGTGAACATGGCTTAAACTCACAGTGTATACTGGGAATTAAGGACATGCTGCAAACCAGAAGCTCAATTTAACTTATCAAAATAACCTCCTAAATGCTCAACAAACATGAAAACATTGAGTATGGTGGATCAACTTCACAGGAAGTCAATCCACACAAGCTCAAGCTTCATGAGGAGGCTTTTTAAGAGCTTATAGAAACTCTCAACCTTCACTGTTTGCTCAGTGAAGGGAGTAGATGTAACAAAAAGTTTTGAGTTTGATTATTACTCTAAATAAGCATTAGAAAGGAAAATAAGCTAACACATAACAAACATGCCATAAGGGCTTCTAATAACAATAAGTATCATAGCCACAAGTCCAAAAGACAACAAGCTGTAGGCTTGTGAAATTGGGCTGTGGCCAGGATACAGGGCAAAAACACATAGAAATAAGCACAAAATTAAGCAATTAAACATGAAAAGTAAAATTTAACAAAAATATAACAAACAAGCAGAGAAACAAAACTACAAAAACCTAAAAGGATTTAAGCTAAAACTAAAAGATAAAGCTACAGTAAAATAATGCTTTTATTCAAAAACCTGATTAACTGCAATTTTGACTTTAACTAAGAACAATAAAGGTTGACCAAAATGAAATTGAAATCTAATCTATGGACTGATTATGTAATAATTAGCAACAAGGACAAGAAATAAACAAAGATCAACAACATTTTAACACATATGCAGGATTCTAGGTGATGACAACCTCACAGTACTCATCTTAGATAATCAAAGTGTCAAATTGACTATCTACATGCTATACCACTAAGTTGAAGTTATCACTGAGTCTATTAGGCCACATCAAGCACAAATCAAACAAGAACAATACCTAATGCAGACAATAAATCAGATAAACCATCAAAACCAAACAACCCTTAAATGGGGCAAAAATGAGCTTTTCAAAACAAAACATTGTATAAACCTATATTGTCAAATCCAGGGGTCACAAGATGTCAAATTGGACCTTTTTTAGTTTAAAACATGCAGTCAACAGTTTAAACCTATGATTCTCCAACATATGCATATTGACAGTTAATTTGAATTTCTCAGCAACATTTTATTCCAAAACATAACACCCTAATATTAAGCTAGAAAACCATTAACAGACAATAAATAAGCAGGAAAACATAAGAATCATAACACATAAGTATTTAAACAGTAAATTGCAAAAATGTAAAATATGGCTTACAAGTGAGTCCATGCTGAAAACCAAGGAACCAAGGACCCAAAAACACTTCCTACAGCCTCCCAAGAGGCACTAACCCAAAGCATTCCAAAACTTCCCTTGCTCCTTGCAGGATTCACCAAGAACACATGTTTTTTAATTATTTTCTAATTTTCTCTATTTTTTAACATTTTTGAATTTAAAAGATCTATAGCTGTTAAATGAATCATACAAGATTGCATAGCTTGGCATAGCTACGTAGTGTTTGTTAGAACCAATAAACAACATGATCAAACAGAAATTAAGGACTTGAAATTTAAATGACAATTTAAGATAAAACATGAAATTTAAAAGGTACTTGAATTTAAACTGAAAGATAAGATCCATAACATTAATTGAAGGAAAATACAACATTTTAAACTAAGAAATACATTTAAATTAAAGGAAAACATTAAAAGTTATACTACGTGACCAAGGCCTAGTGCCAAAGTAATTAATCCTTCTCCCTCTTGCTCCTTTTATAGCATCTTGAAGTTCCCCACATGTCTCTGGTCAATTCCCACTTGTAATCTTGACCATTGATCAACTCTAACTCATCCTAGCCTTTGAATACGTTTTGGCGCCAAAACTGTGACACGTGGCTAGGGGCAAATTCAGAGCAATTAATGCTTCTTGAAGTCTTGTGGAGGTGGAGGGTGGAGTGTAGAAGCAAAATGGGGTGGTGGAGGTGAGGTATTGTCAGGTTGCAGGTGTAGGGGTGTGGTGGATATGGTAGGGATTCCACATGGCCTCTCCTGAGGTAAAACCAAAGGTTGGGTTTTGTTTAGGAGGTGACAGAGAGGGGTGAGGTGGAAAAGGTGGTAGCAAGTGGTGAAGGGATGGTGGATGATGTAGCAGAGGTGAGGTGGAAAGGGAGGTAGGGGGTGATGGTCAACGCAGGTATTTGACCCTGCATTTTTATTTTAAGGGTGAGTGGGCTGGGTGTGTGATTGGGCCCAGGGAAATGGAAAGGGATGGGCTTGGTTATGTTTATTTTGGATTAAGGGGTTATTAATAGATCCGTTTGGTTTGTATAGTGTATAAGGCCCAAGGACTTCTTTTGTAATTTCTGCATTCTTGGAGGACCAAACCTGCAATATTTTCAAAGTATTCAAAAGGACCAATTATGCCAAGTTAGATAAATCAAAGGACCTATTTTACATTTATTACAATTTTAAACACCCCGGGGACCATTTATGTAATTTTCTAAAGTTTAGAGGTGAAATTGTAATTTTTCCAAAAGTTATCAGAAGGTTCCAAATTGTCATTTATGAATAGTTCAAGGGTAATATTTGTTAAATTTCACTTTTTGAATACCCAGGGACTAATTTTGCCAATTTTGATACTTGAGGGGTAAAAGTTGCCAATATGTGTAAACTTTTATCCAGGGATTTATAGTAAACATGTTTGATTTCCCAAGGACTTAAGTTGACTTTTCTTTCATTTTAAACCTTCAGGGACTAGTTTTGCCAATTTATGAAACTTGACGGACTGAAACTGCCAATTATGCAAACTTTGTACGTTTTTCATCTGTTTTTGATTATTTTGCATTTGAAACATATAAAACACACTTCTAAGATATTTTAAGTATTATGATGCATATTTGAGTGTTTTTAAATATTTTGGCAGTTCAGATTGGTATAAAATGATGAGTATTTAGAAACTCATCAATAACGCAGTTAATTATAACACAATCATGTATGTATGAAATCAAGTATAATGCAATCAAGTATAAGTGTTGTCAAAAACCAATGTAATCAAGTATAGATGTTTTGAGTATATGTACAAGTAAACAAGTAGTTAAGCATGTATCTCCCCCAAGTAGTTTAAAACGAGTAGTAAAAGAGTAAAAGCGGGGCTATGACTCACCTCGAAGTGATAGTACAATGCAATGGAATGATAAGGACAACAAGGACTGAATCAACCGCAACCTATGATGAATGAATATGATCTAATTTAGATCATGAAATGATGTAGAGAATATGCATGCACATGTTAACTATACCACTCATAACTTGAAAATATACTAGTTATAGGCTTATGAAAATACATTCCATACTTGAGAAAAATAATAAGTCTTAACTAGACTTGTGTAAACTTGTCGTAATATATATGTATAGAAAGTTAGTGTTATATACTTCGTCTTGAAAACCTTGAAGTAACATCTAATGGTCGCAAAAATAAGCTCATAAGCATAAGTACTTCGTTAGTTATAAATTTCGGCAATTTAGTAGTATTTCCAGAAAATCTAGAATTTAGTACGTAGAAGTAGTATTATTATTATTTCTAGTAAAAGCTGCCAATTATAGTAAGTTTTTGCCGATATTGAAACGTGAATATCTTTGTCGTTATAAGTCCGTTTTATTTGTTCTTTATATCCATGGTTACGTCTTAGTATGTCGTAATATATTTTGGAAAGCTTGGCTCCTCCGAGTTACGTCTAAAGCCTCGTTTTGTCTGACGAAAAACATCCAACAGCATGTATTTTCAGAAAATATATTTTTCGTCAATAAACTTGCAAAAATCATAACTTCTTTGTTATAAACTCTTTTTAATCCGTTCTTTCGCCTACGGCTTCGTTTTTGAAAGTATTTTCTAAAAATTTTGCCAAAGTTTACTTTATGTTTACTGATTTTCCTGGGTTTACAAAATTGGGACAGTAGGTTTATATACTTGTTACAAATCCATTTTTCATGTTCAAAACTAGTTTCTAACATCACCAAATCTCTTGCAAACACCACAAAGCTATTCTAATCCTACCATACACCTTCTTAGGGTGCCATGGGTTCCTAATCACTACTAATCATGTTAATTTAACAAGGGAACACTTAAATCAAATTTTAGAGTTTGTATGTTCAAAAAGTTAACAAAAATAATGTGGTATAGCTAGCTTGTGCATGAAATTAAGCATGAAAACCATATGATACAAGTATAAATTAGATGAAATCATGAAAATAAATTTGATAACTTACTTTGAAATATTAGGTGATTAGATGATGAGAAACCTTGTGATTCTTGAGTTTATATCTCAAAACTCTTAATTAGAAGGATGAAATGAACAACTTTTATGCTTTGATCTTCAAAAATTAATGGATTTTGGTCTTGGATTGAATATGGGTCGTGGATTTTGAGATGAGGAAGAAGAGAAATTTGTTTTGATTTTTGATCTAAGAATAATAGTATGAAAAGGTGTTTGTAGTTTAGATATTAGTTAGTTTAGGGCATACTTGTAATTAAGTCATCAAATGGAAGTAACCATATGTTATGTATGTATTTAAGGTAGGAAAATGGTAGTTTGCTTGCTATTTAATTTGTATCATTAGTTATTAGTGCATATGTTATAAGTTTTGGGTACCGGGTTAACAAAAAAATAAATTGTGCCGAGTTGAAATAAATTTTGACGAAGTTAATCGGGACATAATAAAGTCATAAAAATGTTAAAAATATATTAGGTACAAAATTTGAGCATTTGGATAATTATTATTTAGTTTTCACGAAAACCGTCGTAATTGTATTAAACTTACGTTATAAATTTAATAAAATCCCAAAATACGGGGTAAATGAATTTTATAATTTTTATGACGTTGTAAGGAGTTTAAAAATATATCGGAACCATCGTGGTGATTTTTAGATATGTTGGTTATATTTATTTATCGCGGGTTAACGTTTGATTAAAATAAATAAACGTAAAACGTTAAACGTACCAAAAATAATAATATGAATATTCTACGAGTGGTATAATATGCAAATGCTATTATGATGATATGTAGACTATTTCTAGTCCGTATGAAGTGTCCTTAATGATAATGTATGAATTCACACCTGAACCAATACGGTTACGCAAATTTAAGTACTCGTAAACTAAATTTACGATGAAATGAGCAATGCACGTGAATAGTATTTTCTTTCCGGAAATGAATAGTACTTGGTGAATAGTAAAATTTTTGAATGCTTCTCAGAATCAAAAATGGTGAATAGTAAAACGATGAATAGTGTTTTGATGAATAGTGATTTTGAAAACTTCGAGAAATGACCAGAATTTTACGAGTTGTGACAGTCTCCCACCCTAAAAGGAACTTCGTCCCGAAGTTCAGCTCATTTGTTCCACATATGTGCCTAGTGGTCTGATTCGACAATGCAAAAGGTCTATTGAAAGATTGGCTCGATTTTTGGAATTGCTTACACTAATCAAATCAACTACTATCAATATAACTAAAGTTGATGATGTTAGGTCTCAGATTAGTCGATGTTGTGTATAAGTCCTATACTAAGACTTAAGTGTTACGAAAATAAGATAGTTGTTCAAGAGAATGTACCCGTTATGCTATCGCGGACATGTTGGGTGATAGGATTTCCTAAGAAGTAAGCTCTGCCAAGTGCGGGTGGAATCTCATTGGCCTCATCTCGTGGCCCTTCAATTGCTGCTGCTAAGTTTGGACGGTTGCCTCCTTGGTTAAGATTCATTTTCAACCTAGGACAGTTGTTCCGAAAGTGATCCGGGCTGTTACACTCATAGCATGTCCTTTGGTTGTTCGTCATATTGCCCACATTTACAGGTTCTCTACACTGGTTTCTAAAATGACTAGACTGTCTGCAATTTGCACACATACGGCAGGGCGCGGTCTTTTGGTGATGAAAATTACATTTCGTACATTTAGGATGCAGGCCTAAATACTCTTTCTGACCAGAACTAGTCGCCGCAAAGGTCCTTGCCCTTTTGTTGTCAGCTATTGTGCCCATTTGCTTGTTCGACTCGCTTGTTCCCTTCCTTTTATCACTGTTCCTCAAGCTTCCATTTCTAACTATCTCATCTGTCAGAGTCCCTGCTCTCAATATTGCACTCTGAATTGTAGAAGGGTCAGTTGTTTTTACAGTCCCACAAATTTCTGGGACAAGGCCATATATGTACCTCTCGATCCTCTTGGACTCAGGGGTAACTAGATGTGGAACTAGTCTGGCTAATTCATGGAATCGATCTGTGTAGGCTGCATGACCAGCCCCTATCATAGAGTGATGATAAATTTCATCCTCCAGCTTCTGCATCTCGTTGTCCGGGCAGTATTCCTCCTTCAGTAATGCCTTAAAATCGTCCCATGTCATACCTACAGCTGCCTCTCTACCCTTAGCTTGAATCTGCGTATTCCACCATGTCAATGCCTTTCCTGACAGCAAGCATGCGGAATACTTCACCATTTGATGCGTTGCACAATTACTAATGTCGATCACCGACTCCATCTTTTCAACCCATCGAGTATACACCAACGCGCCTCCTACACCATTGAAATCAATTGGCTTGCATGACGTAAATTCCTTATACGTACATCCAGTCCTATTGTTGTTGTTGCCATTACCATTCTGGCCTATACCATTGGTGTTGTTAATTCCGCTTTCGTGGTTTGCCAAGTTATTCATATGATCGCCAACTTGAGTGACAATAGTGGGGAGAAAGTTTTGAAGTTGTCGAGCGATGATGGCTTCAAAATCAGTATTTCCACCGTCGTTGTTATCATTGTTTTCAACGCCGCGACCACTTCCTTTACCTCCACGTCCACCAGTTCTTCCACCATCGTTACTAGAGTTACTTGTGTCATGAGCAGCTCCTCTACCTCCACGTCCACCAGTCCTTCCACCCCTTGGTGTTGCGCCTCCTCGACCAGAGCTACGAGTCACTCTCCTTGGTGCCATGATTTCCTGAGAGGAAGGACATTTAGTGAACGTCAGAGATGAGGGAAAATCGTTGATTATCCAAAGTCAATACTTAACATCCTCATACATAATACCACGCCACAAGTTGTTTCCTAAGTTGTGCCAACACCGATCTACATAAGCATAGTCATATGTCCACGTGGGTCGTGAAGCACTTATAATTATGTTGGCCACCACAATTATAAATGTTTCCTTTCACAGGTGTACATATCACCAGGCACACATATCTCAGTGGTAGACGTTGCTTAAATGGGAATCTAGGGAATGTCACGCTCGGTACGAAGGAACAAAGGATTCTCCCTTAAGTGCTAAAGTCACTGGGAAGTCTAATTTCTAACGGTTTCTCAAGAGTATCCTCAAGAGAACCCCCATCCTCGGGCAAATCATCAAATCTCTACAGCTAAGTAATAACCTTTATTTAACTCAGTCTCATCAAACAAGAACTGTCACAAGATTAAGTTAAATAATCAGTTATTACCGAGCTCCATATTTCTGATGACTTGTCTAGATTTTGGGACTTCCCCATCGGTACTACAAAATATCTAATAACGTAGGTCTAAAAAACAATTACCAGCAAGCGTATGTGTATGTAAAGTGCAAGGCGATAGGGAGGAGAGTCTAAATGTATGTAGTTATAGTCTAGGCTCTAAAAACAACCTAGTTCTCTATAACCAAGTCTCTGATACCAATCTGTAACACCCCCAAAATATCGCAGCAGAACGATAGTGTCATTGGGATGCTACTTCAGGGCACAAAGTACAAGATATAGAAAACGACCTCTAAATGAGACGTTTTGAAAAGTTACCATTCGAATAGATAAAAGTCATAGTTTACAAAACAAAGATCCCAAAGTAGAATAATACATAAGTTTTTAAAGTGTATTGAATGGTAAACGATAAAAGCGAAAGTCTCCAAAAGCATGCCCTAAGACTCTCAGCTCCACACATCTGCTATCGCCTTACTAACCTGAGATAAACATGCTTAAAAGTGTCAACACAAAGGTTGGTGAGTTCATAGAGTTTGCTTTAAAACAGTTAAGCAATTAGTCATGAGTCTACACTTCATCTCCGAAGACCTCACGTGTATGATGTATCATAGCTAATGGACATCCAACAACTTAATTTGGAGCCACTAGATAGTCTCAATGGTCATCCAACAACTTAATTTAGAGCCACTGGCAGTCTCAATGGTCACCCAACAACTTAATTTGGGGCCACTGGAAGTATCACAATTTAGTATAACGTAGTTAATTATAACACAATCATGTATGTATGAAATCAAGTATAATGCAATCAAGTATAAGTGTTGTCAAAAACCAATGTAATCAAGTATAGATGTTTTGAGTATATGTACAAGTAAACAAGTAGTTTAGCATGTATCTCCCCCAAGTAGTTTAAAACGAGTAGTAAAAGAGTAAACGCGGGGCTATGACTCACCTCGAAGTGATAGTACAATGCAATGGAATGATAAGGACAACAAGGACTGAATCAACCGCAACCTATGATGAATGAATATGATCTAATTTAGATCATGAAATGATGTAGAGAATATACATGCACATGTTAACTATACCACTCATAACTTGAAAATATACTAGTTATAGGCTTATGGAAATACATTCCATACTTGAGAAAAATAATAAGTCTTAACTAGACTTGTGTAAACTTGTCGTAATATATATGTATAGAAAGTTAGTATTATATACTTCGTCTTGAAAACCTTGAAGTAACATCTAATGGTCGCAAAAATAAGCTCATAAGCATAAGTACTTCGTTAGTTATAAATTTCGGCAATTTAGTAGTATTTCTAGAAAATCTAGAATTTAGTACGAAGAAGTAGTATTATTATTATTTCTAGTAAAAGCTGCCAATTATAGTGAGTTTTTGCCGATATTGAAACGTGAATATCTTTGTCGTTATAAGTCCGTTTTATTTGTTCTTTATATCCATGGTTACGTCTTATTATGTAGTAATATATTTTGGAAAGCTTGGCTCCTCCGGGTTACGTCTAAAGCCTCGTTTTGTCTGACGAAAAACGTCCAATAGCATGTATTTTCAGAAAATATACTTTTCGTCAATAAACTTGCAAAAATCATAACTTCTTCGTTATAAACTCTTTTTAATCCGTTCTTTCGCCTACGGCTTCGTTTTTGAAAGTATTTTCTAAAAAGTTTGCCAAAGTTTACTTTATGTTTACTGATTTTCCTGGATTTACAAAATTGGGACAGTAGGTTTATATACTTGTTACAAATCCACTTTTCATGTTCAAAACTAGTTTCTAACATCACCAAATCTCTTGCAAACACCACAAAGCTATTCTAATCCTACCATACACCTTCTTAGGGTGCCATGGGTTCCTAATCACTACTAATCATGTTAATTTAACAAGGGAACACTTAAATCGAATTCTAGGGTTTGTATGTTCAAAAAGTTAACAAAAATAATGTGGTATAGCTAGCTTGTGCATGAAATTAAACATGAAAACCATATGATACAATTATAAATTAGATGAAATCATGAAAATAAATTTGATAACTTACTTTGAAATATTAGGTGATTAGATGGTGAGAAACCTTGTGATTCTTGAGTTTATATCTCAAAACTCTTAATTAGAAGGATGAAATGAACAACTTTTATGCTTTGATCTTCAAAAATTAATGGATTTTGGTCTTGGATTGAATATGGGTCGTGGGTTTTGAGATGAGGAAGAAGAGAAATTTGTTTTGATTTTTGATCTAAGAATAATAGTATGAAAAGGTGTTTGTAGTTTAGATATTTAGTTAGTTTAGGGTATACTTGTAATTAAGTCATCAAATGGAAGTAACCATGTGTTATGTATGTATTTAAGGTAGGAAAATAGTAGTTTGCTTGCTATTTAATTTGTATCATTAGTTATTAGTGCATATAATGTGTTATGTTATAAGTTTTGGGTACCGGGTTAACAAAAAAATAAATTGTGCCGAGTTGAAATAAATTTTGACGAAGTTAATCGGGACATAATAAAGTCATAAAAATGTTAAAAATATATTGGGTACAAAATTTGAGCATTTGGATAATTATTATTTAGTTTTCACGAAAACCGTCGTAATTGTATTAAACTTACGTTATAAATTTAATAAATTCCCAAAATACTGGGTAAATGAATTTTATAATTTTTATGACGTTGTAAGGAGTTTAAAAATATATCGGAACCATCGTGGGGATTTTTAGATATGTTGGTTATATTAATTTATCGTGGGTTAACGTTTAATTAAAATAAATAAACGTAAAACGATAAACGTACCAAAAATAATAATATGAATATTCTATGAGTGGTATAGTATGCAAATGCTATTATGATGATATGTAGACTATTTCTAGTCCGTATGAAGTGTCCCTAATGATAATGTATGAATTCGCACCTGAACCAATACGGTTACGCGAATTTATGTACTCGTAAACTAAATTTACGATGAAATGAGCAATGCACGTGAATAGTATTTTCTTTCCAGAAATGAATAGTACTTGGTGAATAGTAAAATTTTTGAATAGTAAAACGATGAATAGTGTTTTGATGAATAGTGATTTTGAAAACTTCGAGAAATGACCAGAATTTTATGAGTTGTGACATCAACCTCGATCAAACTTCGAGGTACTCCTCCAATTATGACTCTGAATCGGTAAACCAAATAGATATCATCGATATTGTGGCTGAGGAGTATGCTCAAGAGGTTTTAGGTTTCATTGATGCTTCTTCGAGTGAAAACCTCACTCAATCTTCTCATCCCGTCATTGCCAATTCTTCTCCTTCCCTCACTCCGTTTGAGGGAAGTGACTTCGTCTTAGAAGAAATTGAGGCCTTTCTCAAAAGTGATTCGGTTCCCGATGGAATCGATAATCAAGAGATTGACCCTGAGAGGGATATTCTCTTACTAGAGAAATTATTAAACGAAGATCCCTCTCCTTCTCCTGTTCTACCACAAATACTTCATAAAGAGGTTGTCAAAAAAGTTGAAAAAACTGATGACTTTCCTGAGGTCGAGCTCAAGGACTTACCACCTCATCTTGAATACGCATTCTTGGAGGGTGATGATAAATTACCCGTCGTAATTGCTAAGGATTTGAGTGATGAGGAGAAAATTGCGCTCATAAAGGTTCTGAAGTCACACATGCAAGCAATTGCTTGGAAACTCTCTGACATTAAGGTATTAACCCGGACTTTTGTACACACAAAATCTTAATGGAGGATGACTTCAAACCCGCAGTGCAACATCAAAGAAGGGTAAATTCAAAAAATCACGAAGTAATCAAACAAGAGGTTCTAAAACTTCTTGATGCTGGATTGATTTACCCTATTTCTGATAGTCCTTGGGTGAGTCCCATTCATTGTGTTCCTAAGAAGGGTGGCTTAACTGTTGTCACCAATGAGGAAAACGAGTTAATTCCAACTCGTTTGGTTACGGGGTGGCGGGTATGTATAGATTATAGAAAACTCAATGAAGCCACCCGTAAAGACCATTTTCCTCTACCCTTCATGGATCAAATGCTCGAGAGATTAGCGGGGAATGAGTACTATTGTTCCTCGATGGTTTCACGGGATACTTTCAAATCCCTATTGATCCACAGGATCAAGAGAAAACTACCTTCACATGCCCTTACGAAACCTTCGCCTACCGTCGCATGCCATTTGGTTTATGCAACGCTCCTGGCACGTTCCAAATGTGCATGATGTCAATATTTTCCGACATGATTGGAAAAACAATGGAGGTATTCATGGATGACTTTTCGGTCATTGGGGATTCGTTCCAATCTTGTCTCTCCCACTTGGAAAATATGCTGAAACGATGTGAAGACACAAACTTGTGTCTCAATTGGGAGAAGAGTCACTTTATGGTCAAAGAGGGCATTGTCCTTGGCCATAAAATTTCAAAAAATGGGATTGAGGTTGACAAATCCAAAATTGATGTCATTGCAAAATTACCTCATCCCACTACCGTAAAAGGTATTAGGAGCTTTTTGGGTCATGCCGGTTTCTATCGTAGGTTTATTGAAGATTTTTCCAAGATCGCCCGGCCTATGACCCATCTCCTAGAGAAGGATGCACCTTTTATCTTCTCACCTGAGTGCATAGAAGCTTTTGAAAACTTTAAAGACAAAGCTTACTGAGGCACCAATTCTTGTTGCCCCCGATTGGGACTTGCCCTTTGAACTTATGTGTGATGCTAGTGATTATGCAATAGGGGCAGTCTTGGGGCAACGTAAATCTAAACACTTTCAGCCTATACACTACGCAAGCAAAACAATGACCGAGGCTCAAAGTCATTACACCACCACTGAAAAAGAATTATTAGTTGTGGTGTATGCCTTTGAAAAATTCCGGTCATATTTGATATTGACCAAAAGCATAGTGTATACGGATCACTCGACTTTGAAGTACCTCTTTGCAAAACAAGATGCAAAGCCGAGACTACTCCGTTAGGTTCTCCTCCTGCAAGAATTTGATATCATAATTCGTGATAAAAAAAGGAGCTGAAAACCTAGCTGCTGATCATCTCTCACGATTGGAAAACCCCTATCAAGATGTCTTCGAGAGGAAAGAAATTAATGAAACCTTCCCTCTCGAAACACTCAATGCGGTTACCTTTCGTGGAGATTCTATTACCCCATGGTTTGCCCATTTTGCAAACTACCATGCGGGTAACTTTGTGGTTAAAGGGATGTCGTCCCAATAGAAAAATAAATTCTTTAAAGATGTGAAACATTACTTCTGGGACGACCCTTACCTTTTCAAAATCTGTGCGGATCAAGTTATCCGGCGGTGTGTTTATGGACAGGAAGCCAATGACATTCTCAAGGCTTGCCATGCTGGACCCACGTGGGGACACCATAATCCTAACTACACCGCCATAAAGGTGTTTGATTCTGGATTTAATTGGCCCACAATTTATATGGATGCCCAAGAATTGGTCTAATCCTGTGACGCTTGTCAACGTCACGGGAATATTTCACAAAAGAATGAAATGCCTCAAAATGCAATCCAAGTTTGTGAAATCTTTGACGTATGGGGCATTGACTTTATGGGGCCATTTCCGTCATCTCATGGAAACAAGTACATACTCGTGGCTGTTGACTATTTTTCAAAATGGGTTGAAGCGAAAGCTTTACCCACAAATGATGCCCGAGTGGTTGTGAAGTTTTTTAAAGCTCTTTTTGCTCGATTTGGAACTCCACGTGCTATTATTAGTGATCGTGGTACGCATTTTTGCAATGACAAATTTGATAAAGTCATGCAAAAGTATGGTGTAACTCACCGTCTTTCTACTGCGTACCACCCTCAAAGAAGTGGACAAGTAGAAGTTTCCAATCGAGGCATTAAGAGAATCTTGGAAAGAACCGTTGGTGAAAATCATGCATCGTGGTCGGATAAATTAGATGATGTACTTTGGGCTCTCCGTACAACATATAAAACACCCATCGGGTGTACGCCTTACAAACTTGTGTACTGGAAAGCATGCCATCTTCCGATCGAGCTTGAGCATAAAGCCTATTGGGCCCTCAAGCATGCAAATTTTGACATCAAAACTGCGGGTGATCATCGAAAAGTTCAACTGAATGAATTAAATGAACTTCGTGATCAAGCTTACGAGAACTCTTTGATCTACAAGGAAAAGACAAAGAAGATTCATGACTCAAAAATCAAGAACCGCGTTTTCAACGTTGTTATCGAGTCCTTCTTTTCAACTCTAGACTCAAGATCTTCTCGGGAAAACTAAAGACCCGTTGGAATGGTCCATTCACTATCGCAAAGGTTTATGCTTATGGCACCGTCGAATTATCTCAAAATGATGGTCAAAATTTCAAAGTGAATGGGCATCGTGTGAAGCACTACTTTGGAGAGGACATACCATCCATGGTTGTCCCTGATCTCCAAACTTTCCCCAAGAACCAATGAATTCGGGGATTGAGTCAAGCTAGCGACTCGATAAACAAAAACAGTAGCAACAACATGGGTTTTTCACCCATGTCTCTGATTTATTTCTACTTTCTAACACCCTAGTGTGGGGGAGTGGCCGTCCCCTACACCTGTTTGCAATGTATATATCTTTGAAAAAAAAATGTGTGTTTGTATGTATATATAAATAAAGTGAAAAATGATATTTCCACAGTTAGCTTATAATATTATCTTTTTACGTTCAAAGAGTCGGCATAATAGCCGTGACAATATTCAATTCTAAGTGTGGGGGGGGGGGGGGGAATTCTAGGGAATTTTATCACATTATATCCTCTAGTACCCCCATTTTTGGCCCAAAATTTTAAAAAAAAAATTTCACTTTATTTCAAAATTTTGTGGTTATCATTCCACCATGTCTAAACGACAAAAGGATTGGCTAATCCAGGAGCAAACGGCTCTTGGTAAAGATATCTCAAATCCGTTTATGGCTGACAATTTGCCCAAAATTGTATGGTATTCAACTCATCATATCCTAAAAAGTAAAAGAGTTGGTTAGCCCGCAAGATTATAGCTTGTGGTAAAGGCAGTGGAAAACCATAATTGGTAATCAACTCACCAAGATGATGATTATATTCCATCAAGAGTTGGCTAGTCCAGAAGCAAACGGCTTCTGGTAAAGACAAATCAAAACCGTTGAAAGCTGGTGGTTTGCTCAAAATCATATGGTTATCGGTGTACCATGGTTCTTACTTGAACTGACACATTTGGCTACTCCAGAAGTAATGGCTTTTGGAAAAGAGATTCAAATCCATTAAGTTTTCTCAAAATATTGCTAGGGACTAGCAATAGTTTAGTGTGGGGATTGATGAGTGTGGAAATACTCATCATTTTTATCGTATCTGAACTGCCAAAACATTCAAAAACACTTAGAAATGCATCAAAATACAGAAATTATCCCATGAATTATGTTTTATATGTTTCAGATGCAAAATGTTTAAAAACAGATGAAAAACGAACAAAGTTTGCAAAAGTGGCAGTTTCAGTCCCCCAAGTTTCACAAATTGACAAAACTAGTCCCTGAAGGTAAAATGAAAGAAAAGTCAACCCAAGGCATTTAAAAGTCAAAAGTTACCAAATATGATCCTTGGGTGAAAACTTTGGGAAAATTACACATTTGGTCCCTGTAGTTTCATAAGATGGCAAATTTAGTCCCTGGGTATTTTAAAAAGTGTGATTTGTCAAATAATACCCTTGTACTATTCATAATTTACAATTTGTCCCCTTTTGATAACTAATGGGAAATTACACTTTTGGTCCTCAAGTTTCGGTAAACTACAAATTTGGTCCTTGGGCTTAACAATATTACAAACCAAATGGACACCCTTTTATCCCCTTTAATCCAAATCCAATCCACACCCCATTTACCAGGCCACCACATAACCTGGCCCAACTCACACTCCACCCCACACCCCATTCCCTTTGAATAATATCACTAGGGGTTTGACCCCCTTTGACCACCACCTCCAACACAAACCCGTGACCCCCCTGCTACCCTGCATTATCCATCATCACTAACCCACTATCCCCCCTCCTCCATCATCACCCCTATATCACACCAAACACCCACTCCAAAAACAATGAGCCTGGCACAAGTTATCAGATGAAAGATGCCAAAATTGGTTTTGGCGCAAAAATTAAAGAAGGGTCAGGATTGAAGTATCTCATCCAAAGGCCAAGATTGTTGCTGGGATATGCTCACAAGAGTCCAAGGAACCCTAAATTTCAACTATAAAAGGGCAATTGTAGCAGTGAACTCAGTGTGTAATTTTTAGCTTAATATTAGTGTATTTTCAAATTTAATGTAACTCTTTAATTCAATAAACTCTAGTTTGTAATTCATTTTTATCAAGTTAATATCAGTTCCTGAATCTTATTTCAAGCCTTGTATTTTTTTTAGAATCAATGAAAATAGTGATGTTTCCTTAGTTCAAATCCTGTTTATGCTTTATTGTTGTTAACATGGTAATTTAAGCTCACTTAGTAATTTTTAATAGCTTGTAAGGCAGTTAAATTGGTTTAACTCAGTAAACCAAATAAATCATCAAAAATATAAAAAGAATCCAATTACAATAATAAAAAGAAAAAGAAAAAGAGAAGAAGAAAAAAGCCAGGGATAATGCATATTGTGGAAAGCATGGTTTAAAGCTTATGGAAGCAATAGGTAAGAATTGGAAATGGATAGAGTAACCTGAAAACTCTTTGGACCATTGTAAGTCCACTCAATGGTTTCCTATAGAATTAGCTTAATTATTGCTTATTCATGTCTATTTCCTATTCATTTAGTCAATTATGTTCAAATTCATGCTTAGTTGCTAGTTTACATGTTCTTTGTTAAGACTTGCAGGGTAACTGTTAATTATAGTTTGAAACTGCTTATTGTACCTTGCTTATTTTGAAAGCTTCTTCTGTGCTCTAAAGTGTTTTAGTGAAGTTCTTAGATCTAGTTTGAACCCTCTGTGTCCAAGTCTCACCCTAAATTGGCTTTTTGTAGTTTAAAATTCCAAAAACAGTTTTAGAAGGGGTGTTTGGATTTGTTAAGCTCACTGAGCTCTGATGGTTTTTAGTGTATAAATCTTGTGTAGATAACTCACTTAGGTGCTAAATAGGTTAGTACATGCTCAAAATCAGTAGGTAATGGAATAAAAAGTCAAAATCTCAGTTTGATCCTCTTATTTCATTTACTGTTAGGAATAGTGGGTTCCAAATCCCCATTTTAACTATAAAAGTTGTTAAGTTAGGTTAATCTAGTCTTAGTATAATCATTTTCATCATCTTCTGTCATTTAGAACCAATCTAAACTCACAAAAGTCAAAGTGCCTTCAAAATTTTGCAAAGTCAAAGTTGCTTACTGATAAAAATGGGATAAGATTCAATTGAGTGCACAAGGTTTGATTCTGGGTGATATTGAGTAATTTTTGTTGATTTGAAAACCTTACCAGCTTGTTTATTAATTTCATCAAGAAAATCCAAGTTTCAAACTCATTCAATCACTTAATTTTGATCTTGAAACCACCTGCAGGGGAACCAATCTCCCCTGTGCCACCAGGTTTGACCCATTTGCTTTTGGCCATAACTAGGTCATTATTTGACAATAAGGCTTAATATTTGGTGATTCTTGGAGCCTGCTAGTCTGTTTTATTAGATCCATCCTTAGTTTGCACCCATAAGCTTATTCACTAGCTTATTTAGGCCTTAATGTTGTCCTCATACCCACTGATGCTGCTGATCATTAGTGAACTGAGCTTGTTAAATTCTTGTTCCTGTTTGATCCAGTGTTAAATTGTTGTTATAGTTAGTTAATTTGTATTGCCTGGGGTTGCACTTTCCCAAGTGTGCCTTGGCTTGAGCTTTTGTGACCACATTGCCACTCACTGACTCATTAGTGTATGGAGTCAACTCCATAGGCTCACCATTTGCTTAATTTTGAACCCCAAGGTCTGATCCTTAGCTCACTGGGAAGACTCCCAGGTTAACTTGTTGGTTCCACCCTAGTTTTAGACCCTAGGTCACCCCTGTGGACCCCACAGTGGGCTGCAATTGCCTCCATTAGGCCTTCTTCAGGGGTATTTGTCTGTTTGAGCTTTTTAGTGTAGTTAAGCTCTAATTTTCTTTTCTTTTCTGCTTTGGCCAGTATTATTTAGCTCATTAGGTTAGGATTAGTTAGTCTTTAGCTCATTAGTTTAAGTTTAAGTGCTTATTGGAGTTTTTCTTGAACCAACAGTTGAAGCTTTTGAGAGGCATTAACTCATTTAAATCCAACTAATAATTTTGAAGAGCTTATTCCTGATCCTTGCTTATGATTCCTTATTTCTGAACTCAAATTGCTTATTAGAAAAGTTGATTTGAGCTTATTGGGTGGCTTGTTGTTAGCTTGTTGAGTTTTTGTTAGCTTAGTTTGCACATGATAGTACTCCCCTGATCATTGCTTAGCAGTCTCACACACCCAACTTCTGTGGGGCCCCAAAGACCTCACTAGTAGGCCCCACAGGGTAACTCTTGGTTCTCTTAAGAGCTTACCCAGCTGTTTACCTTGTCCTTAGATTCATCTGAGCTCAAACCCCATTGCCCCCTCTTAAACTTGGCCTGCAAGAATAGCTCAGGTGGACTGTTTGGGACATGATTTGGGATTGCTTATTTGCTTAAGTTGGCTTATTCTGTTGGCTTTTCTGGTTGATTTAACCTCACTTAAGTCCCTTTTAGTCATTTACACTTTATTTTCTAGCTTGTGTGGACTGAGTGGCTTATTGTGGGCTTATGTGAAGCTTAAAATCTCATTTTCAAGCTAAATACTCAACTGTTGAGCTTATTAGTGAGCTTAGAGCTTATTTTTGAGTTCCATAGTAGTTTCCTTCACAAACGTTTCCTCATTTAAGTAGTTTAATAGATTTGTAAAAGAAAAATTAGAAAAAACCAAAATTAAGAAAAGTGATAGCTTCTATTTAAACCCTTTGGCTTATTTTTCTGCTTATTTATAAGCAATTCTCATTTTTATATTTTTCTCAGGTTCCTTATAGGTTAAAATAATTTTAGTAATTTTTTCAGATTTTTCTTTTGTCATTTAGTACTTTTTATAATTTAATTTAGTTTAAATTAATTAAATAATTAGTTTTAATTAGTAATAATTAATTAAAAAGTAGAAAAAAATAGATTTTCTGTTTTAAAATTAGTTTTATTATATTTTAGATTTTTCTAAATTTAATTTTCATTTTCTAGTTAAATTTCATAATTAATTAAAATTTAGTGTAATTTAGTTAATTAAAAAGTAATTAATAATTATTGTAAAAATAATTTTAATTTTCCAAAAATTTTCTTACAACATTAGGATTGTAAAAATGTAAATTTCATAACCGTAGGATTTTATTTGCTCCCGTTTCACTTTTTATTTTGCGCGTTCGCGTTTAATTTAAATGCAAACGCGCGTTTTTATATTTAAGTCACGTTTTTAGTTTATCTGAGCATCAGTAATTGTTCATATAGTGTTTCTAAGTTATTTTCATTCCTCATATCTTAGTGTAATCATACAAACCAAATTCCTTACCTTTCTGTCCAAATTCACCCGATTACAAACCCGTTTTGATTACCAACACACCTCGTCGGGACATAATGACCCGGGGAAACACTGTACTTCCACGGAGATTGACTCTAAGGTGTTTGACCTTGTTGACCATTTACCTGGTCGATTTAGGTTGACCGTAAACACTGTACTTCCACTGTGATTGACTCTAAGGTGTTTGACCTTGTTGACCATTTACCTGGTCGATTTAGGTTGACCGTTTGGAGCCAATCAATAAGTATAGAGCTTAGTTGTTTGATGGATATGGAGCGGACGAGGTGGATCTCACGATGTTGTATCGTGTTAAGGGTAGTATTGGATAAGGACGAGTGAGAAGATATTCAATCCAAGAAATATCTTCACTCAAGTAGAGGATTTGTTTTTTAAGGAAGATGCAACAAGGGCAAAAGTGAGTGTGGTTTGTAACTTGATCCAAGCTGAGAGAGTGAGGTAGGCAATTTGCATAGGGTGATAATGGAGGTTGCCCTTTGTTGCGTTGTGCAAGGTGCATAGCAAGGAGATCACTAAGATCATGGATTTGGTTTATTTCATCACGGAACTTTTGCTTTTCCGTGGCAATGTGGAGGGAATCATTGTGTTGATATGGATGAATTGGATTTGTGTAGTTGGAATTGAAATTGTTGGAAGTGTAGTTTGATGGTTGATCAAACTTGTATGGATCATCATAAGTGGATGGAAGTTGAGATGTGTAGTTTGGCATGAAAGAAGATGTTTGGCCAATGTTGTATGGTTTGTAAAGAGGATCAAATGAATGTCCTTATGGGTTTGGTGTAAAGTTTGAGAAGTAAGTAGTTAGAGGTGTTGAGTGATTTCCAACTTCATTGGTTACGATGGATTTGTTTCGAGGGCTTTTTCTTCGCCAAACGGGTTTTTCCGTCATCCTTGCTAGCCTTGAGGCTTTTGGTTTTGGTTTGTTTGGAGAGGTCATGATGGGATGAATGGAGAGCTTTGAAGATTGAGGATATTTATAGTAAAAGATTTGTGTGTTTATGGATGGATAAAGTTAGTTTGAGAGATTATGACAAAATGTGTTGGTGAAAATTGGGAAATGTAGGTTGAAATGGGCTAAAAGGCAGAAAAGATTCTATAAACCCGACCATCAGATGGCCGGTCCCCTTAATTAGAGGGCGGTCCCCTTAATGATTAAGGGGGCCGCCTTACATAATTAAGGGGGCCGCCCATCTGGTGATTTCCAAATTGCCAGAATTGGGTTTTTGGCTGAAAATTTGCAGAAAGGTTGTGTTTTTGGGTTTGAATTCAAGCAAGTTCAACTCTTTGATGCAATATAGCATCTAATCTAATCATAATATAGCATGCATGCAAAAATACTTAAGAAAAAGAGCAAATAAGTAATTAATAAAAATCTAGAAGAGATAAGCAAAGGCAAGGGTACTTAATCTTCCTAGAGCAACTATCTTAGATCAAATGCAAAGTAAACTAGTGAGTGAAAAACAAGTGATGGAACGAGATGACAACATTATGAGTGATTTTGTCCTAGTGTGTGCCTATATGCAACAAATGTGGAGATGTGATTGTTTCGACTCCTAAATGAAAAGAAAAATAAACTTCCTAAGAAACAATCCAAAATCTCCTTGATTCAATTTTTGCTCGATTCATGAATGTCAATGATATATATTAGATTATATACTTTGACAATTTATGTGAGAGTTTATTCATGATTTAGGAAAAAGGTTTTTAGCATTTGTCAACAATGCAAGGAAAATGATTTTTATGTAATTCCTAGATGTGAGAATAGTTTTCAAGAAATTTTAATTGGGTTTTACAAGAGAGTATATGCAATGAAAATGAGGTTTCCCAATCTTTAATTTTGTGCAAAATAGATTCCTAGACTCAGAAATGGAGAAGTGGAAGAAAAGTAAATTTTATGCAAGTAAAAATTTGTGTAAATGCAATAGAATTTAGTCAACTTGTTCCATCATTCATAATCCTAAACGCAAGTGGTTGAATAATTCATGCTTAAGGGGTTTAGTGAATATATCTGCAACGTTATCTTCCGATGCAACCTTTTCTATAGATATGTTTCCTTTTTGCACATTATCTCTAAGGAAGTGGTGTCGTATTTCTATATGTTTAGTCTTAGAGTGTTAAACTGGATTTTTGCTTAAATCTATAGCACCTTTGTTATCGCACATAATAAGAACATTTTCTAATCTAATGCTATAGTCTATGAGAGCTTGTTTCATCCATAGTGCTTGTTGACATGCCTTTCCTACGCTTACATATTCGGCTTCGGTGGTAGAAATAGCAAGAGCGGTTTGCTTCTTTGAAAACCAAGATGTTAGACAACATCCCATAAAAGTGCAAATACCGCTAGTGCTTTTTCTATCTACGTAGTCTCCCGCATGATCCGAATCCGCATAGACGATGGTTTCTATGTCGTATCCCTTAGGATACCATAGTCCTAAGTGTATAGTGCCTTTAATATATCGGAAGATACGCTTAACCGCTTCTAGGTGAGAGGTTTTGGGATCCTCTTGAAAGCGGGCACAAAGGCAGACACTAAACATGATATCGGGTCTACTTGCCGTTAGGTATAGTAAACTACCTATCATTCCTCTATACTTAGTGTTATCTACGGACTCGCCTTCATCATCCTTTGTGAGTTTCACTTCCGTAGACATGGGAGTTTTCAGTGGTTTTGAGTCTTCTAGGACAAATTTCTTAAGCATTTCCTTAATGTACTTAGATTGGTTAAAGAATATTCCATCTTCTAATTATTTTATTTATAATCCTAGGAAGAAGTTTAGTTCACCATCATACTCATCTCAAACTCATCATGCATGATTTTGGCAAATTCATCACATATTTCTTGACAAGTCGATCCAAATATAATGTCGTCAACATATATTTGAACAATGATGAGATTTGGGTCTTTCTTTTTAGTGAAAAGAGTGTTATCTACCATTCCCATGGAATAATTATGTTTAATAAGGAAAGCTTTTAATCGATCATACCAAGCTTTGGGAGCTTGTTTAAGTCCATATAAAGCTTTCTTTAACTTATAAACATAATCAGGTTTTGCGAAGTCAATGAATCCTGGAGGTTGTGCCACATAAACATCCTCATTGATAAAACCGTTGAGGAATGCACTTTTCACGTCCATTTGGAATAACTTAAAGTCTAGGGCGCATGCATAGGCAAGTAATATCCTAATAGATTCTAGTCTAGCTACGGGGGCATAAGTTTCATCATAATCAATTTCTTCTTGTTGATTATAACCTTGGGCAACTAACCTAGCTTTATTCCTAGTTACTATTCCATTTTCATCTAACTTATTCCTATATACCAATTTAGTTCCTATGATGGTTATATTCATTGGATTTGGGACTAATTCCCAAATATTATTTGCCTTAAATTGGTTTAATTCTTCTTGCATAGCTATATCCCAACTTTCATCTTTTAATGCTTCATTAATATTCTTAGGTTCTATTTCTGAGACGAAACAAAAGAAGTTTTTTTTTTTATCTTGGGCTTGTGACCTAAGGGTTCTTTGATTAAGATGTCCTATTATATTATCTAATGGATGTGATATAGATTCTTTAATATTTACAAGTTCGTTATTTCCTAAGTCAATGTCTTCATTATCATTTCTTATGGGTTTTGTTTTACTAACCTCAATAGCTTCATCTTCGACTAAGTCATCATCTTCTAAAGGTAATGTTTTAGAAGGTGGTGGTATTTCATCAAATGTTACATTTAATGATTCTTCTACTTTCATAGAGTGTTTGTTAAGTATTATATATGCTTTACTATCTTGTGAGTACCCTAAAAATATTCCTTCATATGATTTTGGGTCAAACTTAGTGAGGTAATCTTTAGTGTTTAAAATATAACATTTTCTTCCAAATACCCTAAAGTAACTTAAGTTAGGTTTTTTGCCTCTTAGTAACTCATAAGGAGTTTTTCCTAAAATTCTCCTAATTGATACCCTATTAATAATATATGTTGATGTTTCTACAGCGTGACACCAAAATTTTTGTGGGATGGATTGTTCATTTAACATTGTTCTACTCATTTCTTGTAGTGACCAATTTTTTCTTTCTACTACGCCATTTGATTGAGGGGTACGAGGAGCAGAGAAATTGTGAGATATTCCATTTAAATCACAATATTTTTCCAATTGTACTTCGTTGTCAAATTCCCTACCATGTTCCGTCCTAATGGCTACTATTGTGCATCCTAATTTATTTTGAATCATTTTACTAAATATTTCGAATTTTTCAAAGGCTTGGGTTTTGTCACTTAAGAACCTAGTCCACGTTTATCGTGAATAGTCATCTACTATTACTAAGGTATACTTGTTTCCTCCATAGCTCCACACAGTGGATGGACCAAAAAGATCCATATGTAATAATTCTAGGCACCTAGTGGTGGATACTATATTCTTAGCTTTGTGACTAGCATGAACTTGTTTTCCAATTTTACATGCATCACAAAAATGCTTGTCATATTTTAGGTTAAGCAAGTTTCTAACTAGTTCTTTAGAGGCCAAAGATTGTATTTGTTGTATGTTTGCATGTCCTAATCTCGTATGCCACAATGTGGAGTTTTCGTCTAGGGTTGTTAGGCATATCCTATCTTCTGGTTTGTTTCCTAGTTTCATAACATATATGCCTCCTTTCCTAATTTCTCTACCTATAATCTTTCCATTCTTAACTATTTCACTATCCTTTTCGGTAAAGGTAACTCTACATTCATTATCGCATATTTGGCCTATACTAAGCAAGTTATATGTTAAATTATCTACATGCTCAACATTTTCAATAGTAAGTGAGTCTTGAGAAATCGTACCCTTGCCAATGATTTTTCCACGCACGTCACTACCGAAAATAACGTTACCTCCATTGTATGCCTTATACGTAGAAAATAGCTTGCGGTTCCCCGTCATGTGCCTCGAACATCCGCTATCCTTGATCCATTCGTCAGGCTCCAAGTCAATTCCTAAACATATTTCGTCGGTTGCTTTGGCCACAAAATATTTTTTGTCTCTTGGTTTTTCCACTTCTTCTTTGTCACTATCACTCCATGTTCCACGAACAAAGGCGCCTTGATTTTCATAACCCGGCGGCTTTAGACATTCACCAATGAGATGATTTGGACTTTCACATCTAAAGCACTTTCTTTTCCCGTAGTTATGACTTCTATTTCTTTGAAACGGTTTTCTTTCGTCTCGTGTTGATCTAGTGAATCTTCCTCGTCTTTTGAAGAATTTCTTGAATTCTCTTACAGCCATTGCATATTCTTCGTCTTCACTCTCGACACTTGAATCATCATCGTCACTAGGTTCCTTTTTGGCTTTTAGAGCAATGGATTTGGTTTGTTCTTTCTTGACTTTGACCATTTCCGAATCTCTTCTTATAATTTCTTCATGGACCTTCAAGTTGCCAATAAGTTCATCAAGTGATAACGTCATCAAATTCTTTGATTCTTCAATTGCCATGACCTTAGCTCGCCATTTTGGATGCAATGCCCTACGAAATTTCCTAACACAATTTTTACTAGAGAATGTCTCATCAAGTGCCTTTAAACTTGTGATAATAGTGTTAAATTTAGCAAAAACATTATCAATTGATTCCTCTTCCGGAATCGTAAATTGTTCATATTATTGTACAAGAAGATCTATTTCATTATCTTTGACTTGACTATTACCTTGGTGAGTAACAAGTAGTGATTCCCAAATTTCTTTGGCGGTTTTACAAATAAAAATTCTTTCATATTCTTTACGTGGTAACACATTATAAATTACCATTTTAGCTTCATTATTTTTAGCTAGTTTCTTTTTCAAATCATCATTTTGTTTTTCAAAATGTACAATTTCATCCTTTTTAGTTTTCGGATTTTGTTGAGTGGGAGGAAAATCACCAAAGGTAATAACATGCCAAAGATCAAGATCTTTAGATTTCACATAAGTTTCGAATCTATTCATCCAATATAAAAATCCATCACTTTCAAATAGTGGTGGTCTTTACGTAGATTGCCCTTGTAAATATTTTTCAGATTTCATAAATCTTTACAAGTTTTAAAATACAATATATTTTAAAATTTTTGCTAGACGTGGCTCTGATACCAATTGTGGAAAACTAGAAGGGGGGGGGGGGGGGGGTTTGAAGAGTTTTACGTCTTTTTAATTTATTATAAAAGATTGTTTGAGTGTTTCTTTTTTATTTTCAAAAATTTAGATTCGATAATATGTGATCTCAAGTCTTGCACAATATAAACAACAATAAATATGTACGATATATCAATAATAATGTAAGTAAAGATATAAATGAGAGATGGAAAGATCGAACCACGAGACAAGAGATTTATAGTGGTTTAGCTACAAGGACACCTTCCTTGCCCTACTCCACTCCCCGAGCACCTAACTCGAGAGTTTTCTTCACTATGTCAACAAGCTCCCTTATGGCGGAGAAAACCTTACACACCAATGTACACACCACAACTTCTTCACAACTAGATCACACCTTATTCACAACTACTTCACACCTCTCTATCTTCACACTTATCTATCTTCACACCTATCTACTTCACACCAATCTTCTTCACAACCAAATTCTTCACAACTATCTACTTCCCAACAATCTTCTTCACACCTATTATCTTCACAACTATCTACTCTCCAACTATCTACTTCACAATAATTTTCTAAACAATCACTTTATCTACACACTAAGCTAATCTATCTTCTACCAAATATTCACAACAAATAACACAAAGAAATATGTGTAATGAATGATGCTCTAACAACTTGGATGTGGAGGTCACAACAAGTTGTAATACTTCTTGTTTTGGAGGATAGAAGTATTCTTCTCTTGCACTTGGGAGTTTGATGTTTGGATCACTTTGAAACAAAGATTTATGAATGTATGATCAAAGTATTAAAGGAATAGAAATGGAGATCTAGAACAGAAAGTTTAGGAGTGAGAAAGGTGAGAAAAATATGTAAAATGAACCAGTATTTATAAGGGGAAAATTTACTGTTCTGGAGCGTGGCCGGTCCCCTTAATGATTAAGGGGGCCGCCCCTCCAGAACGTTGGAATTGTTTGTCCTTTTGTGGGGAAGGTTTTTCTGGATAAAATTTGCCATTTTTGGTTGGAAATTTGAAATCATATATTTATAATGAATTAAACATATTCTTTTAATTCCAAAAATGATTTTGTAAAAGATATAAAATGTTTATGACATTTTATAGAAGTTCTAGTGATTTAGAGAATTTTTCCTTTGATCATAGATTGCAATAAACACTTTATTTATTCATACCTTAAGTGATTTGGATGCAAAGAAGATATTAATCACTAAATACTTGTTTATGTCATAAATTTTAGTTCAATAAGTTAAGGTTTTGTAATTATCAAAACATAAAGATATTGATGGTATGTTAACAATGTTTTTAGACATTATTTATGTCAACATAAAATATAATATAATATCTAAAATTACAATTTTGTGTATAAAAATTCCAATCCGATTAATCCTCGATTAATCCCCGCCTCACTAGCGCCTAACGATTTTTACAACCTTGCTAAGAACCATTTCATATCAACTTCACCCATCGTCCTCAACATGTGACTATATAAAATGTGATGGGTGACTCACTAACATGGGATGCGTTTTTTTTTTTTTTTTTTTTTTTTTTTATTTTTTTTTTTTCTCCACAAATGTTAAACTGTCTATTTACTTTTGAAACAATTTATTGAGCAAGAAGTATCAGCATGAGAATGTAAGAGGTTGTGATGATAGAGTTTCACTGTTTCTGAATGGATTCGAACAATGATTCGATTATCTGATGTATCATGGCGAGGCAGGCTTACTAAGTCTGCAAGCATGGTGGATATGTCCTCTTTAATGTGTTAGGTGACTCACTAAGATGGGTTAGATGGGTTGCCTTTATTATTATTATTATTATTATTATTATTATTATTATTATTATTATTATTATTATTATTATTTTGTATGTTTGTATTTTGTCACAAATGTTAACCCGTCTGTTCACTTTTAAAAGAATTTATTGAGCGAGGAAGATAAGCATGAGAATGTAAGAGGCTATGATGATAGAGTTTCAATGCTTCTGAATGGATTCGAACAAAGATCATATTAGTTGTTGCATCATCGCGAGGCATGCTTACTAAGTCTGTAGCCATGGTAGACGTGTCCTCTTTTTTGATTGTTTGCCCATTCGAGCCTTTATGGTGTGAATGATGTGGTTATATGCTAGTAGCGTAGGGATTGCACCAGGTTTTACCTCTCGAGGGATCTCGAGAAGCTTACAACCCCCACCAGGCAGTGTACCTGATCGATGTAGTATAGTATAATGACAAGTACCGGGGGATTGATCGTTCAACTAGGAATAATGTCACTAGGATTAGAAAACCTAAAGACTAGGTCTAGAGATGAGGGATGATTCTTTTTGTATTTGTTATATTTTATGAAAGCAATTAAAAACCTCGGTTTTTGAAAGAGTTGGGCGGAATTAGTTGCTAATCAAGTAACCCAATACTAAAGATGCAATCAAAATAAAATACTAGAAATGAAAATAAACTAAATTATACTAGTGGTGTGAGCAATATATGGGAGAATTGTGTTTACTTAGATTTCACTACTCCCTAGATATCTTTTACATGTTAATTACTTGTTACAGTTGCGTGGATGACGGATTGTATTCCCTAATACTATTCATGGGGTGGCGTACTTACTTCCCCAATCCTATAAGCGCCTACTTCACTCCTATGTCGAGTCGGCTAAGAAGCTCCTAACATGGGATCATTAGAATTTGCTCATGCATTAAATACAACCAATAAAACCTAGTACACATCGGTTCATGTTTCCTAAGACGTTCAAGCATGTTACACAATGGAGATCTGCCAGTTTTCTTAAGCCTAACATTGAAATCATTCATCCAATACAACTATAAACAAGTAATCAACACATAATTAACATCTAGGTTTCATTACATCTAAGCAAACACATGATAGATCTAGCCTAGCATGTTGAAATAAGACAAGCATAAGATATATTCAAACAACACATAGACATATTGAATGAATTAAGAGAAGACTTATCTCAATTGAACATGAAAGGTTTCAAGGGGTGAAAACCCTTGAAAATACAGTGAAAAACGACCTAGGGTTTTTAGGGTTCGGCCCTAGTATTCTCCACACAAGTTTTTTCTTTATGAATGAAAAATAGAAAAGTATATATAGTTTTTCTGAGGTGACGGCGTCAAGAACAAATCTCTAACGCCGTCATCTCGCCGCCAAATAATTTCTCGGACCGCCTAGATCTAGGTTTGACGCCGTCATGTGTATCCCTTATGCAGGCCGTCACCATATTAACTCTTGACGTCCTTCTTGTGACGCCTTCAGGTTTTCACTGGGTCGTCACGGATTTTACTCTTGACGCCGTCAGGATTTTCTTCTTGACGCCGTCAGGTACTATTCTCAGCATGGAAAATTAAGTCTTTGCCGTTTTCTTCACTTTTATGCTCCAAAAACGTCCAAAATGCTTCCTTTTCCAGAATTCACTCTCAAAGTACCTAAAATCATAAAAGGAACGATTTAGGGCAATATTTGATCAAATAAATTTAATTCCGGACTTAAATGACCCCTTAAAAGTGGTTCATTTTTCGCCTCATCATATGCTTACTCTAAAACGGCGTTGTTTTATTATTTTTTTCCCTCTTTATTAGGCTGCAAAAGATGATGTTTCATGGATATATGTACGCTTGGATCAAAACGATGCCATTTTGTGGTTTTAGTTTTTTTTTTCTTTCTCTCTTTAATTTAACACAATCCCATCTCATATTTTCTCTTTATCTCTTTCTACACTTTCCAGTCTCCTTTAATAAGTTCTAGTACACGTTCAAGGTGAGTTGGGGAGGATTGATGAAAAGGGTAGGTGCTAGGGAATGATGAGGAGGCAAGAATGTGACAAAATGACTCAAGCCATGAAAAATGATGCTCTCACCCATCCTCCTCAATATGTGACTCTATAAGATGGATTGGATGAGCCACTCAGGTTGGTTGCATGAATTTTTTGACACAAATGTTAAACTGCCTATTCACTTTTGAAACTTTTTATTGAGAGACGATGATAATAACGAGAATATAAGAGGATATGATGATAGAGTTTGAATGTTTCTGAATGGATTCAAACAAATGTGAGATTATCTACTGCATCTTAGCGGGGCATGCTTACTAAGTTTGCAACTATGGCGGATGTGTCCTTTTTTTTGATTGTTTACCTATCTGAGCCTCATAATTAAAAAACTAATAATAATAATAATTTAAAAAAAAAAAAAAAAAAAAAAAAAAAAAAAAAAAAAAAAACTCATTTTGAAAATTATGATTTGTTTACATGTGTGTTTGTAAATGTAAATTGTATGCTTCCATTTTACTTGACGTATACACAATATATAATTTTGAACTTCTTAAAACTTATAGTATTTGTATTGATAACGTCCTTCGCATCGTAAATGTATAATAAGGTAATTAGCTTTGGATAGTAGGATTCCAACCAAATTTCAATGCATTGACATTGGTGATACGACTAGTTAAATTGTTAATCATTTATGGCAAAACTTTTTAATTCTACGATTGGTCGGGTCAATCGGGTTCATTGAGATTGGTCAGGTCAATCGGGTTCGAATTTATACCCGGGTCAATCGGGTAACCCGAATTGACCCGAGTTCTAAATAAGGTCAGGTTCTGGTTTAATATATGTATCTTACTCGGATTCGAGTCAACCCGAGTGACCTGAGTTCGATTTTTTTGTTCTTTCTAATTTTTTTATATTTCAAGTTTAAACACCAAAATTGTATCATCTTTAAATGGCCTAGACCCGAACCCGAGTTGGTCCGACCCGAATTTACTCGAAACCGAATTGACCAGACCTGAGTGACCGGAGTTCTAAACAAGGTCAGGTTCAGGTATGTTTTTTTTTAGCATTAACCCAAATTGACCCGAACCCGACCGGGTCAACCTGAATAACACCCCTATTTTCGGCAAGTTTTGAGTATTTTCAGTCAGTTTTGGGTATTCCCAGCAAAATTTTCCTTAAAAAACATCTTGTAGATATAAACAGTGAATATAAGTATTTAAAACTAGTTTATAGTGAACTTTGAGTATTTTCGGCAAATTTTGTAAGATTTCGGTAAGTTTGACCATCGTTGACAGTTGTTGATTGCCATCAACTATATGTTGATATAAATAATGTATAAAAACGTTATTAATATTTTTCGATATCCTTAAGTTTTGACGATCACAAAATATAAGAACATTAAACACAAAGTTAATACATAAACAAGTTTTAAGCAAGTTTATATCATCTCATCCAACATAATCACTTAAGGTATAAATAAACAAGTGACTAATACATTTTATGATCAAATGGATGTTTACTTAAATAATACAAAGTTTATAAAATTAAATAAACTTATTATATATTTTTGAAAAACATTTTTGGTAATAAAGGAAATTGTTTAATTCATAGTAAATACATGAATTCAAATTTTTAACCAAAATCAGTTAGTTTTTCTCCAAATAAACTTTTCCCACTAAAAGACAAGATTTCTGACCATTACAGTTGGGCGGCCCCCTTAATTTTAAGGGGGCCGGCCATGAATTAAGGGGCCGGCCACGCTCCTCTGTCAGAATCTGTCAGAAATTTTCTCCTATAAATACCACCTCAAACCTGGTATTTTTTTGATCTCTTGCATGAAAATTTTCAGATTTAAATCTCTCTAAACATCCTCCTAAAAACCTTTTGATCATATAATTGTTAATCCTTGTTTCAAGTGATTCATTCCCTCACCTCTCATCTCTCAAAGTAAAAGAGAAGAATACTCCTTCAACATCAAGTTGTGAAGTATTGTAGATTTATATATATAATCTAGTTGTTGTGTACATTCATTGTAAATGTGTGATAGTATTGTAACTAGATAGATCTAGGAGTAGAAGTTGTGAATAGAAGTAGTGAGATATAAGTAGTGTTGTGAAGAAGAGAAGAAGTAGTGTTGTGAAAAAGAAGAAGTCGTGAAGCCGTGAAGGTGTGAAGTTGTGGTGTGTAAGTCGTGCTAAGTCGTGGCGTGAAGAAGTCGTGCTAAGTCATAGTGTGTATAAGTCGTGGTGTGCATAAGTTGTGATAAGACATGTTGTGTTGTGTAAGGTTTTCTCCGCCATAAGGGAGCTTGTTGACATAGTGAAGAAAACTCTCGAGTAGGTGACTCGGGGAGTGGAGTAGGGCAAGAAATGTGTCCTTGTAGCCGAACCACTATAAATCCTTTGTCTCGCGGTTAGATCTTTCCAACTCTAACTTATTACTTAGCTTACTTACTTACATCTCGTATATAGCTATAATTGTTCATATTATACATGTGTTGATTTTACATACTTAGCTTACATCGTTATTATTTTTCATACTTCGATATAGTTGTTCATATTGTTCAAGACTTGAGTTCACATAAGATCGAATCAAAATTTTAAAAGCAAACAAGGTTTTAAAACTAAACTAAGTTTTTATAATAATATCAAAAAGACGTAAAACTATTCAACCCCCCCCCCCCCCCTCTTCTAGTTTTCCACAATTGGCATCAGAGCCAGGTTAAACAAGATTTTTAAAATAAACTGTATTTTAAAACTTGAACGATCTATGGAATCTGAAAAATATTTACAAGGACAATCTATGCAAAGACCACCACTATTTGAAAGTGCTGGATTTTTATATTGGAAAAATAGATTTGAAACTTATGTGAAATCGAAAGATCTTGATCTTTGGCATGTCATTACATTTGGTGATTTTCCCCCTATTCAATATAATTTTGAAACTAAAATGGATGAAATTGTATCTTTTGAAAAACAAAATGATGATTTGAAAAGGAAACTAGCAAAAAATAATGAGGCTAAAATGGTTATTTATAATGCGTTACCACGCAAAGAATATGAAAGAATTTTTATCTGTAAAACCGCAAAAGAAATTTGGGATTCTTTACTAATCACTCACCAAGGTAATAGTCAAGTTAAAGATAATAAAATAGATCTTCTTGGTCAACAATATGAACAATTTACGATTTCGGAGGAGGAATCAATAGATAATGCTTTTGCTAGGTTTAACACTATCATCACAAGTTTAAAAGCACTTGATGAGAATTTTTCTAGTAAGAATTTTGTTAGGAAATTTCTTAGGGCTCTTCATCCAAAATGGCGAGCTAAAGTTACGGCGATTGAAGAATCGAAGAACTTGTCAACTCTTCAACTTAATGAGTTGATCGGCAACCTGAAAGTCTACGAAGCAATAATAAAGAAAGACTCCGAGATGGTCAATGGAAAAAGAGAGCAAAGCAAGTCAATTGCGTTGAAAGCTAGGAAGGAATCTAGTAACGAGGATAGCTCAACCTCCGAAAGTGATGACGAAGAATATGCGATGGCCATAAGAGACTTCAAGAAATTCTTCAAAAGGCGAGGAAGATTCGTTAGACAACCGCATGATGAAAGGAAAGCAAACCAAAGAAATAAAGATGACAAAAATGGAAAAAGTGATAGGAAGTGCTTCAAATGTGGTGATTCAAATCATCTCATCGGAAAATGTCCAATGATGCCAAGAGATCAAAATCAAAAGGCGTTTGTTGGAGGAGCTTGGAGCGATAGCGATGACGATGAGAAAGAAATCACAAATGAGGAGAAATGTCTTATGGCTAAGACATCAAGCGAGGTATGTTCCAAAACCGAATACTTTAGTGACGAAAATTTATCATTAGATGAAGAAGACCAAGATAATGAATATAATAGGTTATGCAAAATAGGTCAAAGGGTTGTAGCTAAAAATAAGTCACTAAAACATATTAATAATCAATTAGAAAATGAAGTACTCGAATTAAAAATTAAACTACAACATTTGGAAAAAGAAAAAGGAGTTTTTAAAGAATGTAAAACATGTTTAGAGGTCAAAAATGAAAACGAAAAACTTAAAGATGAAATTTTCAAACTTGACAAGTTTAAAAATAGTAGTAACTCACTTAAGAAAATCATAAGTGTTCAAGAAACTTTGGGAGATAAAACCGGTCTAGGATTCGACTTAACTAATGTTTCAACTAGTGAAAATAGAAATGAAAAGTTTGAATGTGAATCTAGTAAACAAAAACCATTAGACTCAAAACCTAAGTATGTACCTATAAAAAATAGAAAAATACCTATTGCGAGTGATGAGGAAGTAAAAAGTTTTTATAAACCATCACTAAAAGCCAAAACCGGATTTTATAAACTAAAATTAAGATCTAAAACTCCACATCCAAATAGACCAAATAATTCTCATCCTCGGTCTAAAACCCCTCAACATAGGAGAAATCAAGGTAGACAAAATATTTCTAATAATAGTCACCCAATGTGGATTTATCCACATCAACCAAGCTTTAGCCCATTGGGAATACTTCCACCATACATGCATCCTAGTCAATTGCAAACTATGTTTGGTTCAAACAACTTTGGACCAATGAGACCATGGGAACCAAGTGGCTAAGTTGTCACTTTTGGAAAATATTGGTATCTCATCTACAAATGGCTTCTATAAGTCAACATGGCATCTTGAAGTGTTTGAAGAAAATTTATTGAAGACTAAAAGGTACGCGTCTCTTTTAAGTTCATCGTTAAAATTTATATTCTTAGATTAACAACTAGTTAGATTAATGCTTAGTTATATAGCTAGTTATACTTACTTACTCACGCATTATGAACCCCTCTTAGTTGGCTTTCCTAGGATTATAATAAAATTATTCGTTGTCAAACAACATAGAAAATAGAAATCTTCTATGTCCACTAGTAGAAAACTCATGGTGATGAAGTGAAATGAGTCAAGTGGATTAATTATTAACATAGAAGTAAGATTAGATTTCTCATGTTAGAAAACTATGGATGAAACAAGCACTCGTAGACTATGGCATTAAGTTAGATAAGTGTGCGACAGCAAAGGAGCTATAGAAGTTAGGATATACCCTATTCAACACTCCTACATCAAACATATAGAACAACTTCACCAATCACTTATGATCATAGGTTATGTAGAAAAGGTAGCTTTGGAAGATAACATTGCCGATATGTTTACCAAACCCCTTAAGCATGAACTATTTAATCACTTGCGTTTAGGATTAGGAATGATGGGGCAAATTGATTAAATTCTTGGAATACTTATAATCTTCTGAAAAATCAAAGTTCTGAAAATTTCTTTTCTATCAGATGGGCGAACCCCTTAAATTCATAAGGGCGGCCCCCTTAAACATTAAGGGGACCGGCCTCACTTTAAGGGGGCCGGCCATCTGAGAAATAAATTTCCAAGTTTTATCTACTTTTTCACTAATCTGAGTCTAGGATTCTATTTTGCACAAAATCAGGAATTGGGATATTTTGTCATTGCATCAATATGTTTTCAAAGGAAACCCCAATTCAATTTTTAAAATCATTCTCACGTTTAGGAGAACTCATTGTTGAATAATGAAAAACGTTTTTCTATCAAACCATGCACAATAGTCTCACTCTCGTTGTCTATATATATAATCCAATATATACATATACATGACACTTAGAAGTGAGCAAAGCTAAATCAAGAAGATCAAGGATAGTTTCTTAGGGAAATTTGTTTTTCTTTTATAGGAGTCGAAACGATCTTAACTCCGTATTTGTTTCATATAGGTTTACACTAGAACAAAATCAAGAATTACACTATCACATTTGTTCCATCACTAGTGTCTCACTAATTAGTTGCTTTTGCCCTTGCACTAAGTTAGTCATGTTAGGTAGAATTCCTTAATTGCTTGATCTATTACTTTATTAAGTGTGCATGCATGTGTAGTTGTAATTATATTACATGTTTATTTGCCTATATACTTTTCATGCATATTCCATTAAGATAATACATCCATAGTTGCCTAAAGAGTTGGACTTGCCCAAAACCAAAACTCATAATCTTTACACACTCAAATCTCATAACCTTTACTCACCCATACCCTTCTACCTTACACTCAAACCTCATAACCTTTACACACTCTCACCAATCACACCACTTGATACTCATCTCCCATCCTCACTAATAACTCCATCAAGTCATCCTCACAAAAAGATTCAACCATGAAACCATTCCCTACACTCTACAAAGTGTGTCATTACCACTACAACTTAACCCATAAAGGTCAAACCATACTTCATGATACACAAACCTCATGTTCACTCAAATGAACCCTTTCACAAACCACATCATAATAACCAACCATCCATCTCATCACCCAAGTACACCTTCGTCTCATCCTTTACCTCCAACAAACATCACCATAATCCACCATGGATTCACCAAAAACTTCCATTTCCAAAACATCAAAGAAACAAAAAAATCCTCATCATCACTCCTAAACAACCTCTCCTTCAATATCGTCATCCTCATCCATCAATGACTACCTAAACTCACAAATGTTTCCACCACCAAGAGTAACACCACCACTTCCTAACAACACACATGATATTCCCATGTTGCATATCCAATCATCCATCCCTAATCACAACCCAATACCTCCATCATCACCTTCGTCCGAACAATGAAAGTTCGTTGAGGAGCTCAAAGAAGCTCATGAGCTAAGTGCTCTTCTTCTCATGCATCTTGTTCTATGCAACTTGGACCAACCACCTTTATTACCCTACTCAAATTGCCTCCCTCACTCACTCCACTTAAAGCAAGTTGAGCATCATACCCACTATTTTTCTTGTTTCATTTACCTCAAAAAACAAATCATTCTCTTGGAAGAACACATCACTTGGATTGAATACCTCCTCACTAGGAAAAACTCAAACCCATCATTCACTCAAGACACCAAAAATTCATCAACAACCACCAAACTCTCCAAACACCATTCCAACAAAAATCTATCTCCACTAAATACAACTACCATGATTCCTATCTTCAAATAAAATCTCCACAAACCTTTTGTGTTCCAAGCAAGTCCAAGAGACCTCAAGTTGGCAGCTTAGTATTATCTAGTGTAATTTTGCTAGAAAAGCATATATATATATATATATATATATATATATATATATATATATATATATATATATATATATATATATATATACTAGATTTCGAAGCCCGCCCGATGGGCGGGCATGACTTATAAATATCGTTGGAATATTTTTCTATATCGAGAGAAGGTAGTAAAATTACATTTTAAAACATACCCCCGTAGGTAATAATCAAATGAACTTTAATATGAATTTAAGCAATTGAGTATTATTTAATTAGTAAAATTACATTTTAAAACATAGGTGGTTTTCAAAAGAGCAGCAGATTTATGAATATCGTTGGAAAAAATAAGTTAACGATTACTAAATTTTTTATTGAATGCATTAAGAATGAAAATAAATAAACAGTTATCGAATATGAAAGAAAATAAAAGTTTCAAAGTGGTACGTAAGAACAAAGTATCAAAATATAGCCCGCCCGGTGGGTGAGCAAGCCTTATGAATATCGTTTAAAAACTTAAGTTAACGAAATATAAGCTATGAACATACCAAATTTTTTTATTGAATGCATTAAGAACGAAAATAAATAACGGTTATCTAATATGAGTGGGAAAAAAGTTTCAAAGTGGTACGCATGAACAAAGTATCAAAGCATAACCCGACCGATAGGCAAGCAAACTGTATGAATATCGTTAAAAAATGTTAGTTAACGAAAATAAGTTGTAGACATACCAATATATCCTGATATTCACCATTTCATTCTAATCGGTATAAGTAGACACAAACATGATATAATCTAAACCAATAAAAATAGTGAGAGAAGGGTTATGGAACATAAGGCTATTTATTTAATTTACGAAGCTATTTGTTTGAATATTGTATATGTTTGAAATATTTAGTCTTTATCGTTTAAGATGAAAAAAAGATATAATTGTTCCAATTTTTATATTGAATTCATTAAGAATGAAAATAAATGAATGTTAATATTTATAGATCAATTAAAATATAGAAAGTTCTTTGTAACAACATTGTATATGATTTAAACTCAAATGCGAAATAAAACTTAAATCGCAAAAGTGTACATTCTTAGCTTATACTTTAGTTTATTTTATTTTTTTTGTTAAAAAAAAAGTATAAGCATGATCTTTTAGTGAATAGGAAAGCTGACGTAATCCATGGCCGTCTGATTGACATGCATAATTGGTATGCCTAAATGTATGCCTAATCTTGTGTGTCATCATCCTATTCGTGACACAAGAGAGGTCCACTTATTCACAAATAAATAAACAATTTCTACATCCATTTAGGTATAAAATTAGTCACACATTTAGGCATCTCAATCATTTTAATATTTTTATATGGCTGGGTTCTTTTGACCAATGCTAAACTACATAGATAAAGTTATTTTCTCAACATTGTTCAAGTTATTCTTTGACAATTTGCTATCATATAAAAGTGTGTTTTCTCATATAAAAATATACGTAGAGCATAAGCATCATGGCAAATGTGCAAAAGTGTACATTCTTAGCTTATACTTTATTTTATTTTATTTTATTGTTAAAAAAAAAGTATAAGCATGATCTTTTAGTGAATAGGAAAGCTGACGTAATCCATGGCCGTCTGATTGACATGCATAATTGGTATGCCTAAATGTATGCCTAATCTTGAGTGTCATCATCCTATTCGTGACAGAAGAGAGGTCCACTTATTCACAAATAAATAAACAATTTCTACATCCATTTAGGTATAAAATTAGTCACACATTTAGGCCTCTCAATCATTTTAATATTTTTATATGGCTGGGTTCTTTTGACCAATGCTAAACTACATAGATAAAGTTATTTTCTCAACAATGTTCAAGTTATTCTTTCACAATTTGCTACTCCGTATCATATACGTAGAGCATAAGCATCATGGCAAATGTAGTCCAGGTTTCTATGTTCTTATAGCATCAACATTATCTATTTAGTATATTTGGTATCTTCTTTATGTTAGTTTCTAAAATATTCTATTAATTATTAACAAATGTATCTAGTTAAGCATAATGGAGCATGATATCAGTAGTAATTAACATTTGCAATTAATAATCCAGATATGGATATTTTTTATAACCTCAACTAACGAAATGGGTTATCAGATTATTGTCCAAGTTATCCAAAGAAGGGGAGTCCTTGACTTGGATATATGTGTCCTTACAGGGTACCTGGTCGTTTCTGAACCCTTTCCCTTGCCACTCTTAAATTTTTTACGTAGTGAGTTTTGAACCTAAGACCTCAATTTCTTCATAAAAGTTGGAGTAAAACTCTCCGGAATGGATTTGTATTTTGCACTATTGTATCTCCACATACATGCAATATTGTAGAAACTCAATCAAGAGAAAAATGCATCAATTAAAAGTAGTGAAAGTATACCAACAATCAACCAATTCAAAGTCAAATAAACTACTTGTTGAAAGAACAAAAGATGCACCAGATGACTCAAGCCTAATAAGAAAATGACAAAACACCCAGTACCCAAAAATGAAGTTCCCATCACTAAGTGAAAGTTACATAATAAGTGAGAAGGTGGAGAGTTATAACTTGTAGACATAATCATGACATCTCTGTGCATGTGAACTTCTACAAGTATCTATGTTCTAGACAATATCAAGAAGAAGTCAATGATCCTCTTACCGAAACTCCATTCAGATCTTTTGCTGTCATTTTCATATATAGTGTTCATTCATTAATCTAGTGGTCCATCTTCTCGTATAAAGGACTCAATATATAGATGGTATGGTGAAGAATCTCTGAGCCTGTACAACCCAAAAAAAGATCTTCATGTTTAACATAAAGTTGACTGAAAAAGCCTAAAACAACAGCAATAGTTGAAAATGGAAGTTTATAATAAAAAAAAGCATAGTCTTTGAAGAAGCACATAGCAACACCTGAAGTCGGGTCGAATAGTGAATCTGGTTAAGGTATAGGAAAAGAATCTAAAACAGATATTACATTGAGATGCTATATACATATATGATTAAAGGCATGTGTAAGGAAACCTGAGTTACCATGACCACCAATATACAATTTGTCTTAAGTTTAGCAAATTAAGACATCACCAAGGCCATACATGCACATGGCTAAAATACTTATCAAACACCGAAGAGGCCTCTTATAAACATTCAAATTATTGAGCAAAGTATGTAGAAACGAACTTACAGTAAGGGCCATGGTCCACCTTTGCTTGATGTCTTTCTTCCGTCTCCATAAGACAATATTGGTGACATCACGAACGCCACCATGTTTTTTCATCACCATTAATTAAATGCATCAACATTGACCTTAATTTCGTTGACCATCATTACTGCTCTATAACCATCCAAGACCTTGTTCTCGGTCCAATGAATAGATTCATAAGTGTTTATTCAGTTATCCATTAAGATCAGTATAACCAAAGTTAATAAATTGGTGCAGTAGATGGTTGGAGCACTAAGAGGGTGTTTGGCATTACATTTGAAAATTATCTGATGTTAATTTATTTTCCATGGTAAAACTTTATAATAAAGTAGTGCATTATGTTGTAGATCTCACGCTCATCTTGTTGTGCATCGGGCGTTGGCCTTTTATGCTCTCAACATATTTCAATGCATACCCTGCTGCTTCCTTAATGTGTCCAAAGAATTTGACCGATACGAAATGTTATCAACAACCTACACATCATAAGAAATTATGTTTTCTGCAAAAATAATGACGATGGAAGAACTTCACCCATACAAAATGTTTATACACCTACACCTAAAGTTAGAGGAGGCGCAATTGGTGGTTCAGCGGTTGAAACTGAACCGAACCTAAATTTGTTCGTACTACAAAAGTGAGTCGATGACCCAATTTAAACAAAACCCAACCTTTTTAAACCAAACACATGTTGCTCAATAAAATGTGTTGAATTTAAATTCAGACTTGTAATTAATTGCAGACTTGCAGCCTCACTTGCAGACAAAATTCAAGGTTTCGATTAAAATGCTTTCATTTGTCACATATAGGGTGATAGAAGCAAACCCGTAAAATTTCAGAATATGCTCCAGAGGTTAAGAATCTGGCCAGTTTCAACAAATAATAAACTATCCCATTTCAACCCAATTCTATAGAAATGATACCAAACTAGTGACCCTCCCATTTTGTTGTCTCTATATAAAGTCAAGAACATACCAAATATAAAAAGAAAAATTGCATAAGAACACATACCTGAACCTTCTGTCCTTGAAATCCTTGAACAGTAACACAATATGCGCATCTCTTGGATATGTATTCGGGTCTGTAAGCAGCCTTTTGGCAAAATACGGATATGAAGCAGCTAGCACCTTAAAATATGGATCAACATAAAGGGCCAAACCTTTTTAACAGTAAGTGGTCTCAATATTAGTACATAGTAAGCTTGTACAGTGAACGGATACTCATAAGGAACAACATCAAGCCCATCCACACTTGTTTTTCCATAAGTGTATTCTTTACTATTTTGTCCACATGACAAACAATATTCAGTTTTTAGTGTTTAAATAGAAAACATGAAAACATATGGGTGAAAACCTGATTATCTGATTACTGAGACGACTACATGTTTTTTAATAATCACTTTAATGTTTAGAGAAGTCATATTCTATTATTTACTATTTAAGGGTCAAATAACCAGTTTCAAATGATTCAATCATTACTACAAAGGTGGTTTTCAAAAGGTAATAAAGTGCTTTTTAATAGGTTAGATAAAACCCACGTTCACAATGGCTCATCTATACCTTGTAAAATAATAGAGTATTAACATTAGTGTGAGATGAAGCATCTGCCATATGACGTATATCGCAACTTTAAAACACAAAAATAAGGCAAGCTACTTACTTTCAATAATATAATGGCCGCGTATATTATTTAAATGATTAACAACAGGGGAATTTTTCGATGCATGACCAAAATCAGCCGCAATCTCAGCGCTGTCGTGATTCTTCATTAGCTCAAGATGTTCATTTATACCTGGTTAAAGAAGAAAAATTAAATCATTTATTGATTAGCACCGGAAGAGAAACGGAAGAAAATTAGCCAGAAGCCGAGTATATGGTAAAATGATTCTCAGTGTTGATATTGTAATGAGTTGTTTTATATATTTCTTGTACTATTGTAATGCTAAAATTACACTGCCCTTACCAGCAAACTTACATGTTAATAAGCACTATATCTGCTACAGCAAGTACAAAAAGTATGATTCGTCTTTTGAATGTCGTATCATCCTAATAGCTTATAAAGTATCGGTAAACAACAAACAACATTTCATATTCATAAAGATAACAAAAAGAAACAAACTATTATTTAAAGTAATCTCTCCTTGCTCTCTTCCATCACTACCTTCAAGATCCATTACAATAGTGCAAGGTTCAATGCCAACACACCTTGCCATCCATATACCTAGAGTGATCTGAGACCTGATAATGAGAACTAAAACTCAGAAAATTGCAAATCAAGAAAAAAAGGATATCTAATTAGCAAATCCGAACATGCATTCCATTCCCAGCATTCATCGCAGTGAAGTTGGTATGAAAAAGATGATTCATAAGTGTGCTCTTCCCTGTAACAAACACATAAATGTCAGAACATGCATACTCCGTATAATGCAATGGCTATTTCTTGATTAACTATTTATATGCATAATGTCTAACTATGGTTGTAATGACAGATTTAAATCTAGGACCATGTGTTACATGAGAAAACATCACTTTTAATTTTTGATAACGTAAGGGAGATATACCGGTGCTTTGTGGACCCATGATCGCAACAACAGCATAAGAAAGTCCCAGTTCTCGCATTTTGACATGCTTGATAAATGTATGCAGTACAACTCCATTGAAAATGCCATCTCCATCTATGAGGTGAGTAGAGTAACATCCGGCTTGTTTTTCTGCAAAAAGAGATCACTAATTCAATTCAAAAGCATTCATGTGAATAAAAACATGAGAATGCAAAAATGATAGCATAACTGAGATACAATAAACTGAATGAAACATAAATCGTATGAACAATGAAAAAAATATTGAAGATGAATAACAATAAACCTGTTACTTGTTAAGACTTTTGATCAAATGAGTCATGATTTGTGACGTTTAATTCAAGAGCATTCATGTTAATAAAAACATTAGAATGCAAAAATGATAATGTAACTGAGATGTAATAAACTGTGTGAAAAATAAATCGTATGAACAATGAAAAACTATTGCAGATGTCAGGAACTGATTGCGTTGTTGGGGGTCCATCTAAAACACTTGTAAACGTGTGACTTAAAACAACTTTCCTAACACAACTCTTGAATGATAAACCGAGTAGGGGTCAACTCTACTTGGATTTGTAAAACACTGTGGTCAGGGGATCACGGCTGCCGCATTTCTGGCTGATGTAGTTTGTTCACCTATGCATAATATGAATAATTGAAAAAACATGTTCCTCCCAAAGTGCAAATACAAAAGAGGAAATTAATAATCCGCGTTAGAAACATGCAATCATTCTTACAGGTATTATGAGTAACATCAGTATCCACTGCTGGCGATGTGACCTGGGCTGCCACTGAAAGATAACCATAAACATGTTAGTAGTGATTGAAACTATTAAATGTGTGCATACCCTTTGTAGCACATCCATGTTCTACATCATTAATTATACACAACAATTTTTTCCTCATTTCTATCCATAAAATATACTATTACAGATACCACGCACCTGACGATGAACCACCACCACAGCTATCACGAATGACCCCGTCCTAAAAGTCCAACAGCCTAGGTGTTGTCCCCCGTGCAACATCATTCAACACGCTTGGGTGTACGTTCTCTAGAGGCGTATACGCAGACCCGATACCCCTTGACAATAGAAATCAGAACACAAGTATGATATATTTATCTTTCACATAGACAACGGTGATCACAATTCTTCTCATGTCATCTAGTTACATTCAATGTTTACATAATGAGATTATGACGATAAATATGAGTTTTTACCTTGGGTTAACGGAAATCAATGGTTTAACTTCTTTGTCTTTTTTTTGTCAACATCTTCTTCCCGCACATAATTAGAAAACACAATAGTGAACCTTTCAAACTATATTGTCATGAGAATTTTAAGTTATATGTTACAAAGTCTCGAATATAATTAACTTGTAAAATTGCAAGACAAACTAATACTAAAATACGTAAATGTAATGCATCTTATCATAGTGCAGTGATTTAAATTTTAATACAGATAGCCATAACAATATATGTGAACGATGAAGAGTAACATCCATTACCTGTAATCTTAGCTTGTTATCTACTTCACCATTAAACCTCTAAATAGATTTAAAGAATATCTCAGTTCCAAATTCTTAGATCGAATGGATGTCAATGACGTACCCAGGAGTAAAAGTTAGGGTTTTGAGAAAAGACGGGTAGATTCATATAATGCTTATATGTAAGTTTCCCTCACTCTTCTCATCTCAATGTCACCATCATCATCACCATCACCATCTTTTTCTTATTCATCTTCACTGTAAATTAAAACATCAACTTAAAAACCAATGTTTTTCATTGTTTGATCGCCTCAAAATCCAGGACGATTTATAAAAACATATGAGCCCGCCGTGACCATAGGATGCTCATAGGAAATAGATATAACGTATAAAAGAAGCATACCAATACAAAGCAATCTGTAATTCGGTTTCATTGCAATTACATGTTATCCCCTTTCAACTTTTTTCAGTTCAATGATTAACCATGAATCTTAATGTTATTTTTTATACTAAATCAGTACACACAAATAAATATAGAGTGTCTTCAATTAGTGTTACATATAATTGGAGTCATCTGACCATATATTTACAGATAGTATAAACCATGGAACTGATCACTAATTAGCATTTTGATATAGTTTTGATCAATCATTTTCATCAAAAGAACAGATTTAACCAATAACATAAATAGGGTTGTTACGCATCTCCTGATTGACATGTCCTGTTTATGTAAAATTAAGTTTTTCATCTGTTGAATACGTAGAACTCACCAATTATTCAAATATTTGAACTGCCCCTAATCCCCGATCATTCCACCAAGCATAGGCTGTGAAATCCAGTCCCACCATGAGCATGCTGTTTGAGTATCTAACATTTTACACTGAAAAAATGCATATGCTAACACTTTTCTATAATTAATGAAGAGTATTAACTAAAGCAATATGAGAATTAATGAATGTTGTTATAATTCATCTATTATTTACCTTCATAACCATTCTCAGGTAATCGAGTGAGGCATGCCTTTAGTGGGACGTACCTACACCATTCCAAAACTAAAATCATAACACAACATAATTCAACACTTTTTGAACTTTTGGGTGATTACACCTTATTGATTTCCACTGATAAAGATGTCAGTCCAATTCTCATTAGTATATACCATTAAAAACCATATATTGGCATGCATGCATAGAGATGAACATGTTTCATAGAAGACGAATAACCTGCAAAGATGACGTCTAACCTACAAAAAGTTGCAAACAAACCAACATATGCATACACGGTAACAAAGTTCCATCATTAGGGTTTTGAGGGAAAATAGTCATACCTTTTTCATGTGATCTGTAAAAAACGATATTAGGGTTTTGAGAAAGAAGAGAGAAAGACATTAGGCTTATGAGTAAAAAAAATATATATATATATATATATATATATAATTCTGTATTGGGTTTTATATATAATTTTGGGATGCAGTAACATAATTGTTTTCAATTATCAAATCACATTAACGTATATGCTTCACTGGTTGACACTCATGTGTATGGATGCCAAGACCTTGGTTCGAATCTTGCAAGTGTCACTTTTTTAAAAAATAAATCCATTGCTTTAAAAAATAAATCCGGAATTTTAAATAAAAAATAAATTCCGAAATTGATATAAATCCGGAATTTTAAATAAAAAATAAATTCCGAAATTGATTGTGATGACATGGCTGAAATTGAATTACTGGGCATTGACTGGACAATGACTGGGCATTTCCTTCAAATGCCTCCTGTTATATATAATGTATATATATATATATATATATATATATATATATATATATATATATATATATATATATATATATATATATACTAGATGTCGAAGCCCGCCCGATGGGCGGGCATGACCTATAATTATAATTTGGTAGATTTTAGTTATCATAAAATTATGTTTATTACGGACGTTGGTTTAACTATAACGAAAGAAGATAGGTGAAATATTTCTTGAAAAGTGTCCAATGTATAAATTAAGTAACGGTTAATAAATTACGAACATCGTAAAATATTGGCCCACCTCAAATAAAACATGTAAACTTACTGTAATAGTAGGCAATAAGAGTAACAATGCATTTAGACTTAATCTATCTTTAATACACACCGTTTATGCATTCGACTCTAATATTAGGCTCGAATAGCCACATCATACACTTCCCCCGCCCCATGCGCAGGCATGACTTATAAATGTTGGCATATTTTTTTGTAGCAAAATAAGGGTGGTAAAAATGGTTGGAAGGTGTACATGTTGAAAGAAAGAGTCCTTAGCTATAGTTTCGTGTATTTTGTCTCAACACCTACAATCAGGTAAAAAACCAAGGTTAAGATCATCATTAAGTAAGAAGTTACTAAACTAAACCATATTAGTATGATTAGCTAATATATTTTCTGATTCGGATTTTCCAATACTACAAACCTATCATTTTTGTTAAACAGAATAAAGGGTACTCAAAGAGAGACACGTTATTAGACAAATTTTCCGAGTATGTGTATATGTTTATAATTGATTTGTTCGTAGTTAATTTTTACCTGAAAGGTTGTCTAAAATCTTAGCCCGTGAAGTCTTGTAAATCGTCACATGTTAGTTAAGCTTTTTGTGCACGGGATTTTGGGTTAAATTTTTGTTATATTAGTTTTTGGTGAAATCCTAATTAAAAAGTTGTTTGGTTGTTGATGCTGATAAAATGGAAAATCAAGAAGCTAAAAAAGTTAAAGAGATACCTCAATTTAAGTTTGATCAAGGAATTCAAAGTATATTCTATTTATCATGGGCATTTGTTTAACAACATTACTAAATTTAAAAATGCAGAGGACTTAAGATAAAGGTCACTTTTTGGGTTGAATGATATTTTCACATCATTGTGATTTTGCTATCAAACTAACCAAGTGATGTATAAGTCAATACTAAGGAAAATGTTAGTAATCTTTACACAAAGGCTAACGTCATTCGAACTTATATATTATATACAATGCGTTCACATACTGATGATGATTATGTGAAAAGTTATACATGTAATAGTAACAAAAGTTTATCAAGTAAAAAGTATATTTTCATAATTACATGAACACCCATTCCGCATTTTTTTAATTTTCGGTGGTAAACTGAACACAATACCAACCATTGATGTATGTATATGCTGGTGGCATTAGTTAATTATTTTATAATCAAATATTTTACAACAATTAGTTAAGTAAACAGAACTTCTTTTGGACAAAAAGAGTTTAGTAATTCTTGATACTTACATTAATCAACACTAAATGTAGCACCAGTCATATAGCAATTAAAAAGTTTTTTTCTTGTAGCTACGTACTATACAAATATGGATATGCATCCTTTATATCTTCCAAAGAGATGGCAGCAAGTTGCAAAAAAAAATCTACAATCGAAGACAATACAACTTGTACTTCATGCATCAAGGCAAGGGTTATGACGTTGCGCGCACACTTAAAATATTTTAGATGCATTGGGTCAAAGTGTGTTAGCAATTCATCACAGTCCAGTTAAGTAAACCGAGATACCGTGTGAAGTTATACGACCTAGTTGCATAGTGTGATCAATGTGTATTAGTCCTTTAAACGGATACAACTACACGAACTCTAATGTCGAGTGCAGTGCACAAACTCTTAAGCTATGCATCTCTAATTTAACTACATGTTTTCTTGTGACAACACCTGCAACTACATGTACATGTGTAAACATAAGTGGAATTTTATTCTTACGGGAATAAACAACTTAAGAGAAATTAGTTGGTGAATGCACTAAACCACTATGTGTTGTGAGCCTAATATTTAAGACTTATGATATACAAACCAAACCAAATACGCTCGTAAGCCTAATATTTTTGTGTTGCGATAATCAGTTTCTTAGTTATTCGAAGAAAACGAAGCGACAAATTCTATAGGCGTAGCTTTTTACACTTTAGGCAAAGAATAAGAAGTGTACAATATGTAAAAGTGAGAATACTTCCTATGAAAGCTCCTTGACTTGTATCCAGATTTGGACAAGTACTTAGTCCAAATAAGTAATCGTACTAAAAGCAACCCGTTTCAACCCAAATCTATATTCTAACCAAAATATAGCTTACCTGGAATTTTGATGACTTATTACTTTTTGAGAAACCACTGTCCATTCCATAATCTGCAAAGAAGCTGGATGACTTAGGAAAATATCAAAATCAAATTAAGGTGTATACACACTAAACTCAGCATTTGGCCGAATAATGAAAATTTTGTCAACAATTCTTTGGGCGCTGAGAGAAAGACAACAGATGCAGTCGCAAGGTCTGATTGCTTTGTACTGAATCGGTCGGCCTATATGGTGAACAAAAAGACATATCAGAAACCGGTAAGGTACTGAATATATCATACGAACATCATGATGTGTCGTTTTTTCCTTCAAGGTAATGCAAGGTTGTGTTGAACAATTCCCATTTTCCAATCATTCCCTAAGAATATAATACTATGTAAGATAGTTGAATGGTTATCTACAATTCTTAGCTCTGTCAAGTGTAGGTAGTTTATTTAATATAACTCACGAATGTTAAGACATAAGAGCTTGTTGCACAGCCTTATTGTTTCCCTAATTTATTATAAAATTATAATAGTACTCCTAAAAAGGTACCTGGTTAATGAAGAGATCCGTAAAGACTCCTGAGCAATTGATAACAACATCAATTCTAGGTCTTACGAGCTCTTCAAGACTGACAGGTTTAACCCGATTGACTCGTCCAGTGGTCTACAACCAATCATCCATAGAACTTGACCCAAAGACTCGCCATTAGTCTTGATATTGTCAGTTCCCCATAATACCAATGCAACTGTTTCTGGGAACTTTCATCCATTGTCAGCCTTTTGCCTCTCGAGCAGCCTATCCGCAACCACCATTACACTTTGAATTGCAGCTGTAGTTGGGAACAACTCGCCCTTTGCTGTCTATTCGCACCTTCAATGGTATCAATTATCATTGAGTTAGTATAAGTTGTTTGAAAATGGGGGGACAGTTTTAAAGAATACGAAAAAAGAAAAGAAATGTGACTAAGTAAATATGTAGTCGTGAGTACATGTAAGCGTAGCGTATTAGCCATTACATGTTATAAAGCAGCAGTTGCATATCCTTGTATGACTGAATGTGTGTACCAAATATTGGTTGAACCCCTTGCAATTTGTTGTGTATGTGCACCTACAATATTAGCCGTTATCAGTGAGTTGGTATAGGGTGTTCAAAAGTGACTTTGCAATTTAAAAGGCCGTGGTGTTGATTGAATGTAATCACAACAAATTATCCATAGAATGCTACAGATTGGTAGTCAAATGACTTCGTGTGGTTGCGCGCGCAGGTAGCATTTGGATGTGCGCTAGAACAACCCATCATCCTCTATCCATTTGCACCTACAATGGTGGTAGTTGTCAATTACTTATTCTAAAATAGTTGCGCTATTTGAAAGGGAAAAAACTTTACATTTAAAGCCGGATTTACTTAAGAGCAACGTAAGATATATAACCACTTTCGTGTGACTGATGATGATATGCAATTATTCAACCAAACAGATGTGCACATATATTCTGAGTTGGGCTTCTTTTCAACGAAAGGCGTGTGCAGCAAAAAAAAAGGGAGGGAGCGTTATTAAATAAGTGATGAGACACAGACACAACTTTCTAGTGGAGATCACCTGCATTTAATGTCATAGCATTTCGGCACTTCATTCTATATTAGTGAATTAATTGGCTCGACTGAGAAGGTAAGTTGGTAGTTCTTACCATTACGGGTTCGTTTAAAAAGCTCACTCTCCCTAGCTAGGAGTTCTTGGTTACCGATTCTCAGAAAGTTTTATTCAGTTGGAAGGTGTTCATTATAGCCACTACTCTTTCCTTGGCTTTTGCTTTCTTTAAGCCCTCAGTCCACTGGTATTACTGTTGTAATATTCCAAACTTCCTTTAGTGCCCTTGCCTTTAATGTTGCTGCAACACGTAGAGCTAGAAAAACAGGCAAACACATCTCACATATTATCAATAAGCTTAACATTTACGTTAGTGGAAAATACAGTGAAAATGGGTAATGTAGGCAACTGAATGACTCCAACTCGAATAACTCAGTAAAAGCTAGACTTGTTTTGCAAACTAATACGGATATGTCTCCAATATCATCCTGGACAGAAATATCAGCTAAATCATAAATATGGTACATTTTAACTATAGGTAGTCAAATATCAAGCATAAATAGAATATCGTGAAATCTACCATAATAAGCTGAGTGTCCATTAAACCACTCTGATCCAGAAAAGAGAAAAATACAACATAAGTGATGTTATGAATTCCATGTTGGTTATGTTTTGAACTGATTTCTTTGAAGCTAAATTATATTTTACTCGATCGACCCATTATAGGTTGGTTAAAGTTCCACCTCTATTGATGATTAAAGTTGGAATTAAGAACTAACCGCATGAACCTTTTCATTATAAGTTGTGCAAGAAAATCCAAATACTATCTCATGTGTTATACTCGACAAAGCATTATCACATAAGCTATATGAAGTTTCCCAAACACACCCTAGCTACTAATTTGTTATAAATATAAGTCATCACAGAGCATATTATATATCCTTCAAAACATATACAGCAACCATGTCCAAAATTCATAAACAAACTTGGGATTATAGATTCAGTTTCTAACCCATTTGACCGGTTTTTTTTTAGCTATTTTTATAATTTCCTGTTGAAGATAGTAACATACCACTGCAACGTTTTTACTGATGAGCACCAGCGTAGTCGACCACATGTAATCGGAATTACCATTGAAAAATCTCATAGACCAAGGCATAAGGCGGGTTCTGAGTATGGCTTCACCTAAGATCAACATTTTAAAAAGACAAAATTCCCCTAAATTTGAATAGGGTGTAGACCTTCCAATCACAAACTGTGGACTCGAGGTATAGGCCAACATCCAATACTTAACTAAATCTTGTTTAAGCCTAGGCTACTGGTAAATTTCTTTGATTGAAACACACTTTATTTGCTTGTTTCAACGTCTTTTCATATGTTATATCCAAATAATACTTAGTCATTGGAATAGCACATGTTAAATAGCACAAGATTGCTAATAATATAATCATAAGAAGCATAATAATAACATGTTCAATCCAAAACTATCCTCAGGCATGGGCAACGGTAAAAAGGCAATGCCGAATACCCTATAAGTGTCTGACGCTAAAGATGCATACCCATTACAGAAAAAGGGACAAACTTTTAATTTTCTGATGTAAATATCCGGTTATAAGCCTTATGAATATGGTTGTTTACCTTGGGTATTCCCTTGATAACAATAATCAACTTTCTTATAATTAAGATAACTGAAGATCATAGTCACAATTACAATCTTAATTATTAGTGATTACAAATAATTATAACCAGAGTTATCTTAATTATTACTCCCCAAGCTAACGTACTTGTACAAACCAATACCTGAAACAGTAATGGTCCATTAGATGAACATATAATAAGGTACTCTAAAGAGCACACAGCATGTCAAATAGCTTTACTCAATGCATGGTTAGTTGCTTGTCAGATAAATAATCAAAGGTAAAATTATATAAAATATAATGAGAACCAAGGTGATTGATTATTACTTGGATCTTGTTGTTTGCAAAGAGTTCCTTAACCAGATACCTATCTTTGACATTCAATCCTGCATGATGTACCCCAATACCGAATTGTAGAGTGTGCCTCAGATTTTGATCAGTAAAACGTACTTGTATAAACCAATGATATTAGGGTTTAAAGAAAAAGGTTTGGTATGAATCATATTATGGTTTTGCAAAAGGCCGTATATTAATTAAAAAGATTACAAATCTATAATTAAGGAATAGATATATGTAGATTATGAGTTATAATTCTAACTTTCCTATATAACTTTCGGCTTACAGAATATTAACAAAAAAACTGTGGTGGTTCAATGGTTAACATATCACATAATAATTGCATGGTCTTGAGTTCGAAACCATGCCAATGTTTTTTTAAAAAAAATCACACGAATTTTAGAAATAATTTGCTTACATGGCCAAAATGTGATGACGTGGCTGATAATGAATTACTGGGCATTGACTGGACAATGAGGTGGCATTTCTTCAAATGCCTCCTGTTATATATAATGTATATATATATATATATATATATATATATATATATATATATATATATATATATATATATATGCTTATGTATTAATGATTATGTTTTCAACATAATCTATTTAAATTATTCTTGTTAGTTATCTTATATATATATATATATATATATATATATATATATATATATATATATATATATATATATATATATATATATATATATATATATATATATATATATATATATATATATATATATATATTGCTTGTGCTCTAAATATTTTTGCAAGCATTCCATATCTCGATTTCTTATGACCTCAAAATGAGGGGGAGTATACTTCAAGGGGGAGCTATACATTCGTCGGGATAACCTTTTTGATGTTAACAAAAAGGGGGAGAAGTGATATAAACTCACACTAAAAACTTGCATATATATTAATTTTTAGTTTAATGAGTTTAGATTTTGTAATCATCAAAAAGGGGGAGATTGTTGATATAAATAATGTATAAAAACGTTATTAATATTTTTCGATATCCTTAAGTTTTGACGATCACAAAATATAAGAACATTAAACGCAAAGTTAATACGTAAACAAGTTTTAAGCAAGTTTATATCATCTCATCTAACATAATCACTTAAGGTATAAATAAACAAGTGACTAATACATTTTATGATCAAAGGGATGTTTATTTAAATAATACAAAGTTTATAAAATTAAATAAACTTATTATATATTTTTGAAAAACATTTTTGGTAATAAAGGAAAATGTTTAATTCATAGTAAATATATGAATTCAAATTTTTAACCAAAATCAGTTAGTTTTTCTCCAAATAAACTTTTTCCACTAAAAGACAAGATTTCTGGCCGTTACAGTTGGGCGGCCTCCTTAATTATAAGGGGCGGCCCCCTTAATTTTAAGGGGGCCGGCCACGCTCCTCTGTCAGAATCGGTCAGAAATTTTCTCCTATAAATACCACCTCAAACCTGGTATTTTTCTGATCTCTTGCACGAAAATTTTCAGATTCAAATCTCTCTAAACATCCTCCTAAAAACCCTTTAATCATATAATTGTTAATCCTTGTTTCAAGTGATTCATTCCCTCACCTCTCATCTCTCAAAGTGCAAGAGAAGAATACTCCATCAACATCAAGTTGTGAAGTATTGTAGATTTATGTATATAATCTAGTTGTTGTGTACATTCATTGTAAAGGTGTGATAGTATTGTAACTAGATAGATCTAGGAGTAGAAGTTGTGAATAGAAGTAGTGAGATATAAGTAGTGTTGTGAAGAAGAGAAGAAGTAGTGTTGTGAAGAAGAAGAAGTCGTGAAGCCGTGAAGGTGTGAAGTTGTGGTGTGTAGAAGTCGTGCTAAGTCGTGGCGTGAAGAAGTCGTACTAAGTCATAGTGTGTATAAGTCGTGGTGTGCATAAGTTGTGATAAGACGTGTTTTGTTGTGTAAGGTTTTCTCCGCCATAAGGGAGCTTGTTGACATAGTGAGGAAAACTCTCGAGTAGGTGACTCGGGGAGTGGAGTAGGGTAAGGAAGGTGTCCTTGTAGCAGAACCACTATAAATCCTTTGTCTCGTGGTTAGATCTTTCCAACTCTAAATTATTACTTAGTTTACTTACTTACATCTCGTATATAGCTATAATTGTTTATATTATGCATGTGTTGATTTTACATACTTAGCTTACATCGTTATTATTTTTCATACTTCGATATAGTTGTTCATATTGTTCAAGACTTGAGTTCACATAAGATCAAATCAAAGTTTTAAAAGCAAACAAGGTTTTAAAACTAAACTAAGTTTTCATAATAACATCAAAAAGACGTAAAACTATTCAACCCCCCCCCCCTTCTAGTTTTCCACACTATGGTTGACCTATTTGATTGACCGATTTACACAAATCAAAAAGGTTGGTAGCAAAGTAGCACCTAAGCGCCGATTAATCGGCTTTGTAAGCCTTTTTTGCAACACTAGTTTTATGTGATTGTGCAGATATGGAAAAGATGCACATGCTTGAACTTAAAATTTTTGAACTGAAAAACCGAGTTAGAGTTTCATTTGTTTAAGACGCACACACTTGCCCAGGAAATGAAACTCTAACTCAGTGTGCAGTTTGAAATTTTCTCCTAACGTTCAAATGGATTTCTCAACACCTTCTTCTCTACAACATCATACTGTTCTCGAACAAGTCGACGTAGCATTTTTAAGTTCCTCTATAAGCTGGTATCATTGCATGGCCCCATGAAAAACCTCCTTGGATAGCAATCTTTAACAAGTTTCACCTCTTTACTAAAATTCGTCCAGATTTGGAGAAGAATTCGGTCGGAAATAGAAACAGAATTTGAATCGGAAGCAACTTCTTGCAGACAAGACATTGTTTGAATTTGTTTTGGCAATAAATATGTTCTTAAGGTTTATGTAAGAAAAGTAAGTATAACCTAAAATGATTATAATATAGTTGGAAATGCTTGGCTTAGAGTGTGTTTGGTTTACAGGTATAGGAATGGGGATTGGAAATGGTAGTCATAGTATGTGTTTGATATGCATGGGTTTCAAATTTATATATCACACCCGTTGAATTGGGAATCCCTCAAACCCATCTAAGGTGAGTTTACAATATTCTTTGAGGTTTGTAATAAAGATATCCATATCCTATAAATATACTACCAAACATCTCTTTTAAAAAATGTTACCTATTACCGTTATATTATATAATCAAACTCATACCTACAGTAATTTTCATCGGTATACCAAACGCACCCTTAAATGATAATCGGTTGAAAACCCTATGCAAGCTCATAATGATGGATACAAAAAGACGGTTGTGAAAGACTGCTAGCACCCAATGTGACAAGACTGCACGCAAGTAAATATCTATATTTAAATATTGCATCTTTCACAAATGCACCTTGAGCATCTACAATGCAAAAAGTCTTTAAAGACTTTTTGCATTTAATGCATTTAATGCTTCTTATGTTTAATGCAAAAGACTTTGAGGAAAGACTTTGAGTTTGCCAAGTCTTTCTACAAAGCTTTTCAAAAAGCTTTCACTACAATGCCAAAAAACCCTTTCAAAAGACTTTTGGTAATAGTAAAAAGTTATTGATGGTTTGTGCATTATGGATGATCTTACTAGATTTAGTCACCAAAAATGATTACACAAAACAGATATGTAATTTCACATACTCCGCCCAAGGCGCGAAAGACTATTCCCTCGTTATTTCAACATTTACCAATAAGAGGATAAGTTAAGAAGGTGTAGGTAGAATCTCATTTTTCGTAACTAATCTTCGAGGGCTCGCCATCTTTATTTCGTGACATGGGCTATTCAGTTGGGTTTGCTGGACATTTGTCACATTTTTGAGTGTGTATTTAAGCCCAATCATTCGCAAGGACTATAGAGCCTTTGATCAAATTACAGAAAGATTGTTTTTTTTAATAGTAGGGACACAGTATTTCGAACACATATAATGAATGTTGCAAGATCATCATATTTAAGTTAAGTATATTACCAACAAAAGAAAAACATTTAAACAATGACATACAGCATGCAATAAATAACTACTACGTATTACTTAGATGCCCAAAAACTATCATTAGTTTATTTGTTTGTATTATATCTAAGGTGGTGTTTGTTTTTTAAGATGGTCTGAATCTGAACCGCACATCTGAATCTGAATCTGAATCTGATGTGTAAATGTCTGAATCTGAATGCATCTGAACGGAAAAAAAAAAAAAAAAAAACTCATGTTTGAACGGGATTTTTTTTTTTTTTTTTTTTTTTTTTTTTTTTTTTTTTAATTTTGTGTCAACAAGAGGCATTCAGACGCGTTAAGACACCCTTCTCAAATCTTGACCATTAAGATCTAACTGCATCTGAACGAAAAAAAAAAAAAAAAAAAAAAAAAAAACGGTCTGAACTGCGTAAATGTCTAACCGATTCAGACACAGTGCCCGTTCAGATGCGTTAAGGGGTTAAAAAAACAAAAAATGCAGCCTTAAGTGTTTCCTTTCCCTAGCGAGAACGTAGGTAATGATGGTGGTGAAGGGTGATTATGATGATGCTTATGATGATAATGAGTATGGATCGAGTTTGTGGTGGTATTTGTATGGACATCATTTTGTTATTTGATATATATATAGTGTAAACATGTTAAATACATTACCTTCTGACTTTTTTTTTTTTTTCTTTTTTTTTTTTTTTTTTTTTTTTATTTGTAGAAGGTTGTAGTACGCAATCAAGTATGGAATGCGTTTACAGACTTTTACTAAACGTTCCAACACAAAAATGTGGAGAAAATTTTGAAAGAAAAATCATCCAAACGTATTTATATCAACCCGGAAAAAACAAGTACAAAAATTAATGTAATAGCTAGAACATTTAATAGTTGGGGACTGATAGGGAAATGGGGGACAAGGTGGCAGGCCCTTTCTCTCCTCTATTTTTTTCAGTGCAGCCTAGTTTCTGTCAGTTTCTATTTCATATTTCTGACAGTTTTAAGCGTTTGACTTATTAAATTTTATATTTTTTGTTCCGCACTTTCAGGTTTATAGCTTTTTGATATAAACAAAATTATAAAAATAAAAAAAAAAATCAAAAAAAATAAATAAAATAAATAAAATAAATAAATAGGAGGGGTTTATCTAACCAATAGCCCCGTTGCTATAACTCACCCCCTAATAGTTATTTATCACCGTCAAGGAAAAAAGGAATAGACATGATTTATTTAAGAATATAATATGGTTAACTGTGGACTAATTTATTAAGAAAAATGATTGAGAGACCTAATTTGTGTGTCTAAATTCATGTCTAATCATATGTGACATGATCATAATGGTTTATGAAAAAGTGAGTCACTGGCTGCAGCCATCAGGATGATGCCACATAAGCTTAGGCATGAATTTAGGCATATCTTTCAGACCTCTCAATCATTACTCATTTATTAATCACTTGACATATGTTTTATTCATTTTATCTTTCTTCATCTCTACTCATCATCTTACCATATGTCTCAATCCTCTTGTTAGGCATATATTTAGGCACAAGTTTTAATAAAAGAATCATTTTCCATGTTGTAATACAACTATTGGGCTTATTAGAGTGGCTTAGCACCCGCTAATCAACCCTACCTCCGCCTCTGTTTGATGAGCATATTAGTGCTATTTTGTATCATTATTCCAAAAATGATGACTTTGTATGGTTGTTTTAAAATGAACAAATGGACATATGAATGTGAATAATTTTGTACCTTTATTTTAGGTATTTCTAGGTAGAGATTTGGTAGATTTTTTTCGCGAAAATAAATAAATAAATAATCTGAAAAAAAAGCGCTTTAGAAATTTGCAATTTTTTTTATCTGACATTTTTAGTGACGGCACATGTTGTCGCTGAAAGTGTGGACCTCGACGAAATTATTTAATAATTTAATAGTTTATAATTTATAGATTTATATGATTAATTAATAATTTAAATGTTTGTATCTTTTATTTATTTTGGTAATTACTTTTAGCAACTTTCCTAGTATATTACAACATTATAACTATATAACAATCAGCGGGCTCTTGGTCCTGCTGTAGATAGAAGAGAGAAAAAAAAAAAAAAAAAAAAAAAAAAAAAAAACTATAGCACAACAGTAAAATACTACAGCACAACAGTACTAATGGTCGTTAGTTAATTAACGACTGTTAACTAACGACCGTTATCTTTAACATTTTTTTGAAAAAAATCCGTATGAAATTGGTCCTTCATCTTAGAGGTTCGTTGCAAATTTAGTCCTCTCATAATTTACATATTTGGTCCTTCATGTTATACATCCATTGCAAAGTCAGTCTTTGGTCACTAACTTGACGTTAAGTAGCTAACAACCGTTATCTTTAACAATTTTAAAAATAATCCGTACGAACTTGGTCCTTCATCTCAGAGGTTCGTTGCAAATTTAGCCCTCACATAATTTACATAATTAGTCATTCATGTTATACATCCATTGCAAAGTCGGTCTTTGGTCCTTTATGTTATACTCCTGTTGCAAAGTCAGTCCTTGATCACTAATTTTGCAATTAAAGGCTAACGTTAGAACAATTTTCGCAAAAAATTTAAAAAATCTTTACAATAATTTTGTGTTTAAAATGCTCGCGGCAACGCGTAGCTTACTTCCTCGTTATCATACAAGGAGTAGTAAAATTTATGCTATTTCTAATTTAAATTTTACTACTCATTGTATGATAACGAGGTAATACACGGGGAAATGGACACACCCTTAAGTGATTTCGACGTGTGTAATCTCCATTACTTTTATCTTTGACTGAGAATTTTTGTGGGACTCATTTGTCGTCGTTAGAACCCGTTGATTGTTGTCGCCATAACTTTTGCGACGGATTTTTGCTGACGTCTGTTTGACGATAACAAATTAAGCTTTTTGACATGCGTCGTCACCAAAGGCCACAAATGTTATAATGGTTGGATATTATAACATGGACTCAGCCACGTTGACAAGCTTACTTATTTGCTATCATTGCGTTTTTAGATATATTAGGTGGGTTTTTCTAACTTGTGCTTTAGGGGCATAAGTTAAGCACACTAAAAATACATAAATTCCCATAAAAAAGTACACAGGAATCTATATAAAAGTACAGACAGGTGTACTTTTATGTGTGTCCCTGTGTACTTTTAATGTACTTTTAGTATGCTTAACTTGTACCTTTAGAGCACAAGTTAGAAAAACCCAAATTAGTTTAGTACATAAAAATATTTTATTAATTTCTTTATGAATAGTGTTGACAGGGTCTACGATTGTATATATTACTAATACTAATACTAATTAATTCGGATTTAAGATCATTTGAGGATCAAACTTCTTTTATATATCAAAGGATTAATCTCCACCCTTATCTTTATTTAATCTAATGGATGAGATTAATCTTAACAATTAAAAAACCCACTTTCATCATTTTTTTTCCAAATATTAATATCTTTTAAACCATTAATCGTTAAACGAAAAAAATATATCATTACGACGAGCATTTAATTATCTTTCTATAGATAGACACTTTAATATACTTTCGGCAAAAAAATAAAAAATAAATAAATAATCGTGTTTTTCACGTTTTTTTCCTAAATGAAATTTTTATGATGATTTAACACTAATATCACATGTCAGTTTTTCATGCAAATTTCAGTTTAAAAAAAAAATGTCGTAAGTATATCAAGATGTTGGTCTATAAAAAAAATTGTTGAAAGTATATCAATGTGTTGATATAAATAATGCATAAAAACGTAATTAATATTTTTCCATATCCCTACGTTTTGACGATCACAAAATCTAAACTCATTAAACGTAAAATTATTACTTAAACAAGTATTTAGTTACAAATATCATTCTATCCAACAAAAATCACTTAAGATATGTATAAATAAATGTCTAATACATTTTATGATCAAAGGAATTTTGTTTAGACACCACAAATTTTATAAAATGTTATAAACTTTTTATATATTTTATAAGAACACTTTTGGTAATTAAAAAAAAATGTTTAATTCATAATAAATATATGAATTCAAAATTTTAACCAAAATCAATTAGATTTTCACTATATAAACTTTCACCAGTAAAAGACAAAATTTTTGGCCGTTACAGGAGGGTGGCCCCCTTAAAGATAGGGCGGCCCCCTTAATGTTTAAGGGGGTCGGCCACCATTTAAGGAGGCCGGCACGCTCCAGCTGCCAGAAATGATTGTCTGTAAATACTAAATACTGGTTCATTTCTGTTATTTTTCTTCACCTTTTGCACGAAAATTTTCAGTCTCAATCCTTTCTAAATATCCTTCTAAATCCTTTGACCATAAGATTATTAATCTTTGTTTCAAGTGATTCAATCCTTCACCACTCAAAGTGCACGAGAAGAATACTCCTTCAACATCAAGTTAAGAAGTATTGTAGATTTGTGAATATAGTCTTGTAGTTGTGTAAATTATTTGTAAGGGTGTAGAGTGTTTGTAATAAGTAGATTTAGGTGTGTTAGTAGTGAAAAGAAGTAGTGTTGTGAAGAAGAAGTAGTGAAGTTGTGAGAAGTCGTGTAGTTGTGGTGTGTACAAGTTATGTAAAAGTCGTGAGAAGTCGTGAAGAGTCGTGAGATTGGTTCTAGCTACAATTAGAACTCGACATTTTGCTTGGTGTCGTTAAACGGTGTAAGCAAAGGTGTGTAAGGTTTCTCCGTCATAAGGGAGCTTGTTGACATAGTGAAGAAAACTCTCGAGTTAGGTACTCGGAGAGTGGAGTATAAATCCTTTGTCTCGCGGTGCGATCTTCCCATCTCTATCTCTTTACTTACTTATCTATATTGTCATTATTTACTTTCGTAGATATGAGTGTTCAAAATTGTGTAAGTATTGATCTCACATAAAACTAGAATCGAATTTTTGAAAACAAAGTCTTTATAAAATTTAAACGACGTAAAACTATTCAACCCCCCCCCCCCTTCTAGTTTTCCACAATTGGTATCAAAAGCCACGTCAAACAAGATTTTTAAAATAAATTGTATTTTAAAACTTGAAATCGATCTATGGAATCGGAAAAATATTTAGAAGGGAACATGACATTTAAACCACCATATCTTGAAAATATAAGTTTTCTTGAATAGAAAAATCGATTCTAAAGTTATGTGAAGTAAATAGATTATAATCTTTGCCATGTCATTTCAATTGGTAATGTTCAACCAATAAAAACTATTTTTGAAGAACAAGATAATTGTTTCAAAAGAATGCTAGATAAAAATAATAAGGCTGAAATAATTATATACAAAGATTTACTAAGAATTGAATACGAAAGAATATTTTTTTTTTTCAAACGGCAAATGATATATGAAAAAGTCTTTTAAACTTTCATCAAGAGAAGTGTCAAGTAAAAGAAAATCTTGCATACAAAATAGTAGAAAATGAAAGTATAGTAGATAAATATTTAGTTGAAATAAGTACAAGTGCTACTAGTTCAAATCCTTTATGTGAATATAATGATGCCGAAAATTTCATGAGTCACGTCAAGAGTAAACAAGAAGGTTGTATAGAGATAACGATCAAGAAGGAACTTAGTGACGATGACGATTATAATTCCAAAAGTGAAGACGAAGAATATGCAAAGGTCGTTAAAGAATTCAAGAATCTTCTTAAAAAGCGACAAAGAGCACAAGATAAAAGAAAAACAACCCGAAGGAGAAGATTTAGTGACGAAGACGAAACGGCTAAGCACAAATGTTTCGTAGCTCAAGCATCTAATGAGATATGTCTAGGAATAGATTTGGAGCCCGATGAATGGATAAAGGATAGTGGATGCTCAAGACACATGACGGGGAATTGCAAGCTATTTTCTACATACAAGGCATATAACGGAGGTAACGTTGTTTTAGGTAGCGATCGTCGTGGAAAAATCATAGGCAAATGTAAGATCTCTCAAGACTCTCTAACTATTGAAAATGTTGAACATGTAGATAATCTAACATATAACTTGCTTAGTATAGGTCAAATATGTGATAATAAATGTAGGGTTATCTTTACCGATAAAGATAGTGAAATAATTAAGGATGAGAAAGTCATAGGTAGAGGAATTAGGAAAGAAGGTGTATACGTTATGAAACTAGGAGACAAACCAGAAGATAGGATATGCTTAGCAACTCTAGATGAAAATTCCACCTTGTGGCATAGGCGATTGGGTCACGCGAACATGCAATAAATACAATCTTTAGCCTCTAAGGAACTAGTTAGAAACTTGCCTAGTCTAAGATATGATCAACATTTTTGTGACGCTTGTAAAATTGGAAAATAAGCACATACTAGTCACAAAGCTAAAAATATGGTATCCACTACTAGATGCTTAGAATTACTTCATATGAATCTTTTTGGTCTATCCATAGTGCGGAGCTACAGTGGCAACCATTACACCTTAGTTATAGTGGACGATTATTCACGATACACGTGGACTAGGTTCTTAAGTGATAATACCGAAGCCTTTGAAAAATTTGAGACATTTAATAAAATGATCCAAAATAAATTAGGATGCTCTATAGTATCAATTAGGACGGACCATGGTAGGGAATTTGACAACGAAGCACAATTCGAAAAATATTGAAACTTAAATGGAATATCTAACAACTTTTTCACTCCTCGTACTCCTCAATCAAATGGGGTAGTAGAAAAGAAAAATACATCTCTACAATAAATGAGTAGAACAATGCTAAATGAGCAATCTATCCCACAAATTTTTGGTGTCACGCCATAGATACATCAACGTATATACTTAATAGGGTTTCTATTAGATGAATATTAGGAAAAACTTCTTATGAGTTATTAAGAGGTAGAAAATCAAATATAGGATACTTTAGAGTATTCGGAAGTAAATGCTTCATCCTTAATACAAAAGATTACCTTACTAAGTTCGACCTTAAGTCATACGAAGGAGTTTTTCTAGGATATTCACAAAATAGTAAAGCGTACATTATTTTAAATAAACATACTATGAAAATAGAAGAATCCTTAAATGTAACATTTGATGAAACTCCTCCACCACCTAAAACATTGCGCTTAGAAGATGATGATGTGATTGAGGAAGAAGCTATTGAGATTAGTAAAAGTAAGCCCTTAGGAAATAATAATGAAGTAGAAACATGGGAAGAAAATGAGATTGTAAATATTAAGGAATCAAAATCACATCTGTTAGGTAACATCATAGGTAATCTGAATCAAAGAACCCTTAGATCACAAGCTCAAGACAAAAGCAACTTCTTTTGCTTTGTGTCAACAATAGAACCTAGGAATATAAATGAAGCCTTAAAGGATGAAAGTTGGATTATGGCTATGCAAGAAGAATTAAATCAATTTAAAACAAATAATGTTTGGGAACTAGTCTCAAATCTTAGGAAGGTGACCATAATAGGAACCAAATGGGTATTTAGGAATAAATTATATGAGAATGGAATAGTAACTAGGAATAAAGCTAGATTAGTCGCTCAAGGTTATAATCAACAAGAAGGAATTGATTGTGACGAAACCTATGCTCCGGTAGCTAGACTAGAATCTATTAGAATATTCCTAGCTTACGCTTGCGCCCTAGACTTTAAGTTATACAAATGGATGTGAAGAGTGCATTCCTTAACGGTTTTATCAATGAGGAGATTTATGTGGCACAACCTCCAGGATTCATTGACTTCGCAAAACCTGATTATGTTTATAAACTAAAGAAAGCACTATATGGTCTAAAACAAGCTCCAAAAGCTTGATATGATAGATTAAAAGCTTTTCTTGTGAAACATTATTATTCCATGGGAATGGTAGATAACACTCTCTTCACTAAAAGAAGTGACCCTAATATCATTATTGTTAAAATATATGTCGACAACATTATATTTGGGTCAACTTGTCAAGAAATGTGTGATAAATTTGCCAAAATCATGCATGATGAGTTTGAGATGAGTATGATGGGAGAGCTAAACTTGTTCTTAGGATTATAAATAAAACAATTAGAAAATGGAATATTTTTTAATCAATCTAAGTATATTAAGGAAATGCTTAAGAAATTTGGACTAGATAAGATACCCATGTCTACGGAAATCAAACTCACAAGAGATGAAGAAGGTGAGTCCGTAGACAACACTAAGTATAGAGGAATGATAGGTAGTTTACTATACTTAACGGCAAGTAGACCCGATATCATGTTTAGTGTTTGCCTTTGTGCCCGCTTTCAAGAGGATCCTAAAACCTCTCACCTAGAAGCGGTTAAGCGTATCTTCCGATACATTAAGGGCACTATAAACTTAGGATTATGGTATCCTATGGGATCCGGAATAGAAACTATTGTCTATGCGGATTTGGATTATGCGAGAGACTACGTAGTTCGAAAAAGCACTAGCGGTATTTGCACCTTTATGGGATGTTGTCTAACATCTTGGTTTTCGAAGAAGCAAACTGCTCTTGCTATTTCTACCACCGAAGCCGAATACGTAAACACCGGAAAGGCATGTCAACAAGCCCTATGGATGAAACAAGCTCTCATAAACTATGGAGTTAGGTTAGAAAATGTTCCTATAATGTGCGACAATAAAGGAGCCATAGATTCAAGTAAGAATCCCGTACAACATTCTCGCACTAAACATATAGAAATACGTCACCACTTCCTTCGTGATAATGTTCAAAAAGGGAATATAACAATAGAAAAGGTAGCTTCGAAAGATAACATTGTCGATATATTTACTAAACCCCTTAAGCATGAATTATTTAATCACTTGCGTTTAGGATTAGGAATGATGGAGCAAATTGATTGAATTTTCTTGAAAGTTTAAAACTTTCTAAAATATCAAAGTTCTGGAGAAAAAAAAATTGTCAGGTGGGTGGACCCCTAAAAGTTATAAGGGCGCCCCCTTAAAATTAAGGGGACCGGCCTCACTTTAAGGGGGCCGGCCCCCTGAGCATCAAATTTCTAGTTTTTTCTACTTCCCCCACAAGTCTGAGTCTAGGATTATGTTTTGCACAAAATCAGGAAATGAGATATTTTGTTTAGCATAAATATATTCTCAAAGGAAACCTCAATTAATTTTTTTAATTCATTCTCAGGTTTAGGAAAACTCATTGTTGAATAATGATAAAAACGTTTTTTTTTTTGGCTCAAATCATGCATAATAGTCTCACTCTCGTTATATATATATATATATATATGTATATATATATACATATATATATATATATATATATATATATATATATATATATATATATATATATATATATATATATGTATGTATATATATATATATACATATATATATATATATATATATATATATATATATATATATATATATATATATATATATATATATATATATATATATATATGTATATATGTATATATATATATGTATATATGTATATATATATATATATGTATATATGTATATATATATATATATATACATATATATATATATATATATACATATATATATATATATATATATATGTATATATGTATATATATATATATATACATATATATATATATATATATATATATATATATATATATATATATATATATATATATATATATATATATATATAACAGGAGGCATTTGATTAAAATGCCACCTCATTGCCCAGTCAATGCCCAGTAATTCAATTTCATCCATATCATCAGCCATGTCATCACATTAAGTAATTTTTTTAATTTATTTTATTGCCATGTCATTATTTGTTTAATTCCACGTATGCAATATTTGTTAATTATTATTTTTTTAATAAAATTCGGTTTTAAATCCTTAATTAAAAATGTTATTAGCAGGATTCGAACCATGGATTAGTTAGTTTAGTGATAAGGATCACTACCAGTAGACCAACTTAATTTTTGATATATATCTTCCAAAACAATAAATAAAATGTTCAAGAGAATTTTTATAGACAAAAATTTATTCCACGTAGTATATTTTTCCCAAAACCCTAATATCACTCATTCATCTCAATATCTCACAAACATACACAATATTCAATCTCTAAGATGTTTTTTTTTCTAATGATCATCGATTTTTTTTTCTAATGCTCATCTACTGACTAGGTAAGATCTTTCTATGTTTTTCTGCTTTTATCTCTAAAAAAATTAAAGATTCTTGAGCTCATAATATTTTGCAGATTCCTGTTTTCTTTTGTTTCTTTTGTTTCTTTTGTGTATGTTATAGGTTGACACTAAATTGTCAAGTGTAAGTAATTTTATTTATTTTTTTTTATTTTTTTATTTTTTTATATGTTTTAGCCAAGGAAGTTGTTTATTTATTCCTTTTGTATGTTTGCAGGTACATGAACGTTTTGTTTTGGAGCAGCGTACCATCATTCAAAGATGGATTGTAAGTTTTTTTATCAAGTGATTATGTACGTTCTCATGCTCTATTTTCAGGAATACCGAGTATACTTATTTTTGACAATGTTCTTGGTTATGGAGCCACTACAAGGTTGATGTTTAGGAAGGGCAAGCGTGAATGTCGTGTTTGGAAAGTGTTTAATGCACCAAATCTCGCAATGTCTAAATACGTCTTTATCATTCCTGTAAACCTTTTTTTTTTCTTCCTGGAATTGTATCTTAATGATTGAGGTTTTTTCAGGTTGGGAAAGAGTAATATTCTGTCAAAGAGGAGGTGTGGAAGGCTGCAACTCAATCTCAATGATTGTTTAGAACTCTACAACGATACTACAGTACGTTTTTATAGCATATTGCGTACATATAGTTTTATAGTTTTGTTCTTATCAGGTATTATCATTTACTTTTAACCTTTTATTGTACTCCATTTTTTTTCTTATTCTGGACCTTGAATCCTGTATTACTATTTAAATGATTAGGTACGTTCTCATGGATATTCAGATAATCAATGGTTGGATTTATGATATATAATTAGCAAACTATAGTATTCACTTTAATTATTTGTAAAACAATGTTATTAGTGGGTCTGACTATTAAAGCAATTTAAAAACTGATAAAATGTTCACTTTTTAAGTATGCTATATTAAGATTTTTAACATTTAACTAATAAACAGCTTGAGACCAAGTTGAATTTTGTTAGTTTTGTTTGGTATAGCTATAACTGATAACTATAAAGGACTGTTTATAAGAATTTTAAGGCAATATTTCAAGGAATTTTAATATTACTTGATTCGGATGGATTGTTTGGTTCAGCTAAAATATAGCATATACCTATTAGTAACATATGTGACTTATTTTGTGCCTTTGCTTATCTAGGACCTTGATACCATATTCATCAGAGCTCCATTCAAAAGTGAAGCGTGTTCTGAGGTTATTACTCGACACTAAAGTTATTGAAAGTGGTGACAAATACCCTGAAGGTAATTACTATTTACTATCTAGATTTTATGCATTTATTTTTCTTTGACCCATCTTAGTCATTGAACTATTTTTTTTTATCCAAGTCATTAATAGATAGCTTCATGTTGCAAATGACTCTTTCCCACATGAAGAGTTTCAGCCACCAGAGAACAGCACGACCACTACTACTGCACAGAATGCTTATCTACCTGAAAACAGCCCCAACAACTCTGCTACACAGAATGCTCACCCTAGCCGTTTAGGACATGGTAAGCTGAACCCATAAATGATGTCCACATCCAACTCATGCAAACCAGAAGAACTAACAAAAATGTTCATGGAATTGCTAAAGAGCTAAGAAAACTTCATCGTGAAGGAATCAACAACGCCACAAATTCAGTAACTGTGGTAGCTGTGCTTTTTGCAACTGTTGCTTTTGCTGCTGTATTCATAGTCCCTGGTGTTTCACTTGCTGATATCTAAGTGAAATTTCAGATGACGACACTAATCCAAATGAGATGGATCGAAATATAGATCAGATGCTTACTCAGTGTAAGATGTGTTGTTTTATATTTCATGGGCATACATTACTTTCAATTGGCCTCCTACAAGACGATATTGACCCCATGGTGTCTGTCATGAAGGTTGAGAAGGCTCCTTTGGAATCATATGCTGATATTAGTGGGTTAGATGCCCATATATAAGAAATAAAGGAAGCAGTTGAGCTTCCCTTGACTCACCCTGACCTCTACGAAGACATTAGAATCAAACCTCCTAAGGGAGTCATATTGTATGGAGAGTCTGGAATAGGCAAGACCTTGCTTGCAAAGGTATGCATGCACAAAATTTTCTTTTGTTTCAATGAGTTGCATTTAGACTTGTATGAACACTCTTGCACTAGATTGATATGGTTACAGTTCGAAGTGTTTGAGTAAAATGATTTTTTTTGATGACTTATGGTAAAAATTAAAAGCTAATTAGAATTGAAGAGTTAGTTAACAAGCTGCATCAGAAAACTCATTTTTCCAATAGATGTATAGCTGCAAACCTTTTAGCTTTGAGGGGTGTTGCGTTGGCATTACGTTATGAGATTAATTATGTGATACGGCATAATGAAACCAGATAGTCAGCTGTAACTGAATAGGCATGGATGCAGCCAAGTTTTTTTGGACGTGTGGAGGTTGTATAAAGTTGTGATAATCAGATAGAGTACTGTCACGCGTTTAATTTTTTATATCAATTTTACATGTGAATTTCAATTATCTACGGTTGCTTGACTGTACATGTCGAAGGGAGAGATCTAACATCTGGAGCTATTCTTCGTGGTTGTATGCATTTGGTTGATCTAGCAAGAAGAGAAAGAGTTGACAAATCTGAAGCAACATGAGACAGATTGAAAGAAGCAAAGCATATCAATAAATCACTTTCGGCATTAGGCGATGTGATATCATCTCTTCCTCAAGAAAATTCACACGTGCCTTACAGAAATAGCAAACTTACTCTCTTCAAGATTCACTTGGTAAGACAACACAATCTTTATAAAGCTTCATCATTTGTGTGAAAGTATTCCCTTTTGCTTCCAAGTTTTAAGTTCTTTTTTTATTGTCTTGTGGATGTATTAGGAGGACAGGCAAAGACACTTTTGTTTGTTCATATGAGCCCAGAACTGAATGTTGATGGAGAAACGCTAAGTACACTTAAGTTTGCTGAACGGGTAGCGAGTGTAGAATTCGGTGCTGCACAAGTACATAAAGTTAGTTCAGATGTGAAAGACCTCAAAGAACAATTTTTCTAACGTACCCCTATATTCTCCACAACACTAACATACTCCGTATAGGTCAGTAGATCTTTGTTTGCTTATGAATTTGTTTTAAAATTGGAAAAGTATGTTTGTTGTCTCAGATTGCCAATTTAAAAGTTGCTCTGGCAAAAAAAGAAGGGGATCAGGATGGCATGCAACAGAAAGTATCTAGAAGTCCAGGTGGCAAACTGTCATCTCATTCCCATGAAACTTACGGCGAGTAGATTCAATCAATGAACCAAAGAGTCATAAAAAACCAAAGGCGGTTGTAGGCAACCATGAGGTAATTCATAAATTCAAATAATGTGGTAAAATGAGTTCGGGTCAAAAATGATTATTTGTTCACTGGGTTTAGTTGGCCAGAAACACTCTTTTGTCTAAAGAAGTCCGTATTAAAAGTAATAGTAGTGTGTGAATGTGTGATTATTACAACAATTAGATTATATTACAATGCTATATATGCAGTAGAAAATACACTTACGGAGACTTTCGACTCATGCGATCAACAATTTTAAGCCTTTTTTAATACTTCATCAGTTTGACCCATTCAAGATACAACATAAACCCAAATTTAATTGGCTTATGAATTTTGTCTAATATCATGGATTCACGTCTTTGTATCAACAAGTATGTGTATGTATGATGTCTGTTTGTATCTGCAATATTTGTTACTGTATGTGTATACTTTACACACATATGAACTGCATGTATCACACAAATAAAGCTTGACTTGAATAGAGTCCAGTATGTTGATGTTTGATGGTTTTTTTCATTCTTGTATCTCATCTCGAGAGTGGATGCTCTTAATTTATGTTTGTATATTGAATTCTTATATCATTGGCTAAACACAGGAAGTAGAGATGGATTTAAATAACACTAATAATGGTCATGGAGTAGCCAAGGCTCTACCACCTCGACATGTTATGGGAAATTTGATTTCTTAACAAGCCTTTGAGCGTGTCAAGAAAAGGTCTTGCGTGTCCCAGTAGCGCGCTTGAGGTAGGTTAGCAATGGGACGACAAAATATTTGCGGTTCTTGATAATCACTTATATTTATTTTATGAAGATAATTTATCAAAACTTTTTACCTCAATTATTTAGTTTGTTACAATGTGTATCAACTTCAAGTAATGTATTCATGATAGATATTGGTAACATTATTATAATTTATGTCTGAAATGTATTGTGTAACATATCACATGCAGGTTTTAGATGAGCTATTAGCAAATTCACCTCAGTGGCCCTCCAGTAAGCAGTCCTGGTCAGACGTATCTACAGGATGATAAAGAGATGGGCTCTCGTGACTGGGTTTATAAGGTCATAGTAAACAACCAAGATGCAGCTAGATGTTGGGAAGCAGAAAACGATGCATTTTACCAAAACTATGTTCTAAATTCTTCCAAGTTATACTCGGAACAGTCTTTTTGTTACAAAATTATCTACAGGATGATAAAGAGATGGGCTCTCGTGACTGGGTGGAAATGGTTTTGACGTTGCGACTAATGATAGTGTTGATTCCTACCATGTCAACAAAAAGCCCATATTTGAGGCAATTCTACTAATCTTGGCCTTATGTATCATCTACCCACAAATTTTACATAATTTATTGACACTATAAATCATAGTGTTTTGTTTCTTTTTGTTACAAACTAACCATCTATTTCTAAACATTCAAAATATGACAAAATGGCTTGCAAAAAAGATAATTGTAATAATCCTAATTTGCATTTAAATTGAAAATACAAAATAACCAACTTCGATTCAAATTTTATTTCAGGTAAGCAGTTTTGTTTTCTAGGAAAAAAAAGAATCCCCTCAAACTTTAAATAAAAATTTGATAAAAATAATCAAAACTTTATATGCTGATTAACTGTTACTAACAATAGTTGTACGCAACAAAAAAAATCAATTAAGCATGACTGTGTGATGGCATAAAAAGACTATGAATATTTGTTATAATGGTTCAGTTTATATATCTCATATATGGTTGGACCAGGTCAATGACTCCGAGACTTACACCTTTGCCTTCGCCTTCATGAAGAACAACCAATAACGGTATCCACCCTCAGCTGCCAAAGCGAGTTGGGAGGAAGGTTACCACTGCTGAAATGAAGAATAAAACTGGTAGCAGGAAGTAGTGAAGGCCTAAAGAGTAACATTCCGTGATTTTATTATATTTTTTACATTTATTCCACATAGGGAGTCAATATCAGCAAATAATAACCTTTATTAGTACTTTTAGTATTATTTTCAAGTGTATGGGGTGTTTGGGATTGCACATATCATATAGTTTTTATAAAGTATTCAACTGTTTGGGCGGGTTGGTTTATAAAAACAAAATCTTACGTTGCTGTTATATGCGTCTTTTGGGTCATTTTACCAACATATCTTGGGGCATGTTTTGATCTTATGATTATTATTTTTGTGGTTGCAATTATTTAAATAATAGTGTCTACCAATTGAATATCAACGCTGTTGTTTAAACCTGTAAGAACTTCATGTGGCTATTTATTGGTTATTTTCAATGAGCAAGCTAATATAAATAAACAAAATCAATTTTTTTTAATCTATGAATTAAGGCCCTTTGCTTGTCTGAACCAAAAAGATTACTAAAAAGCTTCAAACTAAGATTGACAAACCATGGTACAATTTAGTAGTGTCTTAAATTGCAAAGCATGCATACAATGACTTATTATGGTGGTGCTATTTTGATAATATTTATGAAGTTGTTCTGATAAGAAGTTGCAGCAGCTGAAACGTGATGATATCTTAACAACATGTACTTAAAGTGGTAGCTTTGCCCCGACTGCCGGAGCCGCTCGAGATGAGGGTCCATTTTTTGACATTTTTTTGTTATATTCTTCATAAGTAATATCGAGATTTCTTTAATATATTACAGTTTGGTTCTGACTTTTTTTAAACGACATATATTACTAATCATATAAATAGAAAATGCATTAATTGGTCAATTGGAAGCTCTTCTTCTAACAAAAAGAAGTGATGAAACATGGCCTAGCATTGCAAATTAGGATGTGTGAATAAGCGGGCAAAAACATTGGACATGCAAGTGTAACAATTTTCTTCAATTTCTTATCATTTGTGGTTTTAGGATTTCGCTTGTTGCACTATTTATGAATGTCTTACGTTTGGTTTATAAGGAAACTGAATGATAAGGACATTTGGTTTATTGTTTTTGTATGCCGTTTATACATACATGTCTTTGGTCCATTAACGTTGGTTGTATATAGAAATTTGTGACATAAATAATTGAAGGATATGTTAATTTTGTTCTAGGTCGAAGCCAAACTATTGGAATCTACTCTGATCAGGCCTCTTCTGCTAATGCTCAGGCGCAACATACGACTGAGGGTAAGTAAGGATATAGACAAATAATCTTTAGGCAAGCTATGGCTTGATCATAATTTATTTAATTATTTTACTTAATAACTTCTTATGCTCTTATACAGATCCGACTCCCGAGTATATCAATCTAGGTATCTGTAATCAAGTATGTGAACATTGCGGTGCTCTTTTTGGGTATGACAAGCGGCTGCACAGTCATTCCAAAGGTTGTGTAATTCTACTGGTGATTCATTAGCCGAATGCGCCAAAATTGATGAGTTAAACTGCGTCAACCGGGTCAGTTTTGGTTAGTACTTTTTTTCGTCTCCCAGGCTGATTTGGGAAACCCTTATATTTCTAACTGAAAATACACTTGTATTTTAATCTAGAATCAGTATACGGAGGATGCATTTGTGTTTTCCTATGAGTGAAGCTATAGAAAGATCAAGGAATGCCAAGAATAAGGTTAACCATATAGCTTTGTTTATCTATTTTCATGTCCATACCATCTATAGTTTTGCAAAATGAACAATGTACTCCGCCACAATGTTTTGTTAACAGTATAGACAAAAATAAACAAAAAATAAAACCTTAGCATAAGTGGTAATTTTATGTGTTATATGAAATGGTAGGATGGCTTGGTAACCATTGTTATAGCATTTAGCTGTTATATATTTTCCAATTTGACATATTAGAGATTATGTGGTGGCGTTTGGATTAGCTTATTTAGCCGGCTTATGTGTTTATTTGATTTTGGAAAAGCTGATAAGCTGACATTTTAGAGTTTATTAAATTTAGCTTATTGGCTTAAACCAATAAGGTGAAGTTGATCAGGTAAAAATCTTACATTCATGATGAATTAAAGTTCTATTTTACTTTAGCAATTTGAGTTTTATTTAACACTTGGCAAGTAACTATCATCTTTAGTTCAATGAAACTCTTTTTTCATTATCCAAAGTATTTCATGCGACTACTAACATGGTTGAAAGAACTCGGATTCCCAAGCTAGGAATGGGCGGCTGGAACCGGGTAAAATATGAAGACACTGCTATTACGTATAGAGATGAAAACAAAACTGCAAGCGATACGGATGGTAAGCCGACAATGAAGGTACGTTGTGTGGCTAATTCAAATATTACTAGGTTACAAAAGTGTATTTGAATCTCAATAACAATGTTGGCTTATTAAATATGAGTTACTTAAATGATAACGTCTATATCCTTAATGCTTGCTATTCGTACCTACAAAAATATATCATGAAACTCAATTATATCAACTGTTACAAGAGAATTACCGATGGATGCAAGTGTGAATGTGTTAAAAAGAGTTATTACTATATTCAACAATAAAACCAAACATACACACAATCATTTGGTGGATAATCATGCGTATATTCTTAAAAGCCCATTGACTATCTATAAAAATCATACACAATCAAATAAAAATCTCTTAAAAGTAAATTAATCTCATATTAACATACCAATAATAATTCATCTACATTAATTCCCTTACAAATTATTTACCAACAAATACAACCTTCGTATACATACATCAAACTATTCAAAAATAATACTCTCAAACAATAATCACAAAACATATAATCACACGATCCATAGTAACTTCCTTACACATTATTTACCAACAAAACAACCTTCGTATGCATATATCTCATTATTCTAAAAAGAATACACTAAAAGAATAAAACAAACACCTTAAAACATAATTTTACGTTAACTCAAACCAACAGCTTAAAATCAACACCTTAAAACATAATTTTACGTTAACTAAACCATCCAAATTATACTTACAAGTCATGCCCGCTCATCGGGCGGGCTTTGAAGTCTAGTATATATATATATATATATATATATATATATATATATATATATATATATATATATATATATATATATATATATATATACAATCCAATATATGCATATATATATATGACACTTAGAAGTGAGCAAAGCTAAATCAAGGAGATCAAAGATCGTTTCTTAGGAAAATTTGTTTTCTTTTTCATAGGAGTCGAAACGATCTTAACTCCACATTTGTTTCATATAGGCACACACTATGATCCAATCAACAAGCTTATCATTCACTTATAAGTAATTTTGTGCTAATTAGTATTGGCCTTTATCCTAGTTAAATTGTTAGTACTCACTTGCTCGCTTCTTATCCTCTCATGCATTTTCCCTTAGGATAGTATATGCATAGTTATAAGCTTTTTAGTAGAGATCTTAACACTAGTTAATTAAGGTTAATTAAGTACCTACTTGATTATTTGCCTACCTATATACTTTTCATGCATATTTCATTAAGATAATACATGCATAGTTGCCTAAAGAGTTGGACTTGTCTAAAACCAAACTTCAAAACAAACCTCTTTCTGAAAAATTCTGTCAAAAACTCTTTCTGGCAAACTGTGAACCAGAGCCTGGGCGGCCCCTTAAAGTTCAAAGGCGGCCCCCTTAATGTTTAAGGGTACCGGCCTATGTTTAAGGGGGCCGGCCACCTGAAGGACGAGGTTCACTGTTTGCTTTCTGCTTTTTAGCCCATTTCACCCTATTTTGATTCTCCACTTCCCTAAATACACAAACACATTTTGTCTAGCCAATCCAACACACATTATCTTTCCATAAACACATAATCATCGCACTATAAATACCCCTCTTCATCACAAATCCTTAGTCAAACCATCATGTCATCTCCCAACCACCCAAGATCCAAACCTTCAAGAAGTGCAAGGATCTCAGTGAAACTCGTATGGAGAAGAAAGCTTGACAATTGTCAAAACTCCAAGAATGATGTGTTTCCTAACCAACCTTATGCTCATCCAAGTGATCCCTCATGGTATCCATCATCATCAAATCATCCTCATTCAAGTCAAAACAACAACCATCACTCTCATCCAAACATGAATCCCATGTTCCATGTCCAAACCTCAATCCCTAATCACAATCCAACTCCAGCATCATCACCTTCCTCCGAACATAAAAAGTTCATTGAAGAGCTCAAAGAAGCTCATGAGCTAAGTGCTCTTCTTGCCATGCATCTTGCTCAACGCAACTTGGACCAACCTCCTTCATCACCCTACTCAAATTGTCTTCCTCACTCACTCCACTTGGAGCAAGTTGAGCATCATACCCATTATTGTCCTTGTTTCATCTACCTCCAAAAACAAACCATCTTCTTGGAAGAACATTTCACTTGGATTGAATACCCCCTCACTAGGAAAAACTTAACCCCGTCACTCACCCAAGACACTAACACTTCATCAACCGCTCCAAACCCACAACCAACAAGCTCACCGCCACCAACCAGATAAGCATGCTTACATGCTTATCTTGAATAATTTCACCCATGCTTTTGTACCCCAAGCAAGTCCAAGAGACCTCGAGTTAGCAACTTAGTATTATCTAGTGTAGTTTGCTAGAAAAGCATATATATATATATATATATATATATATATATATATATATATATATGCTTATGTACCAATGATTATGTTTTCAACATAATCTATTTAAATAATTCTATTAATGAATGCTTCTTGTGTCTTATTATTTTCGTGCATTCTTATTAGTTCTCTTGTAATATATTTGTTCCATGCATCATATATATTGCTTGTGCTCTAAATCTTTTTGAGAGCATTCCATATCTCAATTTTTCTTATGACCTTAAAACGAGGGAGAGTATACGTCAAGGGGGATGATGAACTCAAATAAGTGTATTTTATTGTCATCATTTATCCTATTTAATTAACTTGTTTTATTATATTATTTATGAGAATCGATACTTAATTATTTACTTTAGTAATTCTCAGGTAAAAACAAGCAATTGGTGAAACTTAACGATTTTGGACGAAATATGGAGCAAAACCAACAAGTTGTCAAAAGTCTACTGAAACCTAGAAGATGCGCCGTATCTCTCTCAACAGATACACCGCAATATTATACTTAGATGAATTCAAAGACCATTGCCTGATTTTGAAGAATGCGCCGTATGCAATTCTAGCATGCGCCGCTTATGAAACTTTGGTCAACGAAGAAGATCAATCATGTTCTACTCCAGATAGGCCGCATCATATTTCTGACATACGGCGTATCATTATCAAGACTTCACCAGATATAATCCAAGACACTAAAGGACATGCGCCGCATGCAAGAATCAAGTTACGCCGCATCTAAAGGCGGTGTACGAATATTCCAGAATATATTAATCTTGGACCCCATGCAAAGTTAAGTCAATGCGCCGCATCTCGTTACTCAATGCGCCGCATCGAACCCTTAGATAGAAAGTATAAATACCCCAAGACTTTTACGAATTTTGTGTTCAACATAACCCTAAGGAGACGAATTCAGTCGAAGAAGCTTCACAAGACACACTCCAAACAAAGATACTAGAGTTGTAAGAAGGTCCTGCATGTATTTAATTCATTAAGTAGTTTTGTTTTATTGTAATAGTACGCTTTAATTTATCAGGATTGATGGGCATGTGATATGTGACTACGGAACATCGTACACTCCCCTTAATATTGCTTTCCCATTAATTAAAGTTTATATGTTGATGTCTTTGGTGACTTATATTTGTGCTTTGATAATCTATGTGTCTAGCTGAGCCGGTGGACTGCCATATCTGCCCCTCGCCTATTTAATCTAACGTCTTTGGATAAGTAGGATAGACATAAGTGATCATTAAGGGTTTACTCGCCGATATATTGCAATCCAACGAGAGAGAATAGATTATGATACACTTCATATAAAACTAGCAATCAAACAAGTGACAAACTACTTAATTATTAGGACATGTCTTTTTGTAGTCTCTATTATCTATCTGTGTACGTGTTGCTATTTGTTGATTCGTTCTCATTAGTTTAATTTACTGTTTAATAAACCAAAACTGTGCTAGTCTCTCAGACTAAACCCCCTGCGTTAGATTAGATTGTAAAACTAACTTAGGATATTAAAATACTGACAGACAAATTAAGCTTTACGTTCCACTCTTAGTGATCGACAATCTACTTACCACTGTCCGTTAGTGTGTGTGTTATAGGATAAGTCGACTAAATATAAATGTAAAACTTGAAATAGGTAATTACCTCTATATTGGATATGACACAATGCACGCATCAAGTTTTTGTCGCCGCTGCCGGGGAGTGAATTGTTAAAACTTCTTTATCTATTAGTATTTTCTAACTTTTTGATTTTTTAGGTTTTTTAGATTTTATTTTTACTAACCCTTTGTTTTTGTTTTGTTTGTTTGCATTCATTGTATATTTTGCATATTTTCTGTTTTTTGTGTGTTTGTTTTGTGTGTTTTTGTTTGTTTTCTTTGATTTCTGCATAAACTGTTGTCGTTGTATTCTACAGATACAAATGATACGGCACATCTGTTTTCCAGATGAGGCGTATGGCGTTTTAATTTTTATATAAAGCGCATTTAATTATTCGATTACGACGCATCTATCTTCTAGATACGATGTATTTTGTTTTTAATCAGAAAATTTTTAAACCCTAACCGACATACGACGCATCTGTTTCAAAGATACGGCGTATTTAAACTTTTTATTAAAAACAGTTTTCGAATTAATTAAATAGAAAGCGACGCATCGATTTTTGTCGATACGGCGCATTTATCTGAATAAAAAATCTTTTATTTTGAAACGTAATGAAAATATGACGCATTATGTCACACCCCCAAAATACCTGAATGGCAGCGGAATGGAATACCTGGGGGTGACTGTCATAGCACCACAGTTACAGTTATATTGAACGACCTAAAGTGTCGTTTTGAAAATACGTAGTTTGATTCATTTAAAATATTCAGAGTTATAAAACATAGGTCCCAAAAGTCTGGAAAAGTTTAAGGTAATAAGTTTAGTACAATCAAACGATAGTTCATAAGTGCATGAAAATCCAAAATGAGACGCGTCATCCTTGTTACTCAATGAAATGACTCCATGCATGCCATAAGGAATATGTCTTAGTTACCTGAAAATACACTGCAAAAACGGTCAACAATAATGTTGGTGAATAATCATAGGTTTGTAAGTTAAATCGTATGTGCATTAGCCACAAGTATAAAGTAAACCGACAAAATGTCAAAATGCTACATTGGCTCTTAAGCTCATAACCCCGAAGCTAGATGTTACTTGGCCCCAAATAAGTGTTTACCAGACACTCTAAATATATTAGACATGAAATGCATCCGTTTACCCCTTGGAGCAACCCAAACACGGATGGAAGAGTCACCCTCAATAGATCTATTCACTCACTCTCGCTTGTAGATTAATTAACGGTCCATGATAATAAAGGGGACTTGCCATGACGTGGTAATAAGGCAACTTAACCAATGTAAGGAATTTAATACTTTGCCATGTACAAAAAAATAAGTGATGCAATGTATTCTCCCCCGTGGGATTTGAAATCAAATATTGAATTAAAAACGGGGCTATGAAAACTCACCTGAAGTGATAGTACAATGTGATGAAATGATCGGGACAACAAGGCACGAACACTAGCCGCAACCTAAATGATTGAATATGATCTACTTTAGATCATGAAATGATGTAATGAATATTCATGCACATGATATCTATACCACTCGTAACTTGAAAATACTTGTTATAGTCAAAATAAAATATTTTCCATACTTAGGAAAAATAAGTCTAACTAGACTTATAAAAACTAGTCGTATGATATCGTATATAAAACGTTAGAGTTATATTCCTCGTCTAAGTTCATTAGTGACTACAAATATATATATATAGTTTTGACGATTTTGAAACGTGTATTTCTTTGTCGTTTTAAGTTCATTTTCCTCGTTCTTTATATCCACGGATTCGTATTAACATGTATTAATATATTTTTGATAGTTCGGATCCGTTAGATTACGTCTAACGCCTCTCTTTGTCCGTCGAAAATCGTCGAACAGCAGGTTATATTTTCAGAAAATAGTTTTCGTCGTTAAACTTGCAAAAATCATTTCTCCTTCGTTATAAGCTCGTTTTAATCCGTTCTTTCGCCCATGGATTCGTTTTTGAAAATATTTTCTAAATCTTTGGTCAAAAATTACCCACCATCTACTAATTTTCCCACATTTTAAAAATAAGGACAGTAGGTATATATATAGTTTCAAAAATCATTTCTAGGGTTCCAAATAGTTTCAACTTCAACCAAATCACTTTCAATCACCACAAATCTAGTCTAATCTTACCATACACCTTCTTAGGGTGTCATGGGTTTCTAAACATCATAAATCAAGTAGATCTAGCAAGGATTTACCTATAATCTATTTCTAGGGCTCAAAAGTTACATATGTATAAAATAGAGTGGTATAACTAACATATGCATGTAGATCTTGTATATATATCATATGAACATTATAAAAACTTGGTAAAATTATAAAAATAAGTTTTATACATTTACTTGAAAGATTAGTGAGCTTTTGATGGTGAAAACCTAAGTAAACCTTGAGTTTGTATTACAAAACCCTTATAGGAGTACTAAATACACTAGAAAATCACGTGATCTTGAAAAATAAATATTTCTTGCTTGTTCTTGTTGTTTGGCCGAGCTCCAAGAAGAGAGAAAAAAAGAAAAATAGTTTACTTGCACTTTTAGAATGAGAAAGATAAGTTATACAAGTTATGTATTATTGTAGACAAGATCTAGTTCATTAATTGGAGTAGTAATATTTTCAAAGAGTGTAAGAAATGGGTATGGAGGGGGGGTGGCGGCATTTGATGAAAAAGGGAAGAAAACATGAAGCTTTTGTAAGATAGTTAGTAAATCTTGTATTATTGTATGTATATTAGTATTTTTAAGGAATACCGGGTACCGAGTTAACTAAAAATAAATTTTAACGGAGTTAACGGGACATAATAATGTCGTAAAAATTGTGAAAATATGTTGGGTATCAATATTGAGTGTTTGGATGATTATTGTTTAGTTTTTATGAAAACCGTCGTAATTATATTAAACTTACGATATTAATTAAATAAATTTCCAAAACACCGGGTAAATTAAGATTATAATTTTTGTATCATTATTATGAGTATGAAAATATACTAGGATCACAGTCGGGAGTGTCGGACGTGTTAGTCACATTATTGATTGCGTGTTAACGTTTATTTAGAAATAAATATACATAAAAAGTCAATTATACCAAAAGTATTAATTTAAATATCCTACAAGTGGAATAGTATGCAAATGCTATAATGATGATATGCAGACTATTTCTTGTCCGTATGAAATGTCCCTACTGATAATGCATGAATTCGCACCTGAACCAATTCGGTTACGCGAATTTGAATACCCGTAAACTAAATTTACGATAAAATGAGTAATGCACATGAATAGTAGTTTTCTCTCAGAATGAATAGTGTTATGTGAATAGTGAATTTTTGAATGCTTCTCGGAATGTCAAACTGACCTCAAAAATGATGAATAGTAAAATAATGTATAGTGATCGTTGAATAGTAATTGGTGAATAGTAATATGTTGAGGTTTGGAAAAATGACCTGAAATTGTGGGGTGTGACAATCGCCCACCCAAAAAGGAATTCAGTCCCTGAATTCAGCTAGTGTTGGTCTCGGAAATTGACTTGGTGAAAAGATGTGGATACTTGAGTCGCATCTGGTCTTCTCGTTCCCAAGTAAACTCGGGTCCTCTTCGAGAATTCCAGCGAACTTTCACGATCAGAATTCGACTCTTCTTCAACTGTTTGACCTCGTGGTCCATAATTTCAACCGGTTCTTCCACAAAGTTAAGCTTGTCATCGAGTTGGATTTCTTCTAGTGGTATAACGGAAGACTTGTCCGAAAGACATTTCTTGAGGTTCGAGACTTGAAACGTGTTATGTACGTTGCTGAGTTCTGACGGAAGTTCAAGTTTGTAAGCTACTGGACCAATCCTTTCCAGTATCTTAAATGGACCAATGTATCTCGGGTTCAACTTCCCCCGTTTCCCGAATCGTATCACGCCCTTCCAAGGCGAGACTTTCAACATGACTTTGTCTCTGACCTGGAATTCCAATGGTTAGCATCGAACATCTGTGTAGCTTTTCTGTCTACTTCTAGCTGTTTCGAGTCTCTCTCGAATCTGAATTATCTTTTCTGTTGTTTCTTGAACCATCTCCAGGCCAGTACATTGTACATCACTGACTTCGGGCCAACAAACTGAAGATCGACACTTACGACCATAAAGTGCCTCGAATGGTGTTGCTTTTATGCTTGAATGGTAACTGTTGTTATAGGAAAACTCGATCAACGGCAAATGGTTAGCCCAACCATTTCCAAAGTCGATCACACATGCCCTAAGCATGTCCTCAAGTATCTGAATAGTTCTATTGCTCTGACCATTGGTCTGAGGATAGTAAGCAGTGCTCATGTCTAACTTGGATCCATAAAAGAATCTTGTAATGACCGCCAAAAGTTTGAAGTAAAACGACTATCTCTGTCGGGAATGATGGAAACTGGTGCACCGTGTCTTGATACTATTTCCTTGACAAAAAGTATGGCAAGTTGTTCCATGGAATAAGTCTCTCTGATGGGTATAAAGTGGGCTGATTTGGTAAGACAATCAACAATTACCCAAATAGCATCGTAACCTCCTGACGTCATGGGAAGTTTAGTGACAAAGTCCATTGTAATACGTTCCCACTTCCATTGTGGAATCTCTGATTGTTGAAGTAATCCTGACGGTTTCTGGTACTCGGCTTTCACTTTAGCACATGTAAGGCATTTGCTGACGTACGTAGCTATTTCTGCTTTCATGTTCGGTCACCAATAAAGCTTTTTGAGATCCTGATACATCTTATCAGAACCTGGATGAATAGAGTACTTCGACTTGTGTGATTCATGCATAATCAATTCTCGTATCCCACCATAGAGAGGTATCCAGCTTCGATCCTTGAAGCATAACACTCCATCTGCTCTTTTCACAAAGCCATTTTTGTTTTCTGGCATACCATAAAGTTTCTCATGTGGTCGATTTTCTTCCTTGAGAGCCTCAATTTGAGCTTCTAAATTTTTTGATGGTAATGGCGAAATGATTGTCATTCCCAATGACCTAACTCTCAAAGGTTTGAGTCGTTCTTTTCGGCTAAGTGCATCCGCTACAACATTCGCTTTTCCTGGGTGATAACGGATTTCACAATCGTAATCACTCAACAATTCTAGCCAACGACATTGTCTCATATTGAGTTCCTTCTGATCAAGTATATGCTGTAAGCTCTTGCGGTCGGTAAAAATTACGCACTTGGTACCATAAAGGTAGTGTCTCCAAATCTTGAGTGCAAAAACTACAGCACCCAACTCCAAGTCGTGAGTAGTGTAATTCTTCTCGTGTGTCTTAAGCTATCTAGATGCATAAGCTATCACCTTCTCGTTTTGCATTAGCACAGCCCCAAGTCCTTTATGCGAAGCATCGCAGTATACCACAAAATTCTCAATCCCTTCTGGTAGTGACAAAATCGGTGCGCTACAAAGCTTCTGTTTCAATAACTGAAATGCGAACTCTTGTTTCTCTCCCCACTCGTACTTTTGATTCTTTTGTGTCAGCTTAGTCAGCGACTTCGCTATTTTAGAAAACCCTTCAATAAACCTTCTGTAATATCCGGTAAGTCCTAGGAATTGACGAATCTCCGTAGGAGACTTGGGTGTAGCCCAATCCTTAACTGCCTCGATCTTTGCTGGGTCGACTTGTAATCCTTGGCTATCAATGACATGGCCAAGAAACTGAACTCTTCGTATCCAAAAGTCACACTTTGAAAATTTGGCATACAATTTCTCCTTCTTGAGTAGTTCCAGGATTGTTTTGAGGTGTTCTTCGTGCTCTTCTCTACTTTTGGAGTAAATCAAGATGTCGTCAATGAATACAATCACAAACTTATCAAGATACGGTTTGCACACCCTATTCATGAGATCCATGAATACCGCAGGTGCGTTGGTTAATCCGAAAGGCATTACTTGAAACTCATAATGACCATAATGTGTTCTAAATGCCGTCTTCGGGATATCCTCTTCCCGAACTCTAAGTTGATGGTAACCGGATCTTAAATCAATCTTGGAATAAAAACTGGAACCTTGTAACTGGTCGAACAAGTCTTCGATTATGGGGAGTGGATAACGGTTCTTCACCGTTAACTTGTTCAACTCACGATAGTCGATGCACATTCTGAAAGATCCGGCCTTCTTCTTCACAAACAAAACCGGTGCTCCCCAAGGCGAGGAACTCGGTCTAATGAATCCTTTGTCCAAAAGTTCTTGTAATTGATTTGACAATTCCTACATTTTCGAAGGTGCAAGTCGATATGGTGCTCGCACAACTGGTGCGGCTCCTGGCACTAAGTCGATTTGAAACTCAACTTGGCGTGTAGGCGGAAGTCCTGGCAATTCTTTCGGAAAAACTTCTGGATATTCCTTAACAATCGGCACATCTTCAAGTCGTTTCTCATCCGACTTCTTTTCCGTGATGTGAGCCAAGAATGCATAACAACCCTTCTTTATGTATTTCTCGGTTTTAATGCATGATATAATACTGAGTCTAGTTCCACTTCGCTCTCCGCTAACAACCAAAGTTTCACTGTTATAAGGAAGGTAAACAACTTTCTCATCACAAATAATTCTTGCTCTATGTCGGGATAACCAGTTCATACCGATAAGTAAAGGTGTAAATGCAATAGAAACAAAACTTCGAAACTTCCAAGTTCTACGGGCATGAGGTCTATATTGAATGGATGGTTCAGGAAATTTATAGTGCAACCACAAACAATGGTGTTGGTGTTAACTAAAGACCCATCGGCTAGTTCAACGATATAGGGAATGTCTAAGGTGGTTGGTTTTATGTTAAGTAAAGGTGTAAATGCAATAGAAACAAAACTTCTATCCGCTCCTGAATCAAATAAAATGGATGCATAATGATTATTAACGAGGAACGTACCCGCAACAACATTCGGGTCCTCTTTGACATCTTCTCCTCCTATAACATAAGCTCTTCCTCGAGCCATTCCTCCTTGATTTCCAGTTCCTTGATTCTTCTTCTTTGGGCACTCATTCCTAAAGTGTCCAATTTCTCCACAGCCAAAACATGTTACTGGTGGTTTCTGATTGTCACCCAAGATTGGAAGTTTGTAATCTTTGGTGTAGTGACCAATCTTCTTGCAGTTGCCACATAGATCTGGGCAACGTCCTGGGTTATGATGTTTCTGACACCTTTCACACTTGGGTAGATTACCTGCATATCCTTTCCCTTCAGTTGGCCCTGCAGCATAGGCCCTTGCCACTTCTTGCTTCTTAGGTGGTGGCTAAATAGCATTTCCACCTTGGTTGTAGTCAAACCTCCTCTTGTTGTTGTTGTTATTGTTTGGGTTGTGGTTTCGGTTATTGGGATAGTTGCGGTTTTGATTGTTGTTATAGTTGTTGTTATTTCGAGTGTTTTTGTAGTTGGTGTTGTTTGAACGGTTATTGTTGTTGTTGACAGTGGACTTACCCTTTACCACTTGAGCCATGAGTTTCTGAGTGATTCGGATAGCCTCTTCCATTGATTGAGGATCAAAAGAAATCACATCCCCTCGAATACTTTCAGGCAGTCCACCAATGAAGTTTTCCATCTTTTTCTCATCGTCGGGAACCATAGTTGGACATAGTGCAGCCAACTCTTGAAACCTCCTGATGTAGGTCTCGATGTCATCACCTTTAGATACCAGCTCACAGAATTCTGTTTCCAACTTTTTCACCTCAGTACGAGGGCAAAACTTCTTTGTCATCAATTTCTTGAATTGATCCCAAGTGAGCTTGTAGGCATTTTCCATACCAATCGGCTGAGCATAAGAATTCCACCAAGACATAGCTTCATCAAGAAGCATACCAGTAGCAAATTTTACCTTGTTGACATCCGGGCAACCGCACATGAGGAACACATTCTCAGTCTTTTCAAACCAGCGGATCAAAGCAACCGCTCCCTCAGTGCCCTTAAACTTGATAGGATCACCAATCTTGAAATCCTTCCAAGTACATTCACGCCTATTAGTGGGTGGTTCAACCGTCCCTGTATTAGAAGCAGCCTCAGCAGCCCTTGCAGCAACCTTGGCTCTCTCGACCTCTAGAGCTTCTGCTATACCATCCCTGACCAACTTGCGGATAGCGGCTTGAGTCATAGCTGGTGTTTCTGGTACTGCCTTACCTTTCCTTGGTGCCATACTTCTGATAAATCACAATGGACAACAACCATGAGAAAAATCATAATAGAAATAGTCATCGTACCAAAGGTATACACCCACAACACGTATATACACAACCACAACAAGTATAAATACAACCACGACATGTACAAGTACAACCACAACCTGTATAAATACAATCATGACATGTATAGATACAACCACAACAAGTATAAATACGATAACAATAAAGAGCAACCACGAAACATCATAAATATAATCACAACACATGAATATAATACATGAAAATTTCGGCCTATATGGACCGATATAATATATAGCACAACCATTCCAACATAGTAGAGTCATACTTGATACATTTGTTTGTACAACAACCAAAAGACTACAAGTTCTTGAACTATGTCCCACACCTCGGGACTAGGAAAATAGTAAAAGCTAATATAATACAAGTATATGCCTAGGCTCCTCCGGGTGCTCTAGATGCTCCAGATCCTCCAGGTCCTCCCCTAAGGCGGCGGATCTCCCGATCCATCACAACAACAATCTCCTCCAAGTTCTCAACTCGGAGCTGGAGGGCAGCCTCCCTGGTCTCTGCAGCTGTCATCCTCTCCTGAGCTAATGCCAACTGATGTGCCTACTCTCCCTGCGTCTCCTGTGTCATCTGGCTCTATCCCGTATCTCAGGCAGCTCATCCCTAAGCTAATCAATCTGCTCCTGGTGCCCTATCTGCCGTGCCTCCAGCCCATGATAAGACACGCCAATGCTAACCCTGCCTAAGATCAATCCCTCAACCTGCTCCTCGACCTCCTCAAGTCGACTAGTGAGGTGCTCACCTACCCTATAACCCAACCTATTAATATGCTCCTGTTGATCCCCTAACTGGGCATCTAAAGTCAAAGTTGTAGGTCTTCTAGTAGCAGTTGCTCTCGAACTCTCACCTATATGATATAATAGTGGTGGTGGAAGGTCGGAAGTCTCGGTAATAGGTGATGATGGAGTAGTGAACCTTGCACGCTTCCTGAGCGGCAAGAGTGAAGTAGGTGTAGAAGTAGTAACGGGCATAGCTGGTGGTGTAGGTAATGTAGGAACAGTAGGAATCCTAAGAGTAGAGGTAACAGGGCGTACACTCTTTCTAGCACCTATGGTTGTCTTGCTACGAGGAAACATAAGTTTTGGTTCTGGGGAAATAGAAGTAGCAGGAGATGATATATCTGTAGGTGCACGAGTAACATCTAGTGGTGCAATGGGAGAAATATGAGGAGTAGGGGAACCTCGTCCTCCTCGAAAGGCTCAGTATCCTCACCTGATGCCAAAAGTAGCGACACAGGTACTGGAGGAATGGGTGGTACAACAGCAGTGGAAGACATAGCGTCCTCAATGTCGGAATCTGAGTAAAGTATGATAATGTTCGGATCTGAAGACATGTCTCTGTGATAATCAATGTGAAATAAAATTAAATAACCCGCGTAATGGAATCGCCTAAAAAAATAAATATGCACTTATGATGAAATGATGAGATGCTATGATGATGTGGTTATAGTCTAGGGTCCATGATGCATCCTAGTTCGCTATAACCTTAGCTCTGATGCCAATCTGTCACACCCCCAAAATACTTGAATGGCAGCGGAATGGAATACCTAGGGGTGACTGTCATAGCACCACGGTTACAGTTATATTGAACGACCTAAAGTGTCGTTTTGAAAATACGTAGTTTGATTCATTTAAAATATTCAGAGTTATAAAACATAGGTCCCAAAAGTCTGAAAAAGTTTAAGGAAATAAGTTTAGTACAATCAAACGATAGTTCACAAGTGCATGAAAATCCAAAATGAGACGCGTCATCCTTGTTACTCAATGAAATGACTCCATGCATGCCATGAGGAATATGTCTTAGTTACCTGAAAATACATTGCGAAAACGGTCAACAATAATGTTGGTGAATAATCACAGGTTTGTAAGTTAAATCGTATGTACATTAGCCACAAGTATAAAGTAAACCGACAAAATGTCAAAATGCTACATTGGCTCTTAAGCTCATAACCCCGAAGCTAGACGTTACTTGGCCCCAAATGAGTGTTTACCAGACACTCTAAATATATTAGACATGAAATGCATCCATTTACCCCTTGGAGCAACCCAAACACGGATGGAGGAGTCACCCTCAATAGATCTATTCACTCACTCTGGCTTGTAGATTAATTAACGGTCCATGATAATAAAGGGGACTTGCCATGACGTGGTAATAAGGCAACTTAAGAAATGTAAGGAATTTAATACTTTGCCATGTACAAAAAAATAAGTGATGCAATGTATTCTCCCCCATGGGATTTGAAATCAAATATTGAATTAAAAACGGGGCTATGAAAACTCACCTGAAGTGATAGTACAATGTGATGAAATGATCGGGACAACAAGGCGCGAACACTAGCCGCAACCTAAATGAATGAATATGATCTACTTTAGATCATGAAATGATGTAATGAATATTCATGCACATGATACCTATACCACTCGTAACTTGAAAATACTTGTTATAGTCAAAATAAAATATTTTCCATACTTAGGAAAAATAAGTCTAACTAGACTTATAAAAACTAGTCGTAGGATATCGTATATAAAACGTTAGTGTTATATTCCTCGTTTTGAAAACCTTAAAATAACGTCAATTAGTCGTATAAATAAGCTTTGGGTCATACGTACTTCATTTGTTGAGAATATAGCTCTTTAATAATATTTCTAGAAAATATAGCATTTAGTACGTAGTTCATTATTTCTATTAGTGACTACAAATATATATATATATATATATATATATATATATATATATATATATATATATATATATATATATATATATATATATATATATATAGTTTTGACGATTTTGAAACGTGTATATCATTGTCGTTTTAAGTTCATTTTCCTCGTTCTTTATATCCACGGATTCGTCTTAACATGTATTAATATATTTTTGATAGTTTGGCTCCGTTAGATTACGTCTAACGCCCCTGTTTGTCCGTCAAAAATCGTCCAACAGCACGTTATATTTTCAGAAAATAGTTTTCGTCGTTAAACTTGCAAAAATCATATCTCCTTCGTTATAAGCTTGTTTTAATCCGTTCTTTCGCCCACGGCTTCGTTTTTGAATTTATTTTCTAAATCTTTGGTCAAAAATTACCCACCATCTACTGATTTTCTCACGTTTTAAAAATAAGGACAGTAGGTATATATATAGTTTCAAAAATCATTTCTAGGGTTCCAAACTAGTTTCAACTTCAACCAAATCACTTTCAATCACCACAAATCTTGTCTAATGTTACCATACACCTTCTTAGGGTGTCATGGGTTCCTAAACATCATAAATCAAGTGGATCTAGCAAGGATCTACCTATAATCTATTTCTAGGGCTCAAAAGTTATATATGTATAAAATGGAGTGGTATAACTAACATATGCATGCAGATCTTGTATATATATCATATGAATATTATAAAAACTTGTTAAAAATATAAAAATGAGTTTTATACACTTACTTTAAAGATTAGTGACCTTTTGATGGTGAAAACCTAAGTAAACATTGAGTTTGTATTACAAAACCCTTATAGGAGTACTAAATACACTAGAAAATCACTTGATCTTGAAAAATAAGTATTTCTTGCTTGTTCTTGTTGTTTGGCTGAGCTCCAAGAAGAGAGAAAAAAAGAAAAATAGTTTACTTGTACTTTTAGAATGAGAAAGATAAGTTATACAAGTTATGTATTATTGTAAACAAGATCTAGTTCATTAATTGGAGTAGTAATATTTTCAAAGAGTGTAAGAAATGGGTATGGAGGGGGGGGGGGGTGGCATTTGATGAAAAAGGGAAGAAAACATGAAGCTTTTGTAAGATATTTAGTAAATCTTGTATTATTGTATGTATATTAGTATTTTTAGGGAATACCGCGTACCGAGTTAACTAAAAATAAATTTTAACGGAGTTAATCGGGACATAATAAAGTCATAAAAATTGTGAAAATATGTTGGGTATCAATATTGAGTGTTTGGATGATTATTGTTTAGTTTTTATGAAAACAGTCGTAATTATATTAAACTTACGATATTAATTAAATAAATTTCCAAAACACCGGGTAAATTAATATTATAATTTTTATATCATTATTATGAGTATGAAAATATACTAGGATCACAGTCGGGAGTGTCGGACGTGTTAGTCACATTATTGATCGCGTGTTAACGTTTATTTAGAAATAAGTATACGTAAAAAGTCAATTATACCAAAAGTATTAATTTAAATATCCTACGAGTGGAATAGTATGCAAATGCTATAATGATGATATGCAGACTATTTACAGTCCGTATGAAATGTCCCTACTGATAATGCGTGAATTCGCACCTGAACCAATTCGGTTACGCGAATTTGAATACCCGTAAACTAAATTTACGATGAAATGAGTAATGCACATGAATAGTGGTTTTCTCTCGGAAATGTATAGTGTCATGGGAATAGTGAAATTTTTGAATGCTTCTCGGAATGTCAAACTGACCTAAAAAATGATGAATAGTAAAATGATGAATAGTGATCGATGAATAGTAATTGGTGAATAGTAATATGTTGAGGTTTGAAAAAATGACCTGAAATTGTAGGGTGTGATACATTAGCTTCTGCTAATACGGCGCATCTTATTTTTATAAATATAATTGATTTATTGATTATTAAAACATACGGCGCATTTAATTTATTAATTGCGGCGTATTGATTTTCTAAATAAAAGTCTGGTTTATTTTTAACAATTAAGGTACGGCGCATCTTATTTTTAGGATACGGCGCATCGTCAGCAGATATCAGAAACTTTTATTTTACTTTGATTGTTTCACTCTTCTTTTGCACAAGTAAATTTTTTTTTTCAGAATAATGGATGACTCAAGCATCACTATGGAAGATTACATTCTGAACCTAACTGGAGAAGCATGTTGCAATGATCAAATCTTCGATAACTTGAAACTCGCAGTAAAAGGTAAGCCTAGAAGAAAACTCAATACAGGTAACATTGAGTGTCTTCAATTCTTTGAAATCAAATTTCCAGCTATCATATATGATGATTCACTCTGCTATAAGGAGAGTCCTTTACAAAACTCTTCCCAAATATTTGATGATAAAAGTGAATTATTTTTACCCAATACCGATTATTGCACATACATGTCTGAAAAGAAAATTTTTAAGAAATGGTTTGCTAAAAAAGAGAAGTTTGATATATTAAAAATTGATACAAACCTTTTTTCTTATGAATTACCTAAATTTGAAAATATCGAAATCCACAACGAAAGTCGTAATTTCAGTAAAGATTACTCAGACATTGATCTATGCAATACATCATCTCTTGATTATAATCTCAATTTTGATAAGCTTAAAATTTTATTTGTTTCTAACCATGGAATAAATTATATTCACTAAACAATGAGATTATGATTTACATTCAAACGGTTGTACCTTTTATTCTTATGTTGAATTTATATATACCGTATGGTATACCGTTTGACCCTAAGTTGGTGATAAGGAAAAAGTGTTGCGGAGGCCAAGGTACGTTCCTTATTTAAATTTTGTTCACTGGAACAACAATACGGCGCATCTCAATATTCTAAGTGCCGTATCTCTGACTTATGAAAACTTATTGACAGTCAACGAATTTAGATAAATACGACGCATCAAAATTATGCAATGCGCCACATCGAATTTACCCTATATAAACAGAGAGGATGCGCCGGATTTTGATTTATTACCAAATAAAACGCGCATCCCTCGACTAATTTTCCAAAAAAAAAAATTTAATCAAGATCATTGAATCGTTTTCCAGGGTCAATTACTTGCTAAATTGAGGTACTAATCGCATCTGTAAGTGGTTCGTATGGCCACATAAGTTTTCCCCATGCGGCGGATTGAATATTTTTTCCTAAAAATTATTCTTTCCCTTTACACCGTATCTCAACTTTTAGATACGGCGTAAAGTCATTTATCAATACGGCGCATTATTACTAATTGTTGCATACTTCGCATTTTCATTAAAAGATACGACGTATTGCTAATACGCCGCATCAGCCTATGAAATATGCCATATCACACCACTTTTAGAGAGATTACTAATATTCTTTGTTTTTCAGAATTTCTTTGTTTTTCATGATGGAATCACCCGTTGCAGCACGAAGGCATGCGTGGCTACGTTTTGAGTTAATGGGGTTGACTCAAGGTGCTGAGGATGATTACCTCATAAGACTAAGGAGATTTTACCAATTGAAGGTATTTAGTGTGCCCGTTCTGGACTTTGCGAGTGTAGGGCAAGTAGATGGAGGAAATGCTTTAGCTAGATTGCATGATAGGGTTTAAACAAATGACAATGATGTGAAGAAGGATTCTAAAAATGTGTACTCAATTTGGGACCGGAATATGTTCGTGACGAAGTAATTTGCAAATATATCACGCGCGGACATGTGGGAATTAATGATACAAAATAGGAGTTGAACGTGAGTCTAACTTGAAGACTCTGAAATAAAGAATTGTGCTCACCGGGAGACAACCCAGATTTATCATTTACTGTTTTTCTTTGTCGAGTCTGTCAGATCTACAGTAGATGCGGCGCATCTCATCCTATAGATGCGGCGTATAAACTGAACAGATCATATCTTTTATTTTCTGCATTTTATTTTATTTTTAGACTATAAAATATTCTGTCAGTTTATTTAATGCGGCGCATCCCTGGTTAAGGATGCGACGCATCTGATTCTCTGATTCGCACTTATTCCAGGCTCCATATGGCGCATCCAATCTAATGGATGCAGTGTATCGACTGACCAGCTGATTTCCGAATTTTTAATTTTAATTTTTAGGTTTTGTTTTGGCTAACTACTAATGAATTACGTGCAAGTAGTTAGTTTCTTAATACAGGTGTGTTATTTGAACAAACGTATATATACGTTTCTGTACTTTCTGTGGAGACGTCATTCATGGAGGGATGAACGCCTTTTCGCCCACAAGAAAGTAGATTTTGCTTACAAACGCATAATGGAGGATCATACCAAGCAAATCTCAGGGGAGTTTCCCACTCTAATTCTTTTTATTTCCCGTTTTTAATCTTTGTTAGAAATAACGAGGACGTTATTCAACTTAAGTGGAGGGATGGAGAATTAGAACGCTTACTTGTCATAAAATTTAAAAAAGAATGATTAATCTATACTTAATATATCCAAATGAAAATTTTTTAGCATGTTTTTGTTAAATCTAAATTGCATAACCGCACACAACTTTATTTGCTAAAATATTTTTTGTCCGTGTAACTAGTAAACTTTAGAACTTGGCTCACATACTATTTCAGTCCACCATAATGAGCATAATTGTTATAATAGGAATGACCTTTCTAACTTGGTAAATTTCTAGGATTACACCAAATAGCCTTTAATATGTTATGTTTATTAACTAACTACACTGGTTAGTTAACCCCCGTGTAAAACCCTTTGTTACTCTCATTTTAGAGTAAGATACCCCTAGAAAAACCCTCATAACCATTCCTTTCGTTTCATACACCCTTTGTTAATTTTTTCGTTACACCTTAAACCTTAGTCTACCCTATAGATTAATGTCTGTGGTTAGTTGCTTTAAGGAAAAGTGTATTTTCTTGCGTTACCTGTGTTCGAGTATGTAAATTCATTATATTTGGTTAGGTCGGGAAATTGCACAATACAATGGAGTGAAAGTGCATATTGTATAATTTTTGTGTCGTGTTATTTTTCATGTGTTTACTACTTTCACTATTACCGTTATATCCGAAGTTATGAAAAGTATGGAAAAAAATTATCCAGAATTATCGTTATAAGTGATGTGGTGAAATTTTACACATCGTAGTTTATTTATAAGTTGATGTATAAAAAATAAAAATAAAAAAAAATAAATAAAAAATTGAAAGTTTGTTAAACCGACTATTATAAAGTTCTGTATTAAGTGGTTGATATCGCCACTATTTGTTGTTGTATTATATTTATGGATTGATTGGGAGTTGGCCATTATGGGAACGCCAACTAAGGTTTATTCTTTGATTAAGAGTTTGAGTATAACTTGTGTCTACCTAAAGCGTGAGTTACAAGTGTAAAAAGCGTGAGTTATTCAATGATATGAGTCTTATTCATGGGATGGTTGGGAAAGTGATTAACCACACTAGGACTTAATCTATCCGTTTGTTTATTTTTATTTTACACCCATTTTTATATCCTAAATGTTATCCCTACCCAACCCTATTGTTGTATTCGTTGTTAGCTCTTGAGCATCCGGATATAATGATGGCCAAGTGAGAATATTGAATGTGTGAATAAGGTAGTGACCATCTGAGTATTAGATTAATCGGCTAACGCACTAGCGAACTAGTGTATGAATTGGTGACCATCCGTTATGCAAATAACGCGCAGCATTGAAGAAACATTCAAAAAACTGGGAAGGATCAACATGAAGTTAAATCCCAAGATGTGTACTTTTGGCGCTACAGAAGGCATGTTTCTCGGATATTGGATAGAGCCTGATGGCATTAAACCCTGCCCCAGAAAAAACACAAGCTGTCGTCCAACTCCCTTCACCATGCGCATTGAAAGAAGTCCAGTCCTTGAATGGAAAGTTAGCTGGATAGAATCGATTCTTGTCCAAATCAGCGGATAAGTCACTTCGTCTCTTTAAAACACTCACGAAGTATACAAAAAAGGGAGACTTTCGTTGGACTGCAGAGGCGGAAGAGGCTTTTCAACAGCTTAAGAAACATATAGTAGTGCTTCCCACACTTGTCGCACCCCAACCAGGGGAAGAATTGATCATGTACTTGTCTGCAACTCATGGAGTAGTCAGCGCGGTGCTATTGAAAAATAGGAACTCCGTTCAAACACCAGTATACTTTGTAAGCAAAGCACTCAAGAAGACAGAGACTAACTATACCGCTATGGAAAAGCTGGTCCTAGCTTTAGTATTCACAACTAAAAGACAGCGCAGATATTTTCAAGCACACCCAATAGCAGTGATTACGGACCAACCTATCAAACAAGTTATCTCTAAACCCGATGCATCGGGGCAGCTACAAAAATGGAGTGTGTTATTGAGCGAGCATAACATCTCTTATAGACCACGCACTGCAATTAAGGGGCAGATATTAGCCGACTTCTTATTGAGAAACCAGATACTGATACTCCACCTTCAAAAAGCGAGGTAGAACTACAAGAACCATGGGTTCTATTCATGGACGAATCCTTGTGCGTGGATGGGTCAGGCGCAGGCCTTATCCTCACCAGCCCAGAAGGAAGCATTTTTAATTCACATCTACAAACAATGAGGCAGAATATGAAGCCCTACTTGCTGGATTACGTATTGCAACTCAAATGGGTATACGCAACCTAGAAGCAAATGTCGATTCCCGGTTAGTCGCCAATCATGTGTTGGGCGACTATGTGGTTAAAGAGGATAACATGGTCCAATACCTCGACAAGACCAAGTCCCTGATCCAGGGCTTTGACAGGTTCACCATTAAACAAGTTCCTAGAGGAGAAAATAGGAAAGCAGATGCACTAAGCAAAATCGCATCTACAAGCTTTGCACACCTGTCAAAATAGGTATTGGTGGAGACCTTGAAGAACAACTCCATCTCAGAGATGGAGATATCCACGGTGATAGAAGAGGAGGATCCTACTTGGATGACACCTATCATCGAATTCATAAGCAAGGGGATATTACCCCAGGAACAGAAGGACGCTCGACGGATACGGCACACAGCGTAGAGGTTTGAACTTCGAGATGGTATCCTATATCGACGTTCATTCTTACAACCATGGCTTAGGTGCGTTGGACCTCTTCAGGCAGATTACGTACTCTGAGACATCCACGCTGGTTCATGCAGTATGCACTCAGGACCATGGTCCGTTGTGGCACGAGCCTTGCGGTCAGGATACTATTGGCCTACTATGCATCGCGATGCGCGGGACATGATAAAGAAATGTAGCGACTGCCAAGTCCACAGACCCATCCCACGCGGACCACAACAAGAGTTGGCGCCTATCACTTCACCATGGCCATTCTATAAATGGGGCATTGATATTGCAGGCCCTTTTCCTGTTGCAGCAGGGGGACTAAAATTCCTCATAGTGGCCATAGATTACTTCACTAAGTGGATTGAGGCAAAAGCAGTAGCAACTATCATAGGCAACCAGGTCCAACGCTTCGTTTGGGAGAACATCGTATGTCGCTTTGGACTACCTGGAGAAATTATTTCGGACAACGGAAAACAATTCTGCGATAACCCGTTCAAAGACTGGTGCGCGCAGCTAAATATCACACAACACTTCGCGTCAGTTAAACACCCACAAACCAATGGTTTGGTTGAGCACGAGAATCATAGCCTGGGAGAAGGAATAAAAGCGCGTCTTGAAAAACACAAAGGAAGATGGGTGGATAAATTGTCGCATGTTTTATGGGCGCACCGCACGACAATCAAAGTCAGCACTAGAGATACACCATTCTCTCTTGTTTATGGGACAGAAGCTGTCATACAAGCCGAAATTGGGATGCCAACTATTCATACGGCAGAAGTCAATGTTACAACCAATGACAACGAGCGACGTATAGATTTGGATCTATTGGAAGAAAGGCGCGAACGTGCAGCTATATGTGAGGCAAGAGCTAAGTCAAAGATGAAAGGGTACTATGATGCCAAAGTCAGAAACACTTCATTCAGGCCGGGAGACTTTGTATACCATGCCAATGATGCAAGCCACGCAGAAGATACAGGAAAGCTTGGACCAAAGTGGGAAGGACCCTATGAGGTCACAGAAGCATTAGGCAGAGGCGCATACAAGCTGCATGATATGGATGGCCATGAGCTACCATGCACGTGGAATATTTGCAATCTCAAGAGATGCTACCTTTAGGGACGGCTACGGCCCACGCACAGACACCTCCGCACTTTAGTAAGTGCTCAATAAATGTCCGTGTATTTACATTTTGTTTTGTTTAGGGAATTGTTTTTTTTTTTCAAAAACTTGCAAGAATTAATCAAACATCGTGGTTTCCAGCTAACTCCGTGACACATTTAACTTTATTGCTTACATTTTATTTATGTCTCAATATTGTTAATTTATACTTTTGCCTACATGGCGTGTGATGAGGCGAAAAGTGTACCGCTTTTAAGGGGTCATTGAAGCCTGAATTCGAGATCATTTGATCAATTATTGCCCTAAATCGTTCCTTTGGTCATTTTAGGTAATTTTGGAGAGAAATCTGGAAAAGGAAACATTTTGGACATTTTTGGAGCATAAAAGTGAAGAAAACGGCAAAGTCTCAAATTTCCTTACTGGAACATTACCTGACGACGTCAAGCTTTTACACGTGACGGCGTCAAGAGTTACAAAAGAGGTGGATGTGGAACTTATAACGTGACGGCCCAGAGAGTTTTCAAGCTTATTGGCCTGACGGTGTTACCAAGGCTGTCAGGGTCCAAATACTAGTAACGGCCCAGAGTGATTTTCTACATGACGGTGTCACAAATGGATCTAGGCAATACGATTTTCATCATGGCGGCGAGTTGACGGCGTCACAAGTTAGTACGTGACGCCGTTAAGGTGTAAAATCTATATATAGTTTTCCAATTTTCATTCATTAGTGTGCAACTTTGAGGGAATAAACCCTAAGACGAATTTTAACAGCTTTTCAAGGGTTTCAACCCCTTGATTCTTCCATGTTTAATTGAAGATAAGTATTCATTCAAATCATTCAATATGTCTATGTGTTGTGTGGTTATATCTTACGCTTGTCTTATCTTTAACATGCTAGGCTAGATCTTTCTTGTGTTTGCTTAGATGTAGTGAAACCTAGATGTTGATTATGGGTTAATTGTTTATTTATAATTGTTACGGATGATTGTATTTGATGTTAGGCTTAAGAAAACTGGCAGACTTCCATTTGTAACTTGCTTGAACGTCTTAAGAAACATGATCGAAGGTGTACTACGATTTTTGGTTGTATTTAATGCGTAAGAGAATTCTAGTGATCCCATGTTAGGAGCTTCTAACGGCACGACATAGGAGTGAAGTAGGATCTTATAGAGTTAGGGAATATTGTACACGACCCTATGAATAGTATTAAGGAATATGACCCGTCATCAATGCAATTGTAACAAGCTAATTAACCTGTAAAAGATATCTAAGGAGTAATGAAATCTAAGTAAACACAACTTTCCTGATTATTGTTTCCACCACATTAGCATAATAGTTTCATTTTCATTTTTGTTATTTTATTTTGATTGCATCTTTAGATTAATTGGGTTAGTTGGCTAGCAACTAATTCCACCCACTCCTTCAAAACCCGAGATTTTAATTGCTTTCTATAAAATATAAAAATACAAAAAGAATCATCCCTCACCTCTAGACCTAGTTTAATAGGCTTTCTAATCCTAGCGACACTATTCCTGAGTTGAACGATCAATCCCCCGGTACTTGTTACTATACTATACTACAATGATCAGGTACACTGCCTGGTGGGGGTTGTAAGCTTCTCGAGATCCCTTGAGAGGTATAACCTGTTGCGAGGGCGCAATTCCCACGTATCAAGTTTTTGGCGCCGCAGCCCGGGGAATAGTTATTGTCTAGGTTAGGATTTCTTTTTATTAGGTCTACTTGCTGGATTCCTTTATAGTAAGATTTTTATTTTTATTTTTAGGTTTCCTTTAATCTATCTTATTTCTTTGTGTCTTTGTTCGTATAAGGTTTATCTTTATGGATTTAGAGAATCGCCGTTTAGAAGTTAGCAAGAGGCTTATAGCGTGTAAAAGAAGAAAGATTTAAGGAATTTAAGAAACCCCTCCAGATGAAAAATTGAGTTTACAGATTTCTCTCCAACCCCTGAGGAATTGAGTTACCATAGATTCCTTTTGCAACACCCCTGCCCCTCAAAATATAGGAAAATGCCATGGATTAGGAAGCATAACTATAGGGACATAAAAATTCCTTGCATGATTGGGTATATGTTTAGAGAGCATACATACATTGATTTAAAAGCACCCATGAATATTATGTCTAGGCTCTACTACAACTGGATTATGAATGAAAGGTTAGGCCCTAGAAAAGACCCCTACAACCCTAATCGACTATGTAATTTTGTCTGGAGAGTGAAAGGGGTACACATCTTTGTAGGAAATTTTACTTATCAATGCAATTTTATAATCCTAGAAGATGTTAGAGGCATTATAGATCCACACTTAGGAGAAATGGTCCTAGGGCAACCTTTCGTTGAGACGATTAAGGGGGCGTTTGGTTCGCTTGAATTTGATGTAATTCGTTGTAATTGTAATCTGAATTACATTACAATCCTGTTTGGTTGGCAGTATGGATGTAATTGTAATTCAGATTACATTACGTTGCGAGTCAACCAAACACAATGACATATTTCATCAATTACAATTCCAACACATTAAAATTACAACACATTCCAATTCTTTGAATTACAATTCCTTCTGAAGATTACAATTCCTTCAAAAACATTCTGTGAACCAAACGCACCCTAAGATGTATTGTGATCATGGGGAGGGAATATTTCAGTTTACTAATGTGATAGAAAAGATAACTTTTATGATGCCTCACATGAGGGAAGAATTAAAGGACATCAGGAATTTACTAATTGATGAGATTCGACCTTATGAGATTAAGGATAATGGAATTGATGATGATGTTTACTATGAGAGGAGGCGAACATACTATTCGGGTTGCATGAATCTAGGCCCTGAGTACAAGCGTGATGAAAATTGGGTTAAATGTTTTGAATTAGCACAAAAGTGGGAAAGGAAGACGTAGCCCATGACCTTGAGTCTAGCTTCAAGACTCGTAAATAAAGAAATGCGCTTCTTGGGAGGCAACCCATGTTTTGTGTGTTTGTATTTGTTTGATTTTTAATTGTTCGATGTTATTTGCTTTCGTATGCGTGTTTTATTTTTATTGTTGGTAGATCATGTTTCAAACTAAATTGTGAAAATGCTTTATTTTGTTGTTTAACTTCGTCTTAACTTCATATAAAGGTATTTTGCAAAAGCTAAGTGTAAGGGGAAACCCCAAATTTGTTTATAAGAACGAAAATGATCATGATTTGCCACAATATTAAATGAACATGTGTATTAGTAATTGTTAGAGTCAAATGCTTGTATCGAGTCATAATGATGTTGATTTTCCAGGAAATAGGACATAAGTTTTTCCAGAAATTTTTCGGAAACTTAACATAAAGATTTCTGCAGGTCACTTCTGATGGCGTCAGGTAGGGCTGTAAACGAACTGAACGTTCAGTGAACATTTCATGAACTGTTCGGTAAAAAGTTCGTTTATGTTCGTTTATTTATTAAATGAACGAACATGAACAATATTTTACGTTCGTTTAGTTAAATGAACGAACATGAACAAAAGTCGCGTCCGTTCATATATGTTCGTGAACGTCCGATTATGTGTTCATTTATTTATTAATGTTCGTATATAATATCTTTTAATTGTATTATTTTAAAATTGGTTTGTTTAAACAAAACAACACTTATAAAACAATATATTGTGCATAATTTAATAAAGTTTATATTTGTTTGTCTATGTTCATTCATGTTCGATCGTTTATGTTCGTTTAGCGTTCGTTTAGTATCTTAATGAACGAACATAAACGAACATGAACAACTCATTTTCTTAATAAACGAACATGAACAAGAAAATTCGTCCGTTTAAGCGTTCGCGTCCGTTTATTTGTCCGGTTAAAATTAAACGAACGAACATGAACAAAGCTCCGTTCGTGTTCGTCCGGTTCGTTTACAGCCCTAGCGTCAGGATTTAACCCCTGACGGCGTCATGTGTAAAATTCTGGAAATTTTTCGGGTTTTGTTTTTCTAACGGAGTCTTAAAAGTTTTTGTTGATTCTTTAGTTTTATAAACTCCAGGAAATCTGTAAACATTCATTCCACAAGCATTATATCTTAAATTGCTTTCTAGGATTTGTTAGTATATATAGATTGCCGCCGATTTTACGTGAGGTTGCCTTGATTGTTTTCTCATGTTTAACAGGTTATATATGACAAGAAGATGATTTATATTTCTGGAAGGGAAGCTTTGAACGTTCATTTTCTTGGAGGAAGATCTAACCTTGTTAACACACTATCCACACCGAACGAATCAGGGGAGTATTTGTTTTCATTCTTTTACCTATTTTACTTTTACATCCTTTAATTGAACATTGGGGTCAATGTTCATCCTAAGTGTAAGGGGAGGGTAAATGATGATACCTTATAGGATACAATTGCACTTGAGTTTGTTTGTTCGATGGTAGGTGTATAATAAAACTAAGAGAAATACTTGTTAGTGTAATTTTAGCACCAAATTTAAAATTTTTTTTACAACATTTAGGAGTGAAACTTTAACCTTAACAAGCGTCTCATGGATAGGAGTTGTATGACTAGTACAAAACCGTACCATTCAGAAAAATTTTCCACCCAAATATGTGAGGTTCGCCTTTAGATTTGATAGGAAAAGCATTTATTATTAGTGCTTATGAGTGTACCGTTAGCATTTAGATTCTAGAACTTGCGTTAGTGATGCATCCCGAGACCGCTAGTGAGACTACATTCGTGCAGTAGGATTTACTACATGATAAGAGGCATTAGGATCACCCTTGTATTAAACCCGTATCATAATTACTTGACCATTTAAGTCATATCACTTGACTAGTAAAGTCAATTAATTTTCCCACACCTTAGCGTTGTACTCATTTTTAGTACACGAAACCCCTAGTACACCCCTCCGAGCCTATCTTTTCGTTTCTAACTTTAAGCATTTTACTTAAAGGAATAATTTGTTACAACCCACCCCAAATGTGCAACCAAATCGCCTTAGCCTTCCGTGTATGCACTCATCTTTAGTGCATTATTGTTACATGTTTAACTCTTAGTTAATTATCTAATTGATTACATGATTGCTAAGTCGAGTCACATCTTGTACATATTGTTTTGGGACGATTGGGACTCATGGGTAAAGTACTTGTATAATGGAGTAATGGGGAAGAACATCATCAATTACCCCCATATGTGCGTTACTCTTAAAAAGTACTCCAAGTGTTTTGATTATCTTGATTCGAGTTATTAGAGTAGTTTAGTGTAAAGTATGTAAAAATTCAAGTGTAAGGGAAATGTACATTTCCTATGATGTACTATTTTGGATGGTAGGGTAAAAGTGTATGTAAAAAATATAAAAATAAAATAAAAATAAAAAAAAATAAAAAATCGGAAAAATTTAGAAAAAGAAAAAAAAATAGAAAAAAAAGAAAAGAGAAAAAACATATGGACTACCATCCTGTTTCATTCTATGTTTGTTTTAATGTTTTGTTATTTTTGATTCATTAGCTTAAGTCGAGTCGAGTCTTGGCTTAGCAACGCCATATTATACATGTAATTAACCAAGATGATTAACTCGCCACCAGTAAATAATGCCTTTATCCAACAAAACCGTGTTTTCCATATCCCTACACCTAACGTTATAACCCTTTTAAAAGACCTCTTTGATAGTTTATCCTAGGTGCTTACGCCAAGTGGTAAAGGTTTGATCCTTTCCCAAGCCTATGGTAAACTATTTGCTATGACAGGAAGTGAGAGATGTTTTTCATTTCCATATTGTGATATATACTTTATTACACCCAAGAAATGTGAGTATCTAAACACTATTTGTGAGGTGCTAGTGTATGACCTCCGTGCTTGTTTTTGGTTTTTAGTGGAACGATTATTTGTTGTAATTACGTTTATATTAGTGTTAAATGACCCCTAACTTGTATTTTGATTAGAATAAAAGCGCATTTGCTTGAGGACAAGCAAATCTCAAGTGTAAGGGTATTTGATGAGGTGAAAAGTGTACCGCTTTTAAGGGGTCATTTAAGCCCGAATTCAAGATTATTTGATCAATCATTAAGTCGTTCCTTTTGTTATTTTAGGTACTTTTGGAGAGAAATCTGGAAAAGGAAGTATTTTGGACGTTTTTTGAGCATAAAAGTGAAGAAAAGGGGCAAAGTCTCAAATTTCCTTGCTGGAACAGTACCTGATGACGTCAAGCTTTTACACGTGACGGCGTCAAGAGTTACAAAAGATGTGGATGTTGAACTTTTAACGTGACGGCCCAGATAGTTTTCAAGCTTATTGGCCTGACGGCGTCACCAAGGCCGTCATGGTCCAAATACTAGTGACGGCCCAGAGTAATTTTCTACATGACGACGTCACAAATGGATCTAGGCAATACGATTTTCATCATGGCGGCGAGTTGACGGCGTCACAAGTTAATACATGACGCCGTCAAGGTGTAAAATCTATATATAGTTTTCCAATTTTCATTCATTAGTGTGCAACTTTGAGGGAATAAACCCTAAGACGAATTTTAACAGCTTTTCAAGGGTTTCAACCCCTTGATTCTTCCATGTTCAATTGAAGATAAGTATTGATGCGTGGGAATCGCGCCTTGCTTTACCTCTCGAGGGATCTCGAGAAGCTTACAACCCCCACCAGGCAGTGTACCTGATCGTTGTAGTATAGTATAGTGACAAGTACCGGGGGATTGATCGTTCAGCTTAGGAATAGTGTCGCTAGGATTAGAAAACCTAATTAATAGTTCTAGAGGTGAGAGATGATTATTTTTGTATTTTTATATTTTTATGAAAGCAATTAAAATCTCGGGTTTTGAAGGAGTGGGCGGAATTAGTTGCTATTCAACTAACTCAAAGCTAAGATGCAATCAAAATAAAATAATAAAAATGAAATTAAACTAAATTAAACTAAGGTTGTGAGCATTAATTGGAGAAATTGTGTTTACTTAGACTTCATTACTCCCTAGATATCTTTTACATGTTAATTACTTGTTACACTTGTATGAATGACGGGTTGTATTCCTTAATACCATTCGTGGGGTGGCATACATAACTCCCCAACTCTATGAGCTCTTATCTCCTCCTACACCATGACCCAGCACAACTATAGGGATTGTAAACAGTGACTCATGCATTAAATACAACCAATAAAGACCTAGTACGCCTCGGTTCATGTTTCTTAAGACGTTCAAGCATGTTACCATTTGAAGATCTGCCAGTTTTCTTAAGCCTAACATATAAATCATTCATTCAAAACAAGAATAGACAAGTAATCAACACATAATCAACATCTAGGTTTCATTAGATCTAAGCAAACACAAGAGATATCTAGCCTAGCATAATGGAATTGAGACAAGAACAAGAGATAAACAACCAACACATAGACATATTGATTGAATTGAAAGTACACTTATCTCAATTACAATGCAAGGTCTCAAGGGTTTGGAACCCTTGAAAAACCTGTGAAAGAGGCACCAAAATCGTCTTTAGGGTTTCACCAAAACTTCTCTTCTCTTGATGAAAAAAAACTAGAAAACTATATATAGGAAAAACAATCTGACGGCGTCAAGAGTTAATTCTGACGCTGTCACCTCGCCGCCATAAACTTCCTCGGACGGCCTTGATCCACTTATGACGGCCTATGTGACGCCGTCACCACCCACGGTAAATTATTCTTGGCCACTTTGACGCCGTCACCAGTTCGTCTGACGCCGTCACCACCTTCGATATTTAATTCTTCATGTCTGACGCCGTCAAGCTTTTGGTCTTGACGCCGTCACCTTGTATTTCCAGCTTGGATTTTTGGTACTTTGCCGTCTTCTTCACTTTATGCTCCAAAAACGTCCAAAATAGCCTCTTTTCCAGAATTCACTCTCCAAACACCTAAAATCACAAAAGAAACGATTTAGGGCAATATTTGATCAAATAAAGTCGGATTCGGGCTTAAATGAACCCCTAAAAACGGATCATTTTTCGCCTCATCATATACCCTTACACTTGAGATTTGCTTGTCCTCAAGCAAATGAGCTTTTATTCTACTCAAAAGACAAGTTAGGGGTCATTTAACACTAATATAAAAGTAATTACAACAAATAATCGTTCCACTAAAGACCAATAGACAAGCACGGAGGTCATACACAAGCACCTCACAAATAGTGTTTAGATACTCACATCTCTCGGGTGTAATAAAGTGATATAACATTATGGAAATGGAAGATATCTCTCACTACCTGTCATAGCAAAATAGATTACCATAGGCTTGGGAAAGGATCAAACCTCCACCACATGGCGTAAGCACCTAGGATAAACTATCAAAGAGGTCTTTTAAAGGGTTATAACGTTAGGTGTAGGGATATGAATTACACGGTTTTGTTGGATAAAGGAAGTTTTACTGGTGGCGAGTTAACAATCTTAGTTAATTACATGTACAAGATGGCGTTGCTAAGCCAAGACTAGACTCGACTTAAGCTAATAAATGAAAAATAACAAAAACATAAAATAAACATAGAATAAAAACGGGATGGTAGTCCGTATGTTTTTTTCTCTTTTTTTTTTTTTTTTTTTTTTTCTTTTTCTTTTTTCGATTTTTTTTTTTTTTTTTTTTTTTTTTTTTTTTGCATACACTCTTACCCTACCATCCAAAATAATACATCATAGGGGATGAGAATTCCCCTTACACTTGAATCTTTACATACTTTACATTAAACTAATCTAATGACTCGAATTAAAAAAATCAAAACACTTGGAGTACTTTTAAGATTAACGTACATATGGGGGTAATAAGTGATGTTCTTCCCCATTATTCCATAAAATAAGTACTTACCCATGAGTCCCAATCGTCCCAAAACAATATGTACAATGATATGACTCGACTTAGCAACCATGTAATCAATTAGAAAGTTAACTTAGGGTTTAACAAATAACAATAATGCACTAAAAATGAGCGCATACACGGAAGGCTAAGGCGATTTGGGTGTACATTTAAGTGGGGTGTAACAAATTCTTCCTTTAAGTAAAATGCTTAAAGTTAGAAACGAAAAGATAGGCTCGGAGGGGTGTACTAGGGGTATCGTGTACTAAAAATGAGTACAACGCTAAGGGTGTGGGAAAAATTAGTTGACTTAACTAGCCAAGTAATATGACTTAAATGGTCAAGTAATCATGATACGGGTTTAACACAAGGGTGATCCTAATGCCTCTTATCATGTAGTAAATCCTACCACACGAATGTAGTCTCACTCGCGGTCTCGGGATGCATCACTAACGCAAGTTCTAGAATCTAAATGCTACCGGTACACTCATAAGCACTAATAATGAATGCTTTTCCTATCAAAACTAAAGGCGAACCTCACATTTTTGGGTGGAAAATTTTTCTGAATATACGGTTATGTGCTAGTCATACAACCTCCTATCCATGAGACGCTTGCTATGGCTTAAGTTTCACTCCTAAATGTTGTAAAAAATTTTAAATTTGGCGCTAAAATTACACTAACAAGTATTTCTCGTAGTTTTATTACTCATCTACTATCAAACAAAACAAACTCAAGCGAAAGTGCATATGTAAGGTATCATCTTTTTACCCTCCCCTTACACTTAAGATGAACATTGTCCCCAATGTTCAAGTAAAGAATGTAAAAGTTAAAAAGTAAAGAGAATGAAATCAAATACTCCCCTGATTCGCTCGGTATGGATTTTAGTTGGCCAGGTTAAATCTTCTTCCAAGAAAACGAACAATCAAAGCTTCCCTTCCAGAATATAAATCATCTTCTTATCACAAATAACCTGTAAATCCTGACAAAAGTAGACAAGGCAACCTCGCGTAAAATCGGCGGCATCCTATATAAGTTACTAAATCCTAGAAAACAAAGTAAGATATAATGCTTGTGGAATGAAGTTTGCAGATTTCCTGGAGATTATAAAACTTAATAATTCACAAAAACTATAAGACTCCGTTAGAAAAACAAAACCGGTAAAATTTCCAGATTTTAACTCCTGACGCCGTCAAGAGCAAACCCTGACGCCGTCAGAATGGACCTGCAGAAATTCTTATGTTAAGTTTCCGGAAAATTTCTGGAAAAACCTTGTCCTACTTCCTGGAAAATCCTGCAAAACTTCATTATGACTCAATACAAGCATTTGACTCTAACAATTACGAATATACATGTTCATTAAATATTGTGGAGAATCATGATCGGTTTGTTTCTTAAAAACATATTTGGGGTTTCCCCTTACACTTATCTTTTGCAAAAATACCTTTAGGTTGAAGTTAAGACTAGGCTAAACAACATAATAAAGTATTTCCACTTTTTAGTAAAGAAACATGATCAACCAACAATAAAAATAAAACATGCATACGGAAGCAAATAACAATCAAACAAATAAAAATTACACAAAACATGGGTTGCCTCCCAAGAAGCGCTTTTCTTTATTTACGAGTCTTGTAGCTAGACTCAAAGTCGTGGGTTACTACGTGATTCGGGTGAGTTCCTCATTGAGGACATCTTTGGGATCGAACTTAGGTTTCAACTTCCTATCGGTTCCCTTAGTGTGATATGACCTTTCAAACTTTTCTCCATCCGGATCATAAAAGGTCATTCTAATATGCCATGACCCGTCACCTTCTTTAGGTGGCTTGTCCCACCTCCATTTATACTTATCTCCATCTCTTTTCCATTTATTCAACTCTATATTAATAGGCATTATGCTCAAGAACTCAATCATCTTTCTAAAGACTAAGGGGTCCTCAAAGGGATCTAGCTCCTCATCCCTAGCTATGAGTTGTTCTATCGAATGTGTCTTCTCAACGAAATCCTTTTCTAGATAAAATGGGCATTGAGGTCCTATGAAGTTCCTTTCTATCCAAGGTCCATATCTAGATGGTCTCCTATTCATCTCTACCCAATGCGGTGTTGGTTCATCATCACAATCATAACTATGCTTCTTAACATCATGCACCGACCAAGTATCGCCTTCTCCTACCGCTATCTTGGATTCCTTGCAATCTATCATGGCACTAGCAGTTGCTAAAAATCCTCTTCCTACCAATAATGGGCATGTAGTGTCACTAACCATGTCTAGGACGTAAAAATCCGCTAATATAGTTAACCTTCCTACGTGAACAACTACATCCTTAATCATTCCAACCGGGTGGGCAATACTTCCATCCGCTAGCCCTATCAATACCTCCGTTTCCTCTAACTTTCCTAGCTTAAGAGCGGTGAATAAGGATAAGGGAATCAAGTTGAGGCTTGACCCTAAATCGGCTAGTGTGTCGAAAGCTTCGGATCTTCCTATCTTACAAGGCAAAACAAATATACCCGGATCATCAAGCTTTTTAGGCAACTTGTTTTGAACGAAGGCGGTCCCATTTTTACCTAGCTTATACTTCTCATATTTTTCTAGGAGGGCACTATAGTAAGGAGCACGCGCTAAGACATCAATGACGGGGCGTTCAAGGTGAAGTTCTTTGAATTCATCGTCAAGGTCTTGCGTAAGAGGTGTTTCAACTATGCTTTTGACCGGCTCTATAGTGGGTGTTTTAGTTGATTGGTCCTTTTGGGGAACTTGGTGTTGTTTGAAACACGTGCTCGTTGATTTAACCGAGTAGTATTGTGGACACGAAGTGGGTGACGAAACTGAAGATATGGCATTAACGTTTAGTTTCGGATTCTTGATGGTGTCGCTTGGGAGTGCTCCCATTTCTCGGTCATTGAGAACTTTCAACAATGCATCAATTCTATTGGTCATCTCACTTTGATTTTGTTTGAAATCGGCTTCAAACTTAGCTATGCGGGCTTCTTGAGATGCCATGAACTTTGACATCAACCCTTCAAGATTGTTGGTACTACCATAGTTGTTAGAAGGATTGTTGTTGAAGGTACGGTTGGATGGTGGACCGTTTGATTGGTAACGATTAGGCGGATTGGAAGAATTTGGTTGATTTTGTTTCCACCTAAGGTTTGGGTGATTTTTCCATGAGGGGTTGTATGAATCACCGTATGTGTTTGGCTCGGGCTTGAAAGTGTACCACTTATCTCCCGCTTCGTCGGTACGCGTGGATGCGTAGTCCGCAAAAGCTGTTCCGGGGAGTTCCACACAATCACGAGTGTCATGGGGACCACTACATAATTGGCATGAAGAAGTGATTTTGTTCACTTGGCTTGAATGCTTCGGAGCTTCGTAAGATTTCATGAGAAACTTGACTTGGTCCTCAAGTTCCATGATCCTACGGTCGGGAGTGCTTGAATTATTCGAAGGCAAAGATATTGCCTTGACTGTTTTGTTCAAATCACGGGGATCATTCCAACTTTCGTTGTCATAGAGAGCAAGATCTTCTATGAGTTCCCATGATTGTTCCGCACTAAGATCACGTAGCTTACCACCGGCCGATTGGTCAATGGTTCGCCTCGTGGGGATGTCGATATGGTCATAGAAGATTTGGACTTGGAGCCAAAGATCTATGCCATGATGAGGGACTTTTTGGAGTAAGTCCTTGAAACGAGTCCATGCTTCATAAAGAGATTCATTTTGACGTTGTTGAAACATCAAGATGTCATTCCTAAGTTTAGTAGTTCTCCCCGGTGGGAAAAATTGAGCAAGGAAACGAGTGGTGAGATCATCCCATGTGGTGATGGATCCCGCGGGTAAACGCTCAAGCCATTGACTAGCTTGATCCCGTAGAGAGAATTGGAATAGGCGTAAACGGGTAGTCTCTCTAGTTTCAACACCTAGGTCTATGGAATCTACGATTTTGAGGAAGTCCTTAAGGTGTTGGTTTGGATCTTCGGAACGAAGTCCATGGAATGCACATCCGCTTTGCACCAACTGGATGGTGTCGGATCGCAAGGGGGTCACATTGGCTCCGGTGAGCTCAATGGTGTTTCGGTAGCCTTGGTGGTTGGGTCGGGAATACTCTCCTAAGGTTCGGGGCCTAAGGGGTTCTAATGGTGGGTTTTGTTGTGGTGGGATGATGGGTTCAAAGATGTTACCACCTTCCATGATGTCGGATGGTAAAGAGTTACGAACAAAAGCACGAAGAAATAAGATAGACTAAAGAAGATCTAAAAATAAAAATAAAAATCTTACTAGAAAGGAATCTAGCAAGTAGACCTAATAAAAAGAAATCCTAACCTAGACAATAACTATTCCCCGGCAGCGGCGCCAAAAACTTGATGCGTGGGAATCGCACCTTGCTTTACCTCTCGAGGGATCTCGAGAAGCTTACAACCCCCACCAGGCAGTGTACCTGATCGTTGTAGTATAGTATAGTGACAAGTACCGGGGGATTGATCGTTCAGCTTAGGAATAGTGTCGCTAGGATTAGAAAACCTAATTAATAGTTCTAGAGGTGAGAGATGATTATTTTTGTATTTTTATATTTTTATGAAAGCAATTAAAATCTCGGGTTTTGAAGGAGTGGGCGGAATTAGTTGCTATTCAACTAACCCAAAGCTAAGATGCAATCAAAATAAAATAATAAAAATAAAATTAAACTAAATTAAACTAAGGTTGTGAGCAGTAATTGGATAAATTGTGTTTACTTAGACTTCATTACTCCCTAGATATCTTTTACATGTTAATTACTTGTTACACTTGTATGAATGACGGGTTGTATTCCTTAATACCATTCGTGGGGTGGCATACATAACTTCCCAACTCTATGAGCTCTTATCTCCTCCTACACCATGACCCAGCACAACTATAGGGATTGTAAACAGTGGCTCATGCATTAAATACAACCAATAAAGACCTAGTACGCCTCGGTTCATGTTTCTTAAGACGTTCAAGCATGTTACCATTTGGAGATCTGCCAGTTTTCTTAAGCCTAACATATAAATCATTCATTCAAAACAAGAATAGACAAGTAATCAACACATAATCAACATCTAGGTTTCATTAGATCTAAGCAAACACAAGAGAGATCTAGCCTAGCATAATGGAATTGAGACAAGAACAAGAGATAAACAACCAACACATAGACATATTGATTGAATTGAAAGTACACTTATCTCAATTACAATGCAAGGTCTCAAGGGTTTGGAACCCTTGAAAAACCTGTGAAAGAGGCACCAAAATCGTCTTTAGGGTTTCACCAAAACTTCTCTTCTCTTGATGAAAAAAAACTAGAAAACTATATATAGGAAAAAGAATCTGACGGCGTCAAGAGTTAATTCTGACGCCGTCACCTCGCCGCCATAAACTTCCTCGGACGGCCTTGATCCACTTATGACGGCCTATGTGACGCCGTCACCACCCACGGTAAATTATTCTTGGCCACTTTGACGCCGTCACCAGTTCGTCTGACGCCGTCACCACCTTCGATATTTAATTCTTCATGTCTGACGCCGTCAAGCTTTTGGTCTTGACGCCGTCACCTTGTATTTCCAGCTTGGATTTTTGGTACTTTGCCGTTTTCTTCACTTTATGCTCCAAAAACGTCCAAAATAGCCTCTTTTCCAGAATTCACTCTCCAAACACCTAAAATCACAAAAGGAACGATTTAGGGCAATATTTGATCAAATAAAGTCGGATTCGGGCTTAAATGACCCCCTAAAAACGGATCATTTTTCGCCTCATCAAGTATTCATACAAATCATTCAATATGTCTATGTGTTGTGTGATTATATCTTACGCTTGTCTTCTCTTTAACATGCTAGGCTAAATCTTTCTTGTGTTTGCTTAGATGTACTGAAACCTAGATGTTGATTATGGGTTGATTATTTGTTTATAATTGTTACGGATGATTGTATTCGATGTTAGGCTTAAGAAAACTGGCAGACTTCCATTGGTAACTTGCTTGATCGTCTTAAGAAACATGATCGGAGGTGTACTACAATTTTTGGTTGTATTTAATGCGTAAGAGAATTCTAATGATCCCATGTTAGGAGCTTCTAACGGCTCGACATAGGAGTGAAGTAGGATCTTATAGAGTTAGGGAATATTGTACACGGCCCTACGACTAGTATTAAGGAATATGACCCGTCATCCATGCAATTGTAACAAGCTAATCAACCTGTAAAAGATATATAGGGAGTAATGAAATCTAAGTAAACACAACTTTCCTCATTATTGTTTCCACCACATTAGTATAATAGTTTCATTTTCATTTTTGTTATTTTATTTTGATTGCATCTTTAGATTAATTGGGTTAGTCGGCTAGCAACTAATTCCGCCCACTCCTTCAAAACCTGAGATTTTAATTACTTTCTATAAAATATAAAAATACAAAAAGAATCATCCCTCACCTCTAGACCTAGTTTAATAGGCTTTCTAATCCTAGCGACACTATTCCGGAGTTGAACGATCAATCTCCCGGTACTTGTCAATATACTATACTACAATAATCAGGTACACTGCCTGGTGGAGGTTGTAAGCTTCTTGAGATCCCTTGAGAGGTAAAACCTGTTGTGAGGGCACAATTCCCACGTATCAGCGTGCATGCATTTATTAAGACCCACGATGGCAGAAAGGATGAGTAAACTTAATAAATAACTCGTTGAGTAAGAGGGTTGCAAACCCATCAACATTGGATCACGCATCCTTGCTAAACACCTTACTCTCAAGATGTTGAAGTAAGTTTAATGCGCATCCCACGAAGGATACGCAACAATGCACACTGTGCACATTTAGCAATTTAGGAGCCAAGACTCTTGGTTCCTTGACACGGTATTTGCAGCACGCTGCAAGTTAATCCATATACTTATGAATTTTTTATTCACATATATTTATTAAGTTATGGATTTAATAAAAATTTTTCTAAGTACGTTTTGGTCACAATTTGACTCTTGGAAAGTCTTTCACGAAAAGACAAATAATATAAGTACAAATAGGATGATACAAATACGCGTACAAAAAACCAACTTCATCTTTTCATTATAAACTACGGGTTTATACAAGGGCTAGATTCAACATATAAAAAAAAAGTGAATCTATAATAATCTAAATACTACGAGTACGTTTATGCCTTGAACTACTAGCAGTGGACGCTACATGCCCAGCCTCCTCAAGCCTTTTCAGTAGGCTACTATCTTCCTGCGACACTGTTGGCACGCTGACAGGAATCCCATCAGACCTAGGAAGATGCGCTGCACCCATACCGCACAGGATCGCCTTCCCTTTCACACCCTTCTTCCTTGCATGCCTTGTAGCATGGGCTTCCAAGGACTTCTTCAAGGATACTTCTTTTTCCAAAGCGAAAGGGTTCAATACATCTCGTGGGCGCTCAAATACAGGAACATGTAGCTGAGATTCATCCGACTTCAAAAAGAAGTCAGGCTGCGCCTCAACGTCCTCTGCTATGTGCCTCGCCAGAGTTAACCCCTCCATAATTACACCAATGGGGTAATCCTAGTCACGCTCCAGTTGAGCGATGCGGGAGAACTCGAAGATCTTCATCTTCTACATGGCTGCAACAAGCTCCGCATAACCATCTCCAGCATAGCCTGACACTTCTGCGAGGGGCACCGTCAACATCTTCCCCTTGTGCAGCTCTTCCACGGCTTCAGCCTTGCCACGCGCCAAGGCACAATGCATGACATTCCCAAAAGCCTCAAGAACTTCTGGGGACTCTAGCGTGCCCATAGCAGCCAAGCGAAGACCATGACTGATCAGCCACCTACGAATAAAACAACAACCCATTAGGAGACAATAATTTCAAAGGAATTAAATGTAAAAAGCTGCAAAAGAAATCAACAGGAACTAAGTACCTGCGCTCCGCAACAGCAGACAATAAGTGAGGGTACAACTCCTCATCGTACCCAATGCTAAGCTTGCGCAACTTACCCTCCTGTCTCTCCAAGGCGTCCTCTACAGCCTTGCGGAAGTCATCCAACAGAGCAAAATGCTTGCTCTTATTCTCCTGCAGGTACTTCAACCCCCACACGCAGGTAGCATTGTACTGGTTAAAGGCAGCACGCTCATGGCTCAAGTCAGCCAGTAGAGATAACCTTTCATCCGCAAGCCTCTTGGAGTGCGCAATTGTTGACTCAATGGCAGCTTGAGCACTCGCTAACTGCGCCTTCAGCGACGCAATCTCCTCATCCTTTTGGGCGCTGCTGCTACCTTCACCAGCGTACTGCGCCTTGAGTAGAGCGACCGATGTGGCCTGGCGCGCAGCAGCCACGCTCAACTCCTCTATCAACGCCTCATCAGACATCTCCTCACTAGCCTTGGGAGGCTCCTCCACCTGTGGGTGACTCACCTTAGGTGGCGATTGCTCCATATGCGCTGCATCACCCCCTACAGCTTCGTCACTACATACAAAACACAAGAAGTCAAGACATTATATCCAAAAAAAAAAGAAGAAGAGAGATGACATTATTACTTACTTTGGAGAGGGGGTCTCAGCAGTATCCTGCGCAACCACAGATAGCGACGCCTCCTCATCTGTGGACTCATCCACAGTAATGATGTGGCGCCTGCGCTTGGATATGCCCTCACCACCGTCACCAGAAGCCTTGCACTTCACTCTCTGACTCGCCTCTTTGGAATCAGTGCCGACCTTGAAGATCCCAACATCTTCAGAGGACTCAGTGCGAGCAGGCTCAGGGTTTGGCACTTCCTGAGAAGGCACATTCTGCACGGGAGTCGCCACCAACAGGGGTTGGCTGATGTTCGCCGGTTCCTCTTGCGCATAAGTGCGCCCGACTGTGGCTTCCAGAATGGGTGCCTCACTCTCCCTCAAAGGACGTACCCCCACAATCACCTGAACAGGCTTCGACAGCTTCACCACACTGAACAAGTCCATCTCTGCGCGACAAGTAACAAACAACAAATAAAATGGAGTTATTAAAGTTGCAATATAAAAGAATGCTTACACTACATATGCGAAGGAAAGGAAGGACAAGCACCCACCCCGGCCGCTCTCATCCAGAAACGTTGGCACCTCATCCGCGCCTTGGAAATAGTTCCGACTAATCCCCATGTGCACCAAAAACTCCTCAGGGTAGGAGTTGATGGGGATGCGGTTAGCATTGATGGTCTCCGCGTCATCCATAATGTACGTCCCGGGGTCGGGGCGCTCATCCTTTGCCAGCGTCCCCTGAGTATAGAACTCAAAGTGCCAGGGGAACACCGTATCATCCACCCAAAAGAATCTTTCCCTCCAATTCCTGAGGGCGTCTACCTTCTAAGTGTAACATTGAAGGCGCCATGCGCGCTTCGAAAACAATACCCACCCGTTTGACCAAGTTGTGTGGTAAAACGCGCGAAAAAGATTGATGGTCGGGTTTATGGCAAGTAAACGACAGTTTACTTCAAAATTGGTTATCTTCGCCGCACCTATACAGTGTAGCTGAGATATGTGCAGACGATAGTAATTGAGCACGTCGCTCAAGAATAGGGAAATGGGCACGCGCTGATTCGCAAACTCGAAAAACCGCGTGTATACCCCTACCTTCCCCTCAGGGAAGTCTGCAATAGATGCGTCCGCCTCCGATACTACCGGATGCAACGCAAGGGGAATAAAATAGTCCGAGGTGAACTGACGGAGTTCATCCTTGTCCATCTCGGAAGCAAAATTATTTAATTGGCGAACCATTTTTTGAAATATACTTTGATCAAGAAGCACACGCGCTATTACCTTAACGAATACTAGGTTTCTTGGTTGGTGTTTGATGATTCTAAAAATGGAGGAAATGGCGTTTTACAGTGATAATCACAGTAAAAATGAAGGACCCTTTATATAGAGTTACCCTTAGCATTGGATGGATGCCATGTGGATCCCACTAACCCTAATCGTGTGGCTGGAATACCAACAGGTACACCACTTTTCACGACTTTTAAGGAACACGTGTGACTTGTTTAGACTACATGCACCGTATGTTATTTTTGGCGGGAAATACTTGGAGCTTCCCCGCCACGCTTACCGCTCTCATTGTCAGTCTAGCATACGCGGCCATACCCTGCGCATACTAGACTGGGGAGACATGATGACGTATAGTCCACACTCGGGTCACGAACCCGACTAATGGACATTACTAATGCCCAAGCCCATCACGAATGGGCTATCATAATAATGATTTGGGCTACCATGTTAACGGTTTGGGTTCACGAAAGCCCAAACCCAAATATATTATTTATGGTCTTGATAATGATCTTCTATTTATGGGATAGAGATCAATAGACCGGATAAGCGTGATACGCCAAAGAGTAAGGAGCACGAAATCAGCTAGATTTCGTGCCTATATAAAGAATATCACGACTCTCATTGAGGTACAATCTGAAAACCCTAACTCTTCAATACAACCCTAAAACCGATTACTTACTCTCACACCGGAGGATAATCGTGGGAGACAATCCCACGATAAGCCTAACGGTGTTGTTTGTTTTCTTAGTGCGCAGGTCTCAAGCATTAAGATCTAATTGGTACGAAAACAGGAACCCAAACGAGGAACGCCCAACTTTTGTATCAACACAAAATCTTTATAAAATTAAAACGACGTAAAACTATTCAACCCCCTTCTAGTTTTCCACATAATGTGAGAGGCTGTGATGATAGACGTTAAATGTTTTTTTCTTAGACTTTCAGCGAAACTGAGATTGTGTGCATCTTGGCATGCAAGTTATTAACTTTGCAGGCATGGCAGATTGATCATCTTTTTTTATTTTTTTATTTTTTTTAGTTTACAAATATGAGCCTTATCAAATGAAACATCTTTTAAATGCTTATGATATTTTTGCATTACCTTTTTATACACAGGTTTCCTCTAATTTATGGTTCGAAAAGATGCAGTTTAATGTTGCATAAAAATCAATGACTGAGTGTGTAAATGAATACTAAATATCTTATGGATTTTTTATATATAAAGAAAGGAATCAAGCATCAAACAATGTTGCTGGCTAGCAAAAAAAAAAAAAAAAAAAAAAAAAAAAAAAGTGGTTTGTTGGTTATTGATATTATAACATCAAATAAGCTCAAGTTCAATGGTGAGAAATCTTTATATGTTGGTAAGATTTTAAATTAACATGATGAAAAACTCATAAATCTTGACATTATTTATTATGCATTATCTTTTAACTTACATCGATACTACCATCAAGCACTAAATCCGTGTTGAGAGCATCAGTTACCAAACCATAAATTGTATGATTCTTCGACTTATGGTTTACTAGCTCATGCTCTAACCATATATAAATTACTCGAGAACATCAGCATGCATCGCCATAACTGCTTAGATTTGTTTTATGGCACATCATTTTCTTGCATATACATTTTACTACCAAAAGTCTAACTATTTTCAGTATTTTCTATATGAAGGCCTCGTAAGACTTATCTAACATCAAGTTGTTGGAACGTCTAACATAAAAACATAGAGTTGCAAACGGAATGACACGTTTAGATATCATCGTGTTCATCCCAACACTTGACGTAGATAAGAGAATATGCTACAAACATCCTGAAAATATTATGGATAATCGAGTCCTCGTTAAATCAAACTCACCCAAAAACTGAGAATTATGTAGGTTTGGACTTCTCAATATTATACAACCATGCATGTTTATTTCATACAAATTCCGTAATCTATAACCATAAGCATTTTGTCATACCTTTTAAAGTCTACCATTTGTTCTAACATTCCTCAATTTATGATAGATGGAGACTCCAATGACGATTTTAACAAAACAATTAAAAAAATGGAAGTGCATGACTCAAACGAGATCATAGGTATTCCAAATTTACCAGAAAATAGAAGATCATTCCTTCTACGACTATCTCGATGTCTCCAACTTTTTATATAACACACGAACGTTTGTAATAATCTTTATTGTCCAATCATTCATCAACTTCATATGAACATATGACATTATTTCTTTACTTCCATGGTTTAAGGAAAAAGAATCCATGCTTTGAGAGATTGTTGCATTAAATGATGATGAGGATGTTGTTGATGATAATGATTTCACCATCATCGTCATAATTTTATCTCAATGATCTCTCGAACACTGAATTGTTTTCCTCATGCCTCGAACATAAAAGAAAGAATAGTTTACAATTGATGTACAATGTACAATTAATACATAATGTAATTATAATAATACTATAACCTAACTTAACGGTAAAAGTTTGGTTTATATCCTTAATGTACTTTTTCAGCACACCATAACTACCATATAAAATTCTTAATCTTAAAATAACCGAAAAAATATTATTGCTGCCGCTATTTATTTGCTCCTAAATTTTACAATGAGCGGCAGCATGTTGACAATAATGAGTTGAGAGAATCACACATTTCACACACACACAAGAGTGAAAGTGATTTCATTTAGCTGAAAATGTATGTGGTTACAGAGTATATATACAGGAGAAAACTAATAACAGAATATTTACAATACTAGTCCTTCAACTATCTAATTGTAACACTTCAGTCCCTGAACTATTATCCAACTCCTCTTTGACACTCCCCCTCAAGTTGAGAGGTGGAAGAATTGGAAACTCCCAACTTGAACATGAGTTTTGAATGTTGATCTTCAGGTAAAACTTTTGTAAACACATCTGCAAGCTGTTCCTTTGTAGACACATAAGAAGGACTAACTTGACCATTCTTCACTTGATCTCTTACATAGTGGCAGTCTACCTCTATGTGTTTGGTTCTAGCATGAAACACAGGATTAGCAGCTATGTACAGAGCTGCTTGATTGTCACACTTCAATTCAACTGGACCAAGGTCTTTAATTCCCAAATCTCTTAGTAATGAAACTAACCAGGTCACTTCACAACAAGTTAGAGCCATTGCTCTGTATTCTGCCTCAGCAGATGATCTTGAAACAACACTTTGTTTCTTTGATTTCCATGAAATAGGAGACTGACCAAGTAATATGCAATATCCAGTTGTGGATCTTCTAGTCATTGGACAACTAGCCCAATCACTATCACAATATGCAGTCAGATGAGCAGCAGAGTCATTAGCTAGCAAAATTCCTTGACCTGGTGATTTCAACAAGTATCTCAACAAATGCTTAACAGCTTGCATATGAACTGAGGTTGGATTTTGCATAAACTGACTAAGAAGTTGTACTGTGTAGCAAATGTCAGGTCTAGTAATAGTAAGGTAAATGAGTTTTCCAATGTACTTCCTATATACTTCTGGATCAGAAAGAGGAGTACCAATGTCAACCTGCAACTTCACATGAGGATTCATGGGTAGCTTATAGGTTTTAGCATTAGACAAGCCTGCTTCATGCAGCAAATCAGTAGTATATTTCTTCTGTGAAATGAAGATGCCTTGATCACTTTTGCACACTTCCAGACCTAAGAAGTAGTTCAATTCTCCAAGATCCTTCATATGAAAATGAGAACTTAACTGAGACTTCAAAGCTTGAATCTCACTATTGTCAGAACCAGTTATCATCAAATCATCTACATACACTAACACAGCTGTAAATGATGTACCATTTGATTTGACAAACAATGAATAATCTGCCTTTGACTGAACATATCCAAAGGACACCAGGGCTGATGACAATTTGGCAAACCATTGTCTTGGTGCTTGCTTGAGACCATAAAAAGATTTTTTAAGTTTACAAACAAGGTTTTGATTGGTAGGAACATCTTGCACTTTATCCCCCTTACCAACATAACCTTGTGGCATCTGCATGTAAACTTCTTCAAACAAATCACCATGTAAAAAGGCATTTGAGACATCCATTTGACAAATATCCCAACCCTTCATGGCTGCAATAGCTAACAAGGCTCTCACAGTCACCATTTTGGCAACTGGAGCAAAAGTTTCTTCATAGTCTACTCCTTTTCTTTGTCTATTTCCATTTACCACCAGCCTTGCCTTCTTTTTGTCCTCAGAACCATCAGCATTGTACTTTATTTTGTATATCCAATGACAAGCAATAGCCTTTTTGTCTTTAGGCAAAGTTGTCACTTCCCATGTTTCATTATCTTCCAGAGCTCTAATTTCCACATCCATTGCATTGCCCCAGGCAGGAATCTTAATAGCTTCTTTGAAAGATGTTGGTGCAGTGTTGGCTAACAAGGCACACAAAAACGCTTGAAACTGAGATTGCAATGGAGTAACTGAGACTTGATTGGCTCTTGGCAAATGAGAGGTAACATAGTCTTTAAGCCAACTTGGAGTAACTGGAACTCTGGATGACTTCCTTGTGCCTGAAGGTTGTGTCTCAGCAGTTGTCTCAAACACTGGTGGAGCAGGCTGTTCAACTTGTTGAACTTCTTCTCCATGAATCTCAGTCTCAGTTCTAACTGGTTCAGGAGAATGTTGATTCTGCTGATAGGTTTCTGCTGATAGCTGATCCTGCTGATAGGATTCTGCTGACTGTTGATCCTGCTGATAGGATTCTGGTGTAGTAACTGGTTGAGTGGTAGACATAAAATCCTCATACCAAATAGAAGATGACATAGGAGCAGGTATGGGTTGAAGTACTTGATTCATACTAGACTTTGAATAAGGAAAAATATGCTCATAGAATACCACATCCCTGGAAACAAACCTAGTGTGGGTGAGCAAATTGTACAACTTGTACCCTTTTTGATGTTGTGGATAACCAAGAAACAAACAAGGCACACCTCTAGATTCAAACTTATCAGCAATTCTTGTTGGATTGCTAGCAACAGCCAGGCACCCAAAAACTCTCAAGTGACCATAATCAGGCTTAGAATGCATCAAAATTTCATAAGGTGTCTTGAATTTTAGAACAGCTGTAGGAAATCTATTGATGAGATAAGTGGCAGTGATAACACAATCTCCCCAATAATGCACAAGCAAATGAGCATGTAATCTTAGTGCCCTTTCAATCTCCAAAATATTTCTGTGCTTTCTCTCTACTCTTCCATTCTGCTGAGGTCTATCCACACAAGAGGTTTGATGCTCAATTCCTAGAGATTTCATATAAGGGCCTATTGATCCTTTGAGAAATTCTAGTGCATTGTCTGACCTTATTATCTTAATGTCTTTCTCAAACTGTGTCTTAACAAAAGTATGAAATGACTTTAAGACAGTGAAAGCATCTGATTTCTTAACCAACAAATATGTCCACACAGCTCTACAACAATCATCCACTATGGTCAGAAAATACCTATGATGCCCTATAGTTGGAACTTTATAAGGACCCCAGATATCAATGTGAATGAGATGAAATGAAACTTTAGAATGTGAGACACTAGTAGGATAAGGAAGTTTAGCAAACTTAACCATAGGACAGGTCAAACAAGCTTTATTACTAGCATTAGAATGACACTGAGGTACAGAATCAATGTGCTTAAAAGTAGAGTTTGAAACATGACCAAGCCTATGATGCCATAGACTATATGAATTGTTGAAAACACTGAAAGCAAATGTATCAGGAACAGAACAGTTTGCAAAGATTGAATACAAGCTACAATCTTCAAGTGCAGACACAACCATAGAAGAGAGTTGAGCATGCACTTGCTCCAATGGAAGATTGAGCAAATGATAGAGACCAGCCTTCTTCTTACCCAAGCCCAACACCTTCCTGGTTTTCAAATTATGAATAACACAAAACTGCTCATAAAAAGTGACAAAACATTGAGAGTCTTTTGTCAATTTTGAGACTGACAAAAGTCTGAATTTGAATGAAGGAACAACCATGACATTTTTTAGCTTAATTTTGTTTTGTAACACCTTATTTCCAACTTGTGAGATGATAGATGTGTGACCATTAGGCAAATTAATCATTTGTTTATACTTAAGAGTCTGAACATCTATTAGATCCTCACTATCAGGTGACATGTGATCACTAGCTCCAGTGTCAATTATCCAACCTTCTATCACACCATTTGTGCAGGAAAAACAATAAATTGTACCTTCACCAAATGGATGATCCATTTCAGTTGGTTCTTGAGCATTTTGATTGAACTGTGGCAAACTTTTCATGAGTTGCTCAAACTGTTTGGATGTAAACACAACATGACCACTGTTTTCAACTACTGCAGCAGTCCTTTTGACATTTCCATTGCCATTCTTAACCACTGATTTTCCTTTCTGACCTTGTTTATACTTATAATGTCAAACAGGATAACCAATTTTCTTCCAACACTTCTCTGGTGGATGCCACTTAAATCCACAGATATTACACTTATCTTTTACCTCTCCCTTGCTGTACAGAGCAATTGATTCAATCCCCAGATGACTATTATTTCCAAACACCCCTCTTTGTGATTCTTCTTGTTGAAGCAAAGAACAAGCAGTTTCAACACTAGGCAGAGGAGAGTTCAACAACAGTTGACTTCTTTGACTTGCAAAATGATCATCCAGACCATTGAGAAATTGAAACAACCTTTGCTCTTCCTTCTGAACATTCAAGGCTTGAATAAACACAGCAACTTCAGGAGTTATATTGACAATTCTTGGCAATTCATTCATGGAATCCAACTCTTCCCAAACACACTTCATATTGGTGTAATACTCACTAATGGACCTTCCTGATTGCATGATTGCATAAGTTTCTCTATTGAGTTTGTACTTATGAGATCCATTACTCAGTGCAAACCTTGTTTCCAACTGAAGCCATATGGCATGAGTTGTCCCCATAAACATGATGGATTTACCAATAGATTCAGAAACAGAATTCATTAACCAACTAATTACCAGATTGTTACACGTGTCCCATTGTTCTTGTAAACTAGCATCATCAACTGATCTTGGAACCGTACCTCTAATGAATCCTAACTTCCGTTTTGTGGACAAAGCTATCTCTACTGATCTTCTCCAAGAACGATAGTTCTGAGCCCCAAGAAGTTTTTCAGTCACCATCAGTGTACCAGGTCCATCAGAAGGATGCAAGAACAGTGGATTTTGAAATAACATCTGATTATTCATCATTCCAGCAGTTTCAGATGAAGAAGAAGATGCTGAATTCATAACTATTGATGCGGAAGCGTTTTATAGATTCAAGAAACCGTTACAGGGATAACCTATTGATTCACGAATTCAAGAAACATGAATTGAATCAATTACAGGTGTTTGTGAAGAAATTTGATAGGGATTAGTCAAAGAATTATGAAATTTGGTGTTGAAATGGTGGTTTTATGAAGATGATCGGAAAAGTTAGTTACGGTGGTTTACGGTGGTTGAAGGTGATCGGAAAAATTAGTTAGAGTGGTTGTAACGATTGCAACTGATCAAGAACTCATTATTGAGCTCTGATACCATGTTGACAATAATGAGTTGAGAGAATCACACATTTCACACACTCACACAAGAGTGAAAGTGATTTCATTTAGCTGAAAATGTATGTGGTTACAGAGTATATATACACGGGAAATAACAGAATATTTACAATACTAGTCCTTCAACTATCTAATTGTAACACTTCAGTTCCTGAACTATTATCCAACTCCTCTTTGACACAGCACCATTTCTCGTTCTACATGAATAATGATATATTGCTCTAGCTCATATTCTAGAGTCTACTTCGTTTAATGACTATAGATTTCAAAATAATGTTAATATTTTGTACTTGCTCTGTCTGCGGGAGCAATTCTTGAAATGATAAACCCTAAATACATATTTATTGAGATGCTGGGGTGGTGCTTTTAACTATTATCAGTAGTGCTTCAAATGCATACCTACTAGAAAAAGTACCACAAATGCATGCATATCCTTCCTACAAACTACTCAATATATAAGACAAAATTTATTGTTTGGATGAACAATAAAACTCAAAACCATAAATCAGAGATTAAGGTGAAAAACTGAAATATATGATTGATCAACAACAACAATAACGATAACAAATCCCGCCGGAGCCGAGTGAAACAAGTTTTAAACAAAGAGTTTTATAAACTTATAACAGAAAAAACGGATTAACATCATGCATCATCTTTTTTATATATTAACAAATGTACCATGTATTTTGAAAAAGTTGCAAAGATATGAAGAGAACACTATAATTTCAAACATATATGATTTTATATATTTCTATATTCAAGTATGAAACGAAAAATATATATTATATTGTTTCGAAGCAAGCAATAGGAACCTACAACGCTAAAAGTTGTATTGATAATGACTTGACATTTCTTAGAAATTTAGGTATCGTCTATTGTTATTTTTATACGATGTCAATTCGTATGAGTTATGACCATGTACATGAATATCTGAGACACTAGCTACCTTATGATAATATATTTAATTAACACGAGCTAGTTATTTTTGAATATATAAGAATTGATTTGCACGTACGTACACATTAAATATTGATCTATGACATTTCAATATTCATTTCTAAAGGTGTTGTATGCAAAGTAAAGACGGTAGTTAATTATATGCAAAGCAAAGTAACACATGACATTGAGGATATGATCTCGCGAGTATGTTCTTGAAAGACAAAGTATAGTATACATATGGATTCGATCATTAGCTAGGTCACCGTCATGCGTCGACTCTTCGTTAAACATACCTTTATAGATTTATATTTTTGTGTAATTGGTGTATAATATAAGGTATACGGAGTATTAATTACTGTTAATACGCTGATTTGTAACTCTATACATTAACATGGAATATACATAAAATCTATTCGGGTATTCATCATATATTGCTTCACTACTTCACTAGTATTTAGCAGTATCTCTTATAAGTCTAATTTTATGAGCTTGGCATAGATCCAAATATTAAAATCAGCCAGATTTTGTAAACCTACCATTCTCTGAAATCGTATACCCTCATAATGGCCGGGGTTGTAAACATCTAACTTTTGAAGAGCACATTTTTCTTGAGCAATAACTTCTCTGAAAATGTGGGATCTATATCATTTATAGGTATAGACAGTCGATATACGGAGAATACATCAACACAAAAACATCACTAATTTCATCATTTAATGGACCACTGTTTTCCCTAGCCTGCCACTTCCATTAGTACATAATAATCTCACTTTCCTTAGGAAATAAAACACACCATCAACCTCACTAGCTTGATAAAAACTAGCAAGTCTTTTTTTTAAAAAATGGGGAGGTCACCAAGCTCAGAAATGGGGTTAAAGAAAGGCCCGTGGACATCTGAAGAAGATCGAAAACTTGTCACTTACATCGAAGAACATGGTCATGGAAGTTGGCGTACGCTGCCTCTCAAAGCTGGTAAGTTATTACTTATTAGACATGCATATGAGCATTTTCGCGCTTTCATAACTTTGGTTTTAGTTTTGTAAACTCATTTATGTAACTCATCTAGGTTTACAAAGATGCGGAAAGAGTTGCAGACTGAGATGGACAAACTATTTGAGACCAGATATCAAAAGAGGAAAGTTTACTTCCCAAGAAGAACAAACCATCATGCAACTTCATGCTCTTCTTGGCAATAAGTAATATAATGCTTCCCTTATTTTTTGTCTCCATACACTAATAACATGCATATATATAGTTGATGTTACACAAGTTTTTACATATATGGTATTGTGCATGTATCTTACAAGATTGCAACAGTCACCCAAAGTTACATACTCCAGTATATCAAAGGCTAAAGCCTTGGTGAATGTTTTTCATTCTAAATTAGGAAAGTACATGCAAACGCCTAGGATGAGTGTTTTACCTCTAAAATGATGCCGCTAACCAACCACCACCCCCCCCCCCCCCCCCCCTTTATCTTTTTTTATTTACTTTTTACTTTTCTGATTTTGTTAATTTATATTATAAAACTAAGAAATAAAAAGTACAGAACAGGAAACGTAAAGTTTAACAAGTCAAAAGTAGTAAAACAAAAAAAAAAGTACTGAGTAGAATTGAAAATCATAGAATATTGTCTTGTTTTCTTAATAAAGTGGGTAAAACGTATAGAACATAAAATAAATTGTTTAGCAAGTCAAAAGTACTAAAAGACAAAAAATACGAAACAAAAAATTATAAGAAATTGTCTCGTTCTCTTAATACTGTAAGTAAAAGAAAAGGTAAGCGGGTTTAGGAGCGTAGCCATAACAATACCCTTTGTATTATTCAACTAATAACACAATGACATCATCATGCTAGCAACTATATTTTACAAGTAATACTCTCTCACGTTTTTTGGTTGTTTTTTTTATATTTTTATAATTTTGTTTAAAAATATTTTTTATTAAAAAATTGCATAAATCTATCTCATTCACTTCACGTCATAAGTAAATAACACATAAATCTCTCCTTTATAGGTGTAATCAACAATTATCATTGTCAACAACTACTACCAACTTTTTCTTGTTTATTAAAACTATATATCTCTTGTTTTTACCCATTTTTTCTTGTTTATTAAAACTATATATCTCTTGTTTTTTGTATTTTTTTTTTCGTCATCATTGCAAATAGTATACACAATAGAAAACATTTGAATGGTCAAAACACAATCATTGGAAAATTCTATTTTCTAGTATATTACTCCGTATGAATTATGATAGAATGGTACAGGGATGCATTTGATGTGGGGCATATATGTTCTATTTTTTTATTGAAATAGAATGTTTTCCCCGGAATCTTGTATATAAAGCCAAGGTAAGTGGTCACTCCAATTAATCTTGATAATAGATTGAGAGAGAGACACTTGCGAAACAAAGGTAGAGCCAATAAGCCAAATATAAACCCTACCATAGAAAAAGATGGAAGTCACACATGTGTTTGAAAATTATGTAACAAACTAAATTTGTTATTGGTACTAAACTAAATGTTCATTTTCAAATTTCATACAGTTTTAGAAAATGATTCCTATACAATATTAACTAATAAAATTTATTCTCACTCACTTAAAAGCATATTGAGCAATTGAAATTAAAAGTAATTTTGGAATAACCCAAAATGGCAAAATGGACGAGTCCAGGTCAACAGGTCGATTGGTTAAGGTTAACTAATATTAAGGGTGACAATTCGTGTCGTGTATAAACTAGAAGGGTGATATTTGCATAGATGCGGCATATATTAAGGGTGACAATTCGTGTCGTGTGCAGATTGACGAGTCTGGGTTAACAGGTCGATGGGTTCGGGTTAACTAATATTTTTTTCGTCAAAGTACACCTTGTTATAATTATTTGAAAATATATTGGTCATAGTTATAGATCATAATTTATTCCCCTTTAGCATAACACAACAATAGAAAATAGGAGTATTTCTCATGACAAAAGGGCAAGATGTTTCCCTATTTGCTATATATTTACAGAATGTGTGTTGATACCGTGAAATACATATTTTTCAGATGGTCAGCTATCGCATCTTACTTACCTAAGAGGACAGATAATGAGATCAAGAACTATTGGAACACACATATCAAAAAACGATTAACCAAAATGGGTATCGATCCAGTAACCCACAAGTCGAGAATAAGAGTTGCTACAAACTTGAGTCACATGACTCAATGGGAGAATGCTCGTCTTGAAGCAGAGGCTAGACTTGTTCGTAAGTCTAGGCTTATCTCGGAGTCTTACCAACGAATCCAAGATAATTTCTCTCCTCTTACAAATGAGTCACTAGTTCAACATTTATCGCAGCCACAACCATTATGCCTTGATGTCCTTAAAACATGGCAAGACATTGTTTTGGGTAAACAATCCGACTTGAAAGGGCAACAAACTCCTCTTTCCACCTTAAAATTTTTCGAAAAAGCTTTATCATCACACTCCAGCATAAAAAATGGATCCATGCCAATTTTTAGTCCCACCAAAAGTATTGAACCATCATCTAATATACTTATGACCACAAAAGATTGGAAAAACTCGAAAGAACCATCTAACATCTTCGAACTCACGAAAGAAGAAAATGTGCTCGACATGCTTGAAGTCAATGACATTCTCTATCAAGATCTTTGCATGATGGAAGCACTTACACGGCCTATTGTGGATAATGAAAGCCATGGTGATGCTTTTGCAGATAAGAACGATTATTGGAGGCAGATTATTGAAGAATTAGAGAAATAGTTTGTAGTAGTTTTTATGATTTCATCTGTTTTTAGTAATAATGTTTGCAATAAATCTGGCTATGTGATATTAAGATATGATTAGCTACTAGAAGGGTTATAAAATGTACGTTAGGGTTTACTAGCTAAAAGAGTGTGATATTTGAGCTTCACTTGTTGTACCATGCATTTTTTTTTTTAACGGCCACTTGTTGTACCATGCATTACCATTTACCACGATTTGTTACCTGTTCAAAAACTAAAATAATGAACTGACACTCGTTAACCTTTTTATGTTAGCAAAGAATGCTCATTAATATCGACAACAAAATATAATATTCAAATGTATCGAAGCTAGAAAATCTATAAAACAAAATATTAGAAAAACATTTCTGTTTTGGTAAAAATAAATAAATAAATAATGTCACACCCTCGACGAAGGCGGAAACACGAGGTGCAACGAATCAATATACATTGCCAAAGAGAAATAGAACAATATCATAATTTACATTAAAGGAAAAATATATCATTACAACATTGTTATAGCCGACCTTGGCAATTTAAAACATAAAGTTTGGTTTCCAAAAGATAGCATTTTAGTACATAATGATCCGTAGTGACATATGAAAACTTCATTATGTAAAGACCTTGAAGAAAAGCTACTGACGATCACCTGAAATGCATGAGAGAAAACGGGTCAACTATGAAAATAGTTGGTGAGCACACACGTTTTATATAATACTAGAAGGGTACCCGCACAATGCGGCGGCGGGTACCCTGTGATTAAATTTTGTGGCGAGTAAATGTTGTTTATTTATACATTAATTCTAACGATAACTTTACTAAAGAATGATAATTTTTAATTAAAATAACTATAACCCATAACAATTCAAACTATTTGATCTCCAAATAGACGTGTGAGAGAGATATGAAATTGTTGTAGATTTATATGTTAAATGCGATTACACGTTTTAATAATCATTATTGATAATAACAAACTTTTAGCGGTTACAAGTATTAATATGGTGACATTTTTTTTCTCATTAAAAATCACATTTATTTCATTAATATGATAGGTTATAAGTTTTGACCAAGTAAATTACATTTAAGTTTTTATGGCTTTCTTTAATAAGAAATGTTTTTGGTCTTAAGAATTTTAAGACTTCCTTATTTAGAATGTCCTAAATGCTTTATAAAGGAGTATAGATGAGAAACCATTAGAGAAAGTTCACAAGCCAAAGGCGTTGTCAAATATTATGTCTTGTAGTCAAGCACCCGCGGTCATAATAAGTCACAATATAAGCACCACATATATAATAATGTATACCATGCAAAGCCCCTAATTAAATAATATGCGTCCCGTAACATAGTGAATGAGAGGTTGGCCGACCTCTAATAGCGCTATCCATACTACTAATAGGTGACGAACAATGCGAATGTACGAACAGTACATCATACAACTATTATATACGATTAAGAACGCTCCAAACATGGGAGACTTAGCACGCTCCACCAATAAGGCGAGACTTTAGGGTTAAGAACGCTACACCAATAAGGTGAGACTTTGCACGCTCCATCAAAAATGGCGAGACTTTAGGTCATAGCACGTACAGTACATTATGTTCAAAAGTTCAAGTTGAGTTCAAGAGTTCTAAACAAGTTATAAGGTCAAGAAAAGTCAAAAGAGTTCATAATAATCAAAGAGTTCAAAACAATGTTCAAAGAGTTCAAGTAATAATTCATGCATCCACCCCAAAGTGATTAAAATAGTTAGAAAAAGGGGTTCGTGAATACTCACCTTATGCAACAGATACAAAAGGCTAGTGATTGAACAGAAATAGGCTCGATTCCCTAACAGCAACCTAATATGAATGAAGTGTTTCCAATGTAAGAAATGAAACAATGTTACACATGTGTATACGTACGTTATCAATACCACTTGTAGCTTTTGAAAATAACGTTTATCGTTTAGTGTTTTATTAGTAAATATAATGTTTTCGGCGTAGTTTAACCTTGTTCTAACTTTAGAAAAATATGTCCAAACGGCTTCACAAAACTAGTCGTGAAATATAGTACGTTAAGTGTTAATGTTCAAGCTCGGCGTTTTTGAAAACCTTGTAATAATGTCTAGATGTAGTCTTGTTTAACTTTTGATTGTATGTGCCTCGAACGATAAGAAATATAGCTCCAAATGTTGTTACATGAAAAATATAATGTTTAACACTTAGAAAATTCAATTATAGGAAAGCTGCCAAAAATATATATATTTCGTCAAAGTTCAAATGCTTGTATCTTCTTCGTTTAAGCTTGTTTTTTACGTTCTTTATATCCCCGAAATCTTGGGACAACATACTAATATATTTTTGATAAGTCGGGACGGCTAGATTACGGCTAATGCTTTAGATTTGCCATTGAAAAACGTGGGACAGCTAGTAATTTCCTTTTATAGTCCAAGGGTATTTTGGTAATTTCAATGCAAGGGCATAATGGTAATTTCAATGGATAATGATAATATCTAGATATTATTTAGATATTTTAGTAAGCATTTTAATTAGTAGTATCGGGTACATTGCTAATGCATAAAAATCGTAATTACGTAAATCGTTGTAATTAAAAGTTTTTAACGATACGTTAAATAAATAAATTCAAAACGTCGGGTAAATTAATAATATAACTTTTATATCATTATAACGAGTGTAAAAATATGTTAGGACCATCGTCGGAATTGTCGGATCAATTATTCAAAACAATAGCTCATAGGATAACGTTTATTATATAGATAACCGTACGTATACAGGAATGATGCAACTCACGCATGAATGACAAACTTTCTCCGGGAGTAAATAGTATTTTGTGAATAGTAAAATTTTTGAAAAACATCTCAATATCACTAACCGACTCCAAAAATGATGAATAGTGAAATTATGAATAGTGTTTGGTGAATAGTAATCAATGAATAGTAAATTTGAAAAGTTCAGGAAATAAATGAAGACGCGAAAAATTACGGGTTGTTACAAATAAAAAATAAAGACATAGAGTGTTTGCATTTTGAAGTTTGGTCAAACCGTACAACCCGCAATACATACCGTACAAATCGAAGATGTGTGTAATGATTGAAACCCTCTCATCCAAATAACTTGCCCCTTTATGTACCATGATTATCTATTTGTTTAATTCTTTAATCAAGTCAATTTTGATTTTAACCACTTAACCTTTCTAAAAATATTTTTATTCTTTGTTACCCAATTATTCAATTAAAACCCTTAACATTTAATTTCTTGCAACAACTTTATCCTTAACTTTAGTTCCTTTGTTACTTTAGTAAAAATATTTAACTCTAAATGACAGTTACTTATACCTAGAACTCTTTCTAAGCAAGGCTTTTGCTGATAAATTTATATGAAATCGATTCAAATGGAAAATACTAAATTATGACTAAAATAAATAAAAAAAAAATAAAAATAAATAGTTGGAGAACCAAACCAGTTTGCGACCACGAAGGAGTTGCTCTAGATGTGAGATTAGCACAAAAAGAAACAAGAGAAGAGCCTTGATCCTAACTCAGGGAAAATCGATAAATATATTATATACCACCGGTTAGGTTAGTTCATGTGGTGAGAAAAGCAATAACCGTGCTCACAGGATGTATAGTTTTTGTTTACCGACTTCACAGGTTACATGACACGGGTGCACTTGTCATTTGGTATGGGTACTCGTTAAGATAGGGTTGGTCTTGGTATGTACTTTTCGTCTCTGGGGTGTTGGCTCATCAATGTAACGGCTCCATAAGCACAATTACTAGTTATCTAATACATGAACCGACCAAACCTTTAAACAATCTTGATCTTTATTTTTCTTTTTGTTTGTTAATATTTTGTTGCATTTCTAAAAAAAATCTTGATCGTAATGGTCAAAACAAAAATTCATTTCAAGTTTGATATGAAAATAAAGAGTTGAATAGATAGTTTAAGGTTTTTCACTATAAAAGTCATTTAAAGTTAGGCGATTTACTTACATTGGTTCAACAAAATTATAGAAAAAATCATTGTATATAAAAATAAAAGCCATTAGTTGATATATATATATATATATATATATATATATATATATATATATATATATATATATATATATATATATATATATATATATATATATATATATATTGTATCTTTAATTTTAGAACCATTTTTAGTGCGGGAACTGCGAGAACTACAATTTTGCATTAGAAAACATGGATGTTCATATAAAACATGTATGTTTTCTTACATACAACTTAATACACATACCTGCGTAACATACATGTTCATATAAAACTCTGTTATGTGCAACATATCAATGCAAAATTGTTTTATATGAACATCTATGTTACGCAGGTATTTGTATTAAGGTATATGTAAGAAAACATACATGTTTTATATGAACATGCCTGTTTTCTAACGCAAAATTGGAGTTCTCGCAGTTCACGCACTTAACAGGGTTCTGAAAATAAAGCCCTTACATATATATATATATATATATATATATATATATATATATATATATATATGTGTGTGTGTGTGTGTGTGTGTGTGTGTGTGTGTGTGTGTGTGTGTGTGTGTGTTGACTTTCTTGCGAGAATCATCTTAGCTGCGAGAACTGAGAGAATCACTAAAAACATACATGCACGCCTTTCAAAATAAAATAAAAATACATGCAAATCATTAATAATCGTAAGTATCCACCAGTGTTCTTCAATATCATCATGAACTCATCATCTTTTTTCACAAAAACTTTACACACGGCCGCAATATTGTCGTTGCACACCTTATAAGAACATACATGCACACCTTCAAAGAAAAATTTTGTATTTCCAATTTCTTATCAAATTCTTTAAAACAACTATGTTTTTTTTTTTTTTTTTTTTTTTAAACATGTATATTGTTTTTAGAACATATGTGCAAAAATACAATTATTAAAGGTGTGTATATATGTTTTTTGTGATTTTTTCAGTTTTCGCAGATAAAATGATTCTCGCAAGAATGTCTCACTTTATATATATATATATATATATATATATATATATATATATATATATATATATATATATATATATATATATATATCCGTTAACTAATTAATTATTTAAAAATTTGTACCTTTTTAATTGATACTTTTCTTTTTTTATTCCTTCAGCCTTACATGACCCACACAATATAAAATACTATTCTCATAACTGAGGCTGTACCAACAAATAAGTACTCCATTAATTATCTATTCTTTGATGCTTTATATGTTCCATCAAAATAGTGAGATTACTATTTGCATCAAATGAATATTTATTTAGTACTCCATTAATTATCAATTCTTTGATGCTTTATATGTTCCATCAAAATAGTGAGATTACTATTTGCATCAAATGAATATTTATTTAGTTATGAGGAATGTTTTGTGTATGATTTGCAACATATAAAATGATGGGGTAACCCAAAGTAAAGAAAAATGTCTAATCTAGAAATAAAACTATCAGTTTGTGTATGATTTGCAACATATAACCGATTTACCTTCCATTGGTTAAATAAGAGTGTGTAATTTGAAGGGTATACACAGTGGCGGACACAGGATTTTTCAAGGCGGGTGGCAAAAAAAAAATTTTTGATAAAATTCGTGATGCATTTTAATAAAAAGGTCATTTTTTTTAATAGTAAAAACTAAGGTTTTTACATTTTTGGCTTTAAGGTGGGGGGTAATTTTTTCTGGAGGGGTGCACTTTAATAAAAAAGACCAAAAATAAACATTTTTACACTAAAATCTGAACTTTTTTGGCGAGTCGTGGAGGGCACCGCCAAAATCAATACCTCGGTCCGCCCCTGGGTATACACACAATTAATCACAAAAACCTTACACACGGCCGCAATATTGTCGTTGCACGCCTTATAAGAACATACATGCACACCTTCAAAGAAAAATTTTGTATTTCCAATTTCTTATCAAATTCTTTAAAACAACTATGTTTTTTTTTTTTTTTTTTTAAACATGTATGTTCTTTTTAGAACATATGTGCAAAAATACAATTATTAAAAGTGTGTATATATGTTTTTTGTGATTTTTTCAGTTTTCGCAGATAAAATGATTCTCGCAATAATGTCTCACTTTATATATATATATATATATATATATATATATATATATATATATATATATATATATATATATATATATATATATATATATAGGGTTTTTCTAACATGTGCCCTAAGGCACATGTTAAGCACACAAAAAGTACCATGGGACCCACGAAAAAGGACATAAGAATTCACACAAAAGTACACTTGTCTGTACTTTTGCGTGGGTCCCTGAGTATTTTTATGTACCTTTTGTTGTGCTTAACATGTGCACTAGGGCACAAGTTAGAAAAACCCATATATATATATATATATATATATATATATATATATATATATCCGTTAACTAATTAATTATTTAAAAATTTGTACCTTTTTAATTGGTACTTTTCTTTTTTTACTCCTTCAGCCTCACATGACCCACACAATATAAAATACTATTCTCATAACTGAGGCTGTACCAACAAATAAGTACTCCATTAATTATCTATTCTTTGATGCTTTATATGTTCCATCAAAATAGTGAGATTACTATTTGCATCAAATGAATATTTATTTAGTACTCCATTAATTATCAATTCTTTGATGCTTTATATGTTCCATCAAAATAGTGAGATTACTATTTGCATCAAATGAATATTTATTTAGTTATGAGGAATGTTTTGTGTATGATTTGCAACATATAAAATGATGGGGTAACCCAAAGTAAAGAAAAATGTCTAATCTAGAAATAAAACTGTCAGTTTGTGTATGATTTGCAACATATAACCGATTTACCTTCCATCGGTTAAATAAGAGTGTGTAATTTGAAGGGTATACACAGTGGCGGACTCAGGATTTTCTAAGGCGGGTGGCAAAAAAAATTTTTTTGATAAAATTCGTGATGCATTTTAATAAAAAGGTCATAATTTTTTATTTTTTTTTAAGTAAAAACTAAGGTTTTTACATTTTTGGCTTCAAGGTGGGGGGTAATTTGATTTTTTGGAGGAGTGCACTTTAATAAAAAGGACCAAAAATAAAAATTTTTACACTAAAATCTAAACTTTTCCGGCGAGTCGTGGAGGGCACCCCCCCTCCCCCCCCCCCCCCCCCCCCCCAAAAAAAATCAATACCTCGGTCCGCCCCTAGGTATACACACAATTAATCACACTATACATAAAAAAAAACTGAATTCAAAAGCATGAGATAATATAAAGAAAAAAAATAGTTGGCTATACAAAACTATAAAAATTAACAAGTAAGCTACATCTTCGTATAATTAGCCCAAAAGGTTATTAGTGTTGTTTAGCTTTTGTTTAAAACCCGGCTTTTGAGATTGATTTTAATTAGTTGACTTCATATAAATGTTATAAAGTTATTTATTGTGTCTTATAATTTTTAATTTAGCGAGTTCAGAGAGTTTAGGTCACAACAAAGGGAATGATCTCATGACTAACTTTTATGCCTAAATATATGACTAACTGTTGAAAATTTAGTTTAATTGAGGGTTCATGTCATAGCTAGATCAAGAACACTGAGGATAATTCTTCAACAAGTGGTTGGGTATTCTTGCTTGGAGGATGTTTCATTTCATGGGCTTTCAAGAAACAAACTTGTATCACAAGTTCAACAATAAAATATGAATTTGTGGCTTTAGCAACTGCTGGTAAAGAACCTGAATGGTTGAAAATTTTGCTTTTTAAGATTCTATTGTGGCCTAAACCTATAGCACCCATTTCCAATGTTGCAAAAATCGTGAATCGGTCCCGAAGCGGTCGAGGGCCGTGTAGCGATTTTTGGCCGATTAATCGCCGATTCTAAGGTCCAAGGCCGATTAATCGGCCGATTACCTTGTAATTCGCTCCAAGGTCCAAGGCCGTTCAGCTTGTAATCGCCGATTAATCGGCCTTGTAGGCCGATTTTTGCAACACTGCCCATTTCTATCCGTTGTGATAGTGCAGCTACATTGGCAAAGGCTTATAGCCAGATGTATAATGGAAAGTCTAGACACTTAGGTGTCAGGCATAGTATGATTCGTAAACTTATCATAAATGGGGTGATTTCTATAAAGTTTGTTAGATCTCAACAGAATTTAGCTGATCACTTGACGAATGGTTTGGCTAGAAACTTGGTTCTAAAGGCTGCTAAAAGGATGGGTTTAAAGCCCACTATAGTCGTTGAGCATTCAGACACCCAATTCCCTCATAAGGCAACTTGGGAGCTGAATTCAATGTGGAAGACTTGATACACAAGGGATGGAGCACATGTATTTCACATATCAACTCAAGGATGTGCTCAGATCTGCTAAAAGGCCAAGCTGAAGGTTTTCTTCTTAATGGTTCAAGTTTTGAAAAAGTGCAAGAGCATATGCATGAATAAAAGAGAACTACCTATGTGAATGTGAAGTTTTGCCACTTCAGAGGGCTCTGGACTTTTGGCTCTTGAAACATTCATGAAATGGATATGGACACATGGCTTATTTAGTGTCAGGAGCGTTTAAGTGTTTGAAAACTTTGTGTGTATGTTATCTTCAAGTATTCAAATGGGTTGAAGAGTTCAATTCTTAGAACACACTAATTCTCGAATATTTGAACGTGTAATGTACTAAGATGGAATTATTCTAAATTGGGGGTGATTGTTGAAAATTTAGTTCAATTGAGGGTTCATGGCACACCTTGTAATGGGCTTGGAGGTACGGAGTGTACATCCATCAAGTCATTAAACTACCGTGACTCTGATAGTGGTAAAGTGTGATTCAGGTCACTGATGAGTTCAGGTTATGCTAAAGTTATTCATCAGGTTGATAAGTTCAGCTTATGCTGAACGATCTCGTCAGGGAGTGGTCTCTTCAAAAGGTTCATCTCTTCAATGAGTGAACTCTTTGGTGAGTAAACCCAAGAACTGAATAACTCCTTTAGGGAGCATGCTCTTCAGCGAGTTAAAACGCTGGACTAAATTATAATTAACTTGTAACGGATTTAACCTATTCAAGGGCAGTTATAACTGCAATTAATGACCATGTTTAACTGGTCGTGTAAGCACTATTGCAATATAGGAGCGTATTATGAGGAGATTAATAGACCGATTAATTCTCATAATTTCATTGACTAAGGTATAATCATTTCCTACAAATAGGAAATCATAGCTTGCATGAGAGGGAGACAGGAAAACATAAAAACTTAGAAGCGATAGGGTTCTCGATTTGTGCCTAAAATAAGAACAAACATTTGATCTTATCTCAAGAAGATATCCGTATAATCTAGGTATAGGGTTGAATAGTTTTCTTTAAAAAGTGATTACACGATACCAAATCCAACACTAACCATAAGATTTGTACGTACACTTGTCAATATAAAAAAGTAAGGATTCAGAGCGAAAATGGATGATTCCATATGTCACATGCTTTTCTTTGTTTTGTTTACTAATCAATAATATAAGTGAATAACTAAAATGGACCGTTTGAAACTTTGAAAGCATTGATCATCATCACAAGTTGTGGTACGATTTTTGCAAACCTTGACAATGACTAGAGCCACAGTTAGCAGCAAGTCAGCCATTAGCAGGCAAGACGTCAGCAAAAACTAACCAATGAGAATTTTGGTACGGTACCAAAAATTTATGTATATTAACGAAGTTTGGTACGTTGTGAATTAATGTACATGTGTGAAACTATGCATGTATTTTGTCTTATAAATTTTAGATTATTGGAAAGCTTTTACAGGGTTAAAAAAAATAGATTATTGCATCATTGACCCTTTAGGTCTTTAGGACAATAAGCTTATAACGAGTCGTGTTGGAGTTAAACGTATTGTAGCATATACACTAGTTATAATGCTCGCGCATGCGCGGGTTTTAAAAATATTTTTGAATCATATATTTTTATTTATTAAAAAACAAATAATTTAATCTTTGTTTTGTTTGATTTATGATGTTTAATTATAATTTTTTATTATTAAAAATAATTATTTAAAAATTTTAATCTTATTATTAATTGTATCTTATCCATATTTTTTATAGTTATCTTCTACTTGTGTTATGGATAAATATAAAATGTTACTTAATAAGAAAATAATATTTTTTTTAAATAAAATTATTACTAAATAAGGTATGAATGCATTTTTTTGAAATAAAAAATTTCCAATAGGGGTTTTGTTTTATTATATAAAAGATTTGTTATAAAAGGTGTTCGTCCATATTTTTTGTGTCTTATGATATTAATCTTATACTTTGTAAATTGTAGTCGTCATGCTTATCGAATCGCTTCAGTTGCCTGTTATAACTCATGTTATCATGCATATCTGCAATTAGTTGGAAAATATGCAACCATACTACTTGATAATACAACATGAACAAGAAATACTAGAAAACCTCATATCCTGTTTCGATAAGATTAGGTATTGTTGTTATTGTACTCCGTATATGCCAAGAAAAGGATAAAAAATTCACTGCAACTATTTAGTTGTTTAGGAACATTTAGGTTAAAGACACCAAGATTATGAAACCATTTTAAATTATTACCTTTAATTGACATACAAAGATTGTTGCCAAAAATATAGCTATTTCATCAGTAACCCATATCACAACAACTTCTCTAATTTTTAAATATTTTCCCCCGGTTTTCACTTTTATAAGAGCTTCCACTTTGCACCAAAACATTAAAATTAGTAATAAGAATGGAAACAGAAATCTTGATTTTGGCATGTTCAATCTTTACATGGATCTTCCTTCACCGATGGAACCAACGAAACCACAAGGGTCCAAAAACATGGCCACTTGTTGGAGCTGCTATCGAGCAACTAGTGAACTATGACCGCATGCACGATTGGCTAGTTAACTACCTGTCCAAGTCGAGAACCGTTGTGGTTCCAATGCCTTTCACCACTTACACTTACATAGCCGATCCAGCTAATGTAGAACATGTTCTTAAAACGAACTTTGCAAACTACCCAAAGGTCTCTATATCTAGACACAATATATTATAATTGCATTTGCTTTCAAGATTTTCTTTTTACTATTGCTATCAAGATAACGCCGTTTTGATCTAGGCATAAAGTTTTCGGCTTTCTTTTTGGTTTTTGAAGGGTGAAGTGTATCATTCGTATATGGAGGTGTTGCTTGGAGAAGGCATCTTCAACTCTGATGGCGAGAATTGGAGGAAACAAAGGAAAACATCAAGTTTTGAGTTTGCTTCTAAGAACTTAAGGGACTTTAGCACAGTCGTTTTTAGAGAGTATAGCCTCAAGCTCTCTTCTATTCTAAGTCAAGCAGCTTTTAAGCACCAACAACTAGACATTCAGGTAACAAAGTAATCGCACGAATTCATATAAAGAACTAATATTGACTCTTAACTTAAATGGAAAGGGATTGCTATTACACGTAAATAAGTACATTGTTTAAGATAGATAATTATATGTTCACTGATCTTATAAAGTCGAGACTCATAATTAAAAGGAATTTTGTATTCCCAGAACAAAAGCTTTCACAAACACGTCTCCATGTGAATACAGTCTGATAATTAAGAGACAACATGCGAAGAAGGAAATACTTACATTATATAACAAGTCAGCTAAATGAAACCTACGTTTTCGAAAGATCTTAACTGTTTTCTTACTTTCGTCATAAACATATCGATGTGAACCACGTAAATTCCGGTTCATTTTGTGTTTGGTTATTATTTGTGTTCCGTTATTTGCTAAGACTTATGTTTCTCATTCTAGGAATTATTGATGAGGATGACTCTGGACTCTATATGTAAGGTAGGATTTGGAGTTGAGATAGGGACATTAGCTCCTAGCTTACCCGACAATCGATTTGCCAAAGCCTTCGATGCAGCAAACATTATAGTCACTCTTCGGTTCATTGATCCACTATGGAAAATAAAGAAGTTCCTAAGAGTCGGTTCTGAAGCTATTCTTGATGAAAGCATGAAGATCATTGATGATTTTACATATTCGGTCATCTATAGAAGAAAGAAAGAGATAGAAGAATCTCAAGAGGTTCCTAATGATAGTAAGGTAAATACAACTATATATGCGTAAAACACGTAGATGTACATATGTAATGGATTTAACTACATTCTATCTTATGCCGTGCCTTAATCAGATGAAGCATGATATTTTATCAAGATTTATTGAGTTAGGAAAAGACCCTGAAAACAACATCGACGACAAGAGTCTAAGAGACATTGTATTGAACTTTGTGATTGCTGGACGAGATACAACAGCAACGACTCTTTCTTGGGCTATATACATGATCATGACTAATGATCATGTTGCTGAGAAACTTTATTCGGAGCTCAAAGCTTTAGAGAAAGAACGTGCAGAAGAGGAGAATGTGTCTTTGAAACCATGTGAAACACACGATCCTGAATCATTTGACCTCAGAACTAAGCAATTTGCTGATCTTATGACTTACGATTCTTTGGGAAAATTGTATTATTTGCATGCTGTTATTACAGAAACGCTGCGGTTGTATCCAGCTGTACCTCAGGTAAGTCATTAAAATTTTTATTTGATAAAAGTGGTAAATTCAACCCATATATGAATGGGTCAATTTGGGTTATATCTTGTTAATCCGGGTCATGTGGGTCAAATCAGCAAATGGGTTGAGTGTTGCGCAAAGCTTATTATCAACGTATACATGATACAACCTCCGAAATCGTTTTATTAAAAGATATTGATTATTATTGCAATAATATTTAATTTGCAAACATAATCACAGAATTTTGTTGACTCAAAAAAAAAATAAAGAAATGTGCATGTCAACTCAACCCGGCCCGGCCTGTTTTGATATTTTAACATGTTGCCGCCCGCCCTTTTATCTTGCAACTTCTGCTATATGTGGAAAGAAACTAAAAGGGATTGTTGGAAACTCGATGAAGCTACTAAAGATTGATCCTTTTTTATTTTAAAAAGGACCCAAAAGGAATCTTGAATGATGATATTTTACCTGATGGAACGAAAGTAAAAGCAGGAGGTATGGTGACATACGTACCTTACTCAATGGGACGAATGGAATATAATTGGGGTCCCGATGCAAAAGAATTTAAGCCCGAAAGATGGCTTAAAGACGGTTTCTTCCAAAACGCATCTCCATTTAAGTTCACTGCATTTCAGGTAACAAATATGCCAATATTAAATAGGAACAATTGCATATATAATTTATAAAAACTAGTTAACTTCCTAAAAGTTCGATTTAGAGGGTGTTTAGGATTGCTTATTTATCGTAGTTTATAAGTAGTGACTAAACTGCTTAGAGTTAATAAGGACATAAAGATAAGCAGGTTCCAACCTCAGATTCTAAAATGATAAGCATTTTAATTTAAGCAATCCCAAACACCCCCTTTAAGGTATTGTAAGTAAATGTCAGCTGTAATATCATCATTTGGACCAGGTAACCGTGTTAGATAACTAAAAATGAAATTTGCTACCATTCTATGTGATATTTTCCTAAAAACAATAAAATTTTAAAACCATGATTTCAAGTGACAATTTTTTCTTGATATTAGGCGGGTCCAAGAATATGCCTCGGAAAAGACTCAGCGTACCTGCAAATGAAGATGGCACTCGCCATTTTGTGTAGATTTTACAAATTCAAATTGGTTGAAGGGCATGTGGTTGGGTACAGAATGATGACAATTCTATCAATGGCTAATGGATTAAAGATCAATGTTTCAACACGTTCATAAGACTCCAATCGTGTTAAAAGACTAAACATTTGTTTTCACATGTGATCTATATGACAATAGGATTATACTAAGCCAATAAGTTTTCCTTCTTGTTCCTCTCATCTTCGGTTTGAGCCTCTATCATTGATGTAACACGAGCATGAAATCCTGGATATGGTTCGTACCCAAAAATCATCTGAAGTGCCTGAATTAGGAAAAACATAGTCCGATAAAGTCTAGCTTAACGTCACTTTCTGATAAAGGTCATGTATGGGGTGTTTGGGTGCATTTCAAGAGTGATCATGTGATTAATAAAACGAGCTACAGAATTAGTATATGGATATGTTTATGTTGTTTAAAGTTCTTATAATAAGATGTTTGATGGGCTAGGAAATTATGATTATTTAACAAACGAATACATAAAATGACCAATAATTAACATATTATGTAAAAAAGTTTCTCAGATTAGATCAAAAGCATTATATATTTATTCAAAAAATGTAATACTTCTTATTCATAGAATGATTCACCAAATGCAAATTCAAAGACCCCTTATAGACTATGTAGAAATTACCTCAAACAAAACAAAGAACGGGGCCATCAAGAAAGCTTGCAAAATGTTGTCAAGAAGAGCTGGTGCTTTTCCCTGCAAATTTGTTTGAAGTTATAAGCATATGCACTTCTTGATATGTTTGTTATACAATTATACTCACGAGTTTTACCCGTGAAAGTTGCACGACTAATTTGACACATAATTCACCTTGTTTGACAATTTGATAGACTTTCAGCAAACCAATAATGAATATATATGAAATTTTGACTTGGAATATATATAAAAAGGCGAATGTTGCAACTTTCTTAGGACAAACCGAGTATCATGTAAGTGACGAAGTAGAGCCGAGTAGCTGACTAACCTCAAATATCCCATGTCCTATAAACTGTGCTGTCCACGAAACTAGTTGTACAACAAGAACAACCTGAATTAACAAGATGAAATACATAAGTGACACCTCACGTCTTCACTTATGTTAGATGAAGGTTTTGTGGATCATTTTTTCTGTAATGACGGTCAATGGTGAAATAGCCGATATCAGATTAAACCTGACTACAAAAGGTTAATAGTTCCTAAATAACTTTCATGGACACAATCTCAGACGAACACGAATCCATTTGCTATCTTAATTTAGCATCAACGAATCTTAACTCAAACCACGCATTTATAAAGATATAAAAATCCTAAATAAGCATCATAAACACGATCTTAGAGGGTGTTTGGGATTGCTAAGGCACGCTGCTTTAGATAATCGGTTGTAACCTAACGCAATGCAGGAGAAAGTGTTTGGGTTCTTTTTTTTTTTTTTACTATATCAAAACGCTGTAGCCTATATCAGTCATTAAGTTGTATCAGTGTCACGTTATTCGTATCATTTAAGTAACTACGAAACTGATCTCAGATATTATACGTTTGCACTGCTTTTTCGAAACTACATACTGTCTTTACGAAAATAAAGATAGTCACATTTTTTCCATGATTTGTCCCACACTTTTTGTACTATTATTTGCGGTTTGCAAACGCAATAATCAGATAATCTACTCCAAAACGCAATCCTAAACATATAACTTAATTCATAAAAAACAAGATACCATATAAAAGAAACACAACAAAGAATCATACTATACCTTCCAAGCCAATCCAAACCCAAGAACACTAGCAAGAACACTACTTCCAACCCAACAAAACAAACATAGAAGAGCAGCCAAAGAACCAGCTTTCAAATCAAACCAAACATAAAACACAGCATACATTAAACTTAACAAAAAACCAAGATTAAGAACCAATAAAAAACCAACTCCAAAAATAGAAACATGTATACAAGGGACATTAAATGGTATTGGTACAAAGTTTATCAAAAGTATAGCAGTGAAAAAAATAGGCCAAACAAATATCATATGGATTGCTATGTTTATTGGATTGCTGTGATATGATGCATAGAATGCAAAGTGTTTTTCAAGATCAAGGTAACCCATTTTTTCTTTCTGAAAAAGGAAAGTGATTTGTGGTTTGGTTTGAACAATGGGATATTATGGATTTGCTTTATGGGCTTTCATACCACAAGATGTAGCCCAAGGATGCAACTTGGGTCGGGCTAGAATAGGCCACCAAAAAATCGAACTAACTAAAGCGAATCCCAATCCGATAACTAGGGGTGTTCACGGATCGGGTAATAACCATAGTAACCGAAAACCAAAATTGAACCGAACTAAAAAACACTAAACCGAATTCGTAATCGAATCAAATTGGTCATAACCGAACCGAACCGAACTAAATATCGGTTATCGGTTTGGATATGGCTAATGAAAACCGAGAACCGAATCGAAAACCGAATTCTTATAAATATATATTTTTTCTATGTATTTATATGAAAAAAAAATTACTAAAACTCTTTTTTAATATAAATATAACATTTTTTTATGTGTTTTTATGAAAAAAATTATTAAAATTCTTTTTTAGTATAAATATATTATTATTTAAGTTTGAAAAAAAAAATTGTGCTAAAAACATATATAATTAAAAGAAAAATAATTAAAATTATTTAATTTGAGTTGTTCGGTTCGGTTTTCGATTATAAGGGTTCGGTTTTTGGTTATTCTGTTCGGTTGAATCAAATTTAAATTCGGTCTGATTTTCGGTTTGACCCAGAAAAAATATTTAACCGAATAACCCGATAACTGAACCGATGAACACCCCTACGATCAACGACCCTAGTTTAGCACATATTAGGCCTATTTTTAAAGGGTTTCGCCAACGTAAATTTTGTAAGGATTTGTTAGGTCCATATCCACCAATAAAAAACTGCCAACTGGACTATTTCTAGACATCTTCGTAAGTAATTTTGAGGACCAAATAAAAGAGAAAAATCATTTTTTAGCCAAATATGATGACGTGACAATTTCCAATTGGTCCACATGAATCCGCAACATCTTCACAAAACCTTATGTGAATTGTTTTCCAAATTCGAAACCTTTTAAAAGTTGGTCTAAAACGTGCAAATCCTTTTCTTTTTGGTATGATGTCGTGATATTCTATACGTTTATAGAATTGGGTCGGTTAAGTCGATTCTAAAAGTAACTCATATATGATTCAAAAAACATGTTTATCTAAACGAGTTAGTGGGTAACAGGTAAAACATGTCAACGGGTCGACTCGTTAATCCTTGTAACTCATTATAATTTTATTTTTTTTCTAATTTTATTTTCTTTTATAGAAATCTCATTAAGTTGGTGACTCGACTCATTTAAACCAAGTACCCAACGTGGATATTGAACATAGCCTATAAACAGGTTAAGCGGTTAAATAAAACTTGAAACAACCTTGCGCGGCTGGTTTGTGTGTCAGTTTTGTATCATGTCTCATGATGTGCCGGAAATTTCCACCCCTGAAACTAGTGATATTTAGGTGTTTCCGATTACTTATGGGGGTGTTTGAGATTGTATTTGTGACTATTTAATTATTTATTGTGTTCGTGAATCACAAACAAATATAAGTAGTGATATTAGTAAGAGGATTTATGTGCATTTTACGAAAGAGAAAATGTAAGTAGAACATAAGTGGTGTTTGTGTTATCTATTTATACTGGAGTATATAGGAAAAACACTTAAAGTGAAAAGTGAAAAATTGAAAATAAAAAAAATAAAAAATAAAATGTTGAAAACATATGTTTTACAAAGAAAATATTTTAAGGTAATGGAATAAATAATGCAATGGTTAATTACCCGGCTGGTTGACATGGTTAATTTGACCCGTTTTTTGACTCAACCCGACGGGTTGACTCGGTTTAAATTGACCCATTTTTTGACTGAAATGGTTCGACCGGTTGAACCACCTGGGTCAAACCAGGTTTCAAAACATTACGTTTAATTCTCAAATCCTCAAACTTTTATTCTTTTTCGTGTATAACCCATAAACTTTTTTTATCACTAAAACTATCTGCCGCCATAAAATCTCGTTGCTATGCACGGGTGCTCATCTAGTATTATTTAATGTGCTTATGAGTTTATATAAATTAGGAAAGCTTGTAACTTATTCTTTTTCGCTTTATAAGCTTATCAAGTTGAGCTTATGACTCAGAACATTTTTTGAATTTATATAAGCTAATAAACCCGTCAAATCAATGGTTTTGCAACATGCAATTTAACTTTTAAACACAATCTAACGCAATCTCAAACACATGTTAGAGGTATTTGGGATTTTCTTATAGTGTTACTTTTTATATGTTACTTTTACTATAGTTATATTGTGATATTAATAACTTTTTGATACTTGTTTATCTACTTATTTGAGATTAAATAGTTTAAAAATCTTTTATATAGCAAGAGAACATACAAAATGAAAAATCAGAATTTTGAAAAGTTTTTAATTAGATCAATGAGAGAGCTCAAGTTTGCCATTAGGCGAAATAGAGTATTTCGATTAGCCAATAAAAGTCAAAATTGGCTATCCACGTTCAATAACTACTTATATTGTTCCTCTTCATAAGTTTAACTCGCACGTACATGAGTTTAAAAATTAAATACGGCTAAAATTATTATTAACATAATATAAATATCAAAATGAAGTCACATCCCCACAGGTGACCGTGAGATGAAATTAAATACGCGAGATTGTAATGACATATATTTTTTCAAAGGTTATTATGTACTATTAAACACTCATAATATCTAAAACGTAGTATCAGTAGTTAAATTTAAATAACATCAAACTCAATGTCATTTAAAGAAAGTCAAATCCTTCATTCCAACAAAAATCTATACAAATTATTAATGGAATTTAAAGATTATGTAAAAATTTGCGCGTGCACATGTATTATAATTATATAACTATATAAGATTTTATATAATTTATAGACTAATTTTATTTAACAACCACGTGTATGCACGGGTAAAAACGACTATAGTAATTACTAATTAGTAAACTTTAGATAATAGAATAGATTAGTCAATCCAAAAGCCTGTTTGTGGACTTCGTCTGTTAGGGTTTCCTTTATATCTCGTGTAACCTCTATATATCTCAAGCGGAACAAACCAACCTTTTGGCATTCTACTAGGTGCTATTTGATGCCGTTGTCCAAACCACCATGTGGATCTTTTGGATTCATTTCGTTCATTATGAACAAAAAAAGGTCTCAAAACTTCGCATAATTCAGGATCGGCCATTTCATTTGTACTTTCAGAAAGTAGGCGACGTGAGTAAACAAACAGAAACATGTATTGAAAGATGTCTTATCAGATTTTAATTACCCTATCGAATTCCATATGGAAGTAAAAAAGTTAAATTTCAAACAACCCATAAAACAAAATTTATTATTTATAAAAATTAAAGACGAAAAGAGCAAGGTTGGATCAAGTGGTTAACACCCTTGCCTCTGGAGACAGAGATCAAGGGTTCGATCCTCACCCTTCAAGGCCGGAGGTTCTTTTCTACCTTTCGTAGAACCGGAAGCAGTCTCTCTACCTTAGGTAGGGGTAAGACTGTCTACGTCTCAACCTCCCCATACACCATGAAAGACGGTATTGGGACCCATAACCCGTGAAAGACAGTATTGTGAGCTATTTTTTTCTATAAAAAATAAAGACGAATTACAACATAGAGAGGGAAAAGTGACTTACAATTAATAAGAAGTCCTCATATGTGGCGATCCTCAAACTTTATGCATTGATCAACTTTGAAAACTACTCATCATAGTTCTAGCATGTGAGTACCGGATAGATATGTAGCCAAAGACAACTTGCCGATAGATACAAGTTATTAGTTATGTTTTCTTCTAAATCGTGTATGCATAAAATTGAAAAACATGAGTAATAGGACTAGAATTCAGCTAAGATCATATGGTGCTTGACGTTTATGTACACCTTATAAAAGTTCTGTGTGTGTGTTTGTGTGTGTGTGTGTGTGTTGGCTTTAAGAAAAATACGTAGTAACTTAACTAAAAATGGACAACCTAAAACTAAGAATGTTTCCGGCAAGTCATCCTTGGCTGCATTACGTATACCTTGTCTTCACATGCAAGAACTTAGATGAATGTACTTTAGTTCTAATCGTGGAATAATGATCAAGAAGACCAGGATTGTGTAGTGATCATGGTATTAAAGAATACGGGAATCTTTATAATTATGGAAAGATGCAGTTTAATAGGAAGTGGCGAATGTGGGACTTGATTTCTATATGTGGAAATGGCCTTTTTCTTTGGATCTTAGGGTAGGAAAAACATGTGTCCATAATGATCTTTATATATACAAACATTTAGATAGGTACTGCATATATATGTAAAATGTTATGGTGGTTGTTAGGGTTGTCAAAAAAGTCAACCCGACTCGAACAGGACCCGGACCTGAATCTGATTAAGTTAATTCGGATCGAGTTACTCAGGTTAATAATTTTATTTGGGTCAACTCGAATAACTCGAATACTAAGTAAGGTCAGGTATCGGGATGAAAATGTTCGGCTAACTCAGGTTCGGGTCGACCCAATTGACCGAAATAAAGGTATTCATATTTTTTTAATATAATTTTTAAATTGTCTATTTAAACTAATACTAATAGGCAATTTTGTTACCAATTTACTCATATTCGCGTTAACCCCGAACCCGAATAAACCTGATCCAAGTAAACCCGACTCGAATTGACCTGAACCCGACTAACCCGAATTTAAATAAGGTCGAATTCGGGTATGATAGGTTTAGCTTTGATCCAACTTTGATCCAACCCGATGACCCAAACCCGACCCGATTAACACCCTTGTAGTCGACGTCGTGGTAGCAAACTAGCAATATGGAATATATCACATAAGATTATATAAACATGAGGGGCATAACATGTGAAGGGCCCCATTGTTTATTGCAAGTTGAATGAGGTCCATTTATGTTCCCCATCCACTTGATGGGTTTGTTTCAATCTTTTTGAAGATCTTATCACTTGTTTGTAATTTCAAAAAACATTTGGATAACATGCTTTTGTTGGTGTTTGTTTTGCGGTGCGTGTATCTTCTCAATATGAAATACAAAGTAGCACTTTTTAAAGTAGAAAAGTTGATTGATAGATTTTGAAAATCTAATAATTTAGCAAATACAAACATAATGAGTGTCGCGATGAATAATAACAATGAACTTTAAGGCTCACCCGACTACAAAAGCTTTCAAATTACACAGAAACGCACTAAGGCTTTGTGTCTAGTCATCTAATTATTTTGATCTTAGTGTTTGTCATTTGTAAACATTATATTGTTTTGCATATAGTTTCTAACAGTTGGAATTTTTAAGTTTGATGCACAGTGTTTTCATATCAACTCGTTTTTTCCAACCCTCGGTATTAGTACAAAATTTAAGAGTATAGCTTAAGACGAACCAGAGTTATAAGAGACGTAGGTTTCGGGAAGATCCGCGGAACTTTAGACTAAGTGGTAATGTTTGTGATCTCTTGCTAAGAAAAGAAAACAGTCGGTCTCATCGTGGGAAGAGGATCTCATGATCAGCTTCGGGTGTGAGAGTAAGTTTTTAGAGAGAGAGAAAGCTAGTAATTGTGTGTGTGTCTAGAAGATCTTACCATTGGTTGTGTTTTACCATTGTATTTATAGGTAATCGATTGCCGTGTTCTTGGAATCAAGAGGTACGGCTCATCTTATTAACCGATGAGTTATAGGATGTTTACCTTGAAGTCATGCCCCTTTGACTTGCTTTATGTTTTGTCAGTCGTGTCATTGGATTTGGGAATGCTGCCCTTTATTGACGAGTTGCCGCCTTTCCCTATTTAGCAAACATATGTTCTCTCCTTCAACCAATGTTAAATTCCTTACTTCTTTTGGCTGAATGGTGGAATTCTCTAGGTTTTGAATTTGCTAAGTCCTAAGGTCAGGCTGTACTTCATCGACGATAATCTTTCGCTGATTCAACCGAACTCCAACCGTTGGGAGATGTAGTTTCGTTGTGGCTATCCAGACATATCAGACTTGTTCCCCATTCTTGTTGAATCCAGACTTCTTTCCAGTCCGGGATATTATTTGTGATCATTCGAGACAGTGGCCCATTTATGGATATCCAGACATATCTAGTCGCGTCGTCTTATTTTGTGCAAGATCCGGACTCTTTCAGTTTAGGTGTACATTATACGTAATCACTCATGTAAAATGCAAAATTCTACACTTATAATGCAAAAATATTAACAATGGCATGCGATGATCAAAAGAATTTTCGCTTACTCATATATTCACATACTCATTATACAATCCTAAACTGTGGGTGGATAAATCCCTGAAGGTTAACTTGACTCGGTTGCGTTTTATAATAAACACATAAATAAACCTCATGATAATAATGCAAGTGAAACATTTCAAAAGACAATTTCCTAGTATATGGACAACACACTAATATCGTTAATCGTCTCACATTTATAAGGCAATTTTTGCACTTATGCTGCATGGCCCCTATCATGTTAATCGTCTCACACTGGGCAATTCACATCTAGACATCGAATTTTTTTTTCTTCTTTTTAATGTAAGTGGGTGAGGCAATTCACATCTATAATACTACTCTTCTGAAAAAGAGGACATGGCCATAAACGGTGTATGTACATTAACTAATTTATTTAAGACAAAAAATAAGAAAGTAGTTCTGAAAAAAAGCCACACAAAAATGTCTATATTCTCTTTAACAGTAAAATATTTGACTTAAGTTCCAAGTCCAAAATTTAAATATTTTTCTCTAAAACGGTACTTTACCTAATTTATTTAAGACAACTTTTTATCTTTTTGAATGAGTTAGTCCTTTTGATTACTTGTACACTACACAAATATGGACAAAATAATCAAATGATCATATGAAGAAGTGAATAATAATAATAATAATAATAATAATAATAATAAATAAATAAAATCATCTAAAGTACACATGTATAATTTTGGAAGAATAAGATGAATATATCCACACCCACAAGCATGTAGAAATCATGTTGCTAAAAGTGTGATTGTTTGTTACTTCATATTGATAAGCATGTAGTTTTTCAGAAATAATCCAATCTCTATTTGTCTTTTACCTTTTTTTAATAAAGAATTGAGTGAAATTTTAAGATACGCAACATATTTTTAAATAATCTTCGAACTAACTAATATGACCGGTTACTAGTAGGTTAACAAGTTACCCAAAGATTAAAAGTTACACCGTTGGTCCCCAAACAGGAATAAATTTGCGCATTTGATCCTATTTTTTTTAACGCTCATTAAAATATTTTAAAAAACTTCTAATTTTTTTTCTTAAAATCTAGATAAAATCCTTTTTTTTTTCTTTTTTAAATTTAAATTAAAAAAATCGATAAACCTTTTTATACATTTTTTTTAATCTGGATAAATTTTTTATATTTTTTAAAAAATCTTGAAAATTGTAATTTAGAAAAAAAAAAAAAAAAAATATCCAATTTTTCTTTTAAAAAAATTTAAGAAAAATTGGATAAAATTTTTTGTACATTTCTTAATCTTTTTTTAAGTTTTTTTTTAGTTACAATTTTCAAGAATTTTTAAGAAAATTTATCCAGATTTACAAAAAAACGTATACAAAATTTATTGATTTTTTTTTAGTTTCAATATATATATATATATATATATATATATATATATATATATATATATATATATATATATATATATATATATATATATATATATATATATATATATATATATAGGGTGAGGATCAGGTAGATTTTTGTCTTTTAGTGCGGATGGTACGGACGAATCTCAGCCCTCCATCTAGTCAACCATCTGAAAAAGGCGGAGTGGCAATATCGTAAATACCCCATCTTTTTTTAAGATCGTCACTATCGTATTAGCTTTTTTTCTGAAAAAAATTCAAAAAAATCTGAAAATTTTAAAAAATAAAGAGGACAACAAATAATTAAGAATCGCTGAAAAAAATTTCAAAAAAAAAATCGTTTTCATCGTTAAAGGTATTGTGATATCAGAATCTGATTTTGACTTTTTTACAAAAGTCAAGATCTGATCTTGACTTTTTCAAGATCAGATCTTGACTTTTGTAAAAAAGTCAAAATCGGATTCTGAAAACTTTTTTTTTAATAAAAAATTTAATATCACATTAACTTTTTTAATATCGTAATAACTTTTTCTTAATAAAAATTGTTAATATCGCCGTAACTATCATGCTTTCTTAATATCAAAGTTAATTTTTTTTAATATCACTTTAACTTTTTCTTAATATCGTAATATCACGGTTCATTTTTACATGTAAAAAAGCTTAATATCACGTTGGTTTTATAATATCACAGTAACTATCATGGTTTTTAATATCACGGTTCATTTTTACATGTAAAAAAAACTTAATATCACGGTAGCACTCATAATATCGTTAATATCACATTAGCACTCATAATCAAAAAAGAAAAAAGTGCTCAGAAAAATCTGAAAAAATAAAAAAATAAAATAACACAACTAGAGTAAGGATCGCTGAGAATGAAAAAAATCAAAAAAATCGTTTTCATGATCAATTGGTACCGTGATATTAGCGTCAGATCTTGACTTTTTTACAAAAAGTCAAGATCAGATTCTGGAATGAGAGATCAGATTCTGTAATGGGCGGTCCAGATCCATCCGCACTAAAAAGAACCATCCGCACGTGATCCTTTGCCTATATATTAGTTAGATCAAAGATTATTTAGAAGTTTTTAAAAAAAAATATTTTAACGAGCGTTAAAAAAATAGGATCAAATGCATGAATTTGATCAAGTTTGGGGACCAACGGTGTAACTTTTAATCTTGAGTAACCTTAACCTGCTAGTAACCGGTAATATTAGTTAGATCAAAGTTTATTTGAAAATATGTTGCGTATTTTTCACAATTTATAAAGTATATTGCGTAGATTTGTTTATTTAAAAAAATATGTTACGTATCTTTAACTTTCACCTTAAAGAATTTTTACACGCTTAAATGTTTGACCCATTTTAGATAGCGTGACTATTAATTACTACACATTGAAAAATGTGTAAGTTTTTCACACGCCAATAATCATAGATGAAAGAACGTTTCTACACATTTGAAATTGTGTTTAGTTTTAAGTTTTAACGCATCTTATAGTATAAATAAAAGTATAAAACTACACGTTTTAATAAGTGTAGAATTTGACTGCTTATTTGGAGTGGTATAATACTATAATCCAAGCCATGCATATCATCTACTGTCAGCAAAGATCCACCGTTGTCGTGAATTTGACTGCTTATTTGGAGTGGTATAATTCAAGCCATGCATATCATCGACTGTCAGCAAAGATCATGGTGCTAAATGCTGCTAATTATGATGTGGCCGAACCAAAAAACAAAAATATAGTGGGCCCATACAATTGTCGTGAAGTGGGCCTACATGATTTAGTAATTGATGATGGTATCTTTGCATGGGCCCAGTGGCCCATCCACGTTTCTCGCCGCATCCTTTTATGTCTTTACAAATGCACAGTGAGACAGGCCATTAAGCCATTTTATTTGAAAGCATTAAATTTGTAATCATTGTATTTTATGCTAAAATTAAATGTTGCAACTAACATTATATTTTGGAAAATATTTTTTTATTTAAGCTTAAAAGGATCAAGAGGGTGCGTTTGGTTTGTAAGTGGGATTGAAATTGAATTTGAATTGGAAAAAAGTTTAAAAGAAAAGAAAGAGAGACAAAATGTATAGTGTATATAATTTTTAAATTAATATTATATTTAAAAGCTATTATTTATTAAATATAAAAGAGAGAAAAAAATATTAAAAAGAAGGGTAAATTGCAAAAATGGTCCTTAACGTTTCACAAAATTGCAAAAACGGGACCGAGACAAAAAAGTAGCGCAAAAAAGCCACCCACGCATTTTCGCAAAACCACCACTGAGAGTCATTTTCCGTTAATTTTCCCGTTAAGTGCCACGTAGTTGAGGTTAGTATCGTCATTTCACGGTTCCCGCCTAAAACAATATTAGACCCACCGAACAAGCACATTAATCCCCTGATCCAAACACTCCCTTGCCCAAAGTCAATCGCATTTTTTGCCCTAAAGTTTCCAATTACGATTTCTGTACCGGGAAAAATTGAAGAAGATGGTTAGTTTATTTGGGAAAAACCGCGAACGATCGTCCCCGATCCCTAATCTTCATCAACTTTACGGTATGTTTTGGGCATTGTTAATTGTATCAATTTTTTTATCTACAGTGATATGTGATTGTAATGAACAGTACGAATAGGATGTGGATTATACTTTAAGTTGATTTTTCATGTTGTTAATGTGTGTGTGTGTTGATGTTTATTGTTTGCATACAGCATCAAAGCCGACCTACTTCACTCTGAAAGTAACCCACGGTGGAAAATTTACGCCACTACCAGGAAGGATGTATGTTGATCCAGTTATTTCGTGGTATGATTGTGTGGACACAGACACTCATGTTGCGCAACAACCTGTAAGTGGCGTTGATGGTCCAGAACAAGTTGATGGCCCAGAACAAGTTGAGCAACAATCTCAACATACAGATGAGGACTTGTACCAGTTTGCCAGTCCTGGAGATAATGTTGGTGTGGGAGACGACTTGATTACAGACATGGTTGCAGAACTTGACCAGAGTGAGGATGTGGTTTTAGAGCTCAACAAAAACTATGTTGATTTAGAAGAAGTAGTGGAAAGGGATGATGTGGAAAGGGATGATGTTGAAATCGATGATGTTGAAAGGGATGATGTGGGCACCTCAACACAGCAGGTAAACGAGGAATAACATGTTGTACATGTGTCTGAGTTTGAAGATGAAGAGGATGATGTGACAGCCCCTATTGAGCCACAAGCGGAAATGACGGACTTTAAGTTTGATTTTGATCCCCACTTTGAGAATGTATCAAAGTTAGCTGATGAGTGTATGGTGAATTATACGGATCATGATAGTGGCTATAACTTTGATGATGATTTTCATAGTGATGAAGAAGGCAATAATAACAAATTTGTCACCTTACGCAAGATAAGGTTAAAAGAAATAAGGAAGGAGTATGAGGGTAGGGCGAATGTCAAGAAGGGAGAGTTTTTTGTAACAGAAACATTTAAACACCCCAAGGACATCAAAGATAAGCTCAGAATCTATGCGTTGGAGTCCCGAAGAGATATTAGGATTGAAAAGTGTGACCAAGAAAGGATTCGAGCGATGTGTAGAGGGACTGTTGTGGGTTATGGCAGAAATGATACAGGAAGTTGTCAACCATCAGCTTCTTCTTCGCAGTCAAAGGGCAAATTTGCAAGTATCAAAACCTACAAAAAAAATAGCAAGGCCATGTGCGAATGGTCCCTACATGTGTCAAAAGTGGGTGATGAAAGGAGTTGGAGTATCAAAACATTAAATGATGAACATAAATGCCTACAAACAAAAAAATTAAATTGTTGACTGCACGATTCCTTTCATCCGAGGTTGCTAAAATTCTTGTTAGGGACCGGACAGCCCCGACAGCTGCAATAGCAATGGAAATAAATGAAAAATTGCAGCTTGATGTCCCGACCACAAAGATATCAGGAGCAAGGGAATTTGCTCATAAACAAATTGACGGCGACCATGAAGAACAATATGCCAATCTTAGGGATTACGCTTTGGAATTGAAGAATAGAAACCCATATACAACCGTGAAGATTCAAGTTGAAGCAAACCCTGATTCAAGTGTTTCTTTAAGGGTTTTCAGACGGATCTATGTTTGTATTGGTGCATTGAAAAAAGGTTACAAAGCAGGCAGAAGGGACATACTAGGGCTGGATGGGGCGTTTATCAAAGGACATCTCACTGGTCAAGTCTTAACTGATGTTGGTGTCGATAGCAATAATGGCCTCTATCCAGTTGCTTATGCAGTGGTTGAAACTGAGTCCAAGAGTTCATGGTTATGGTTCCTTAGCAATCTTGGAGATGACCTTGATTTGCAACCAAATTCAAACTTCACCTTTATATCCGACAGACAAAAGGTATAAACATTGTGTAAATTCAATTAGTTGATTTCCAATCCAATTCAATCCTCATTACCATATTAAGTTTTGTACCAATCTACAGGGAATATTACCAGCCATTGCAGAACTGTTTCCTGCTGCTGAACATCGCTTCTGTGTGTGACACATATGTGACAACATGAAGCAGTTATTTAAGGGGGAGAGTATCAAGGAGCTTGTTTGGAGGTGTGCTAGAGCATCAACAATCCCTGAGTTTAATAGATGAATGGAAGAGCTAAAATCAATCGACTCTAAAGCTTATGACTGGTTAAGGAAGATATCAGCATCATCATGGTCAAGGTCACATTTTTCAGGTATACTATACACATATTATGACTTTCATCTGTACTATTAATAATATTGAAAATGATTTTGATATTATGACTGTCATCTGTAATGTTAATAAGATTAAAAGTGATGTTGATATTATGACTATCATCTGTAATATTAATAAGATTAAAAGTGATGTTGATATTGATATATTGGTTATAGGGAGAGCTAAATGTGACATCCTTCTTAACAACTTATGTGAATCGTTCAATAGCAAGTTAGTGGGCGGCAGAGATCAACCAATCATTGGTTGTTTGGAGTACATCAGGCAGTATCTTGTGAAGAGAAGTGTTAGTGTGCAGCATGTAATAGACAGATGTGAAGGTCTCTTAACCCCAACAGCAACTAAAATTTTAGAAACCATCAAGGAGGAAGCAAATGAGTATAAGGTTTTATGGAGTGGGGGGATACATACCAGTGTGTGGGAGGTTGAGGTGACCAATGTGTTGTGAATATGCCGAAAATGGAATGCACATGTAGGAGATGGGAACTCACTGGTATTCCATGTAAGCATGCTGTTGCGGCTATCAACGACATGGCTAAACACAGCAAGGAATCAACTGACAACATGGTTGTGATCCCAGAGGATTATGTGCACCAATGCTATTGGTTAACCACATGGAAGGCGATGTATCAACACAAGATTGAAGGAATTGCTGGTCGACACTTTTGGCCCAATTGCCCTATCCCTAGTGAACTAAAGCCACCTCACTACCATGTTCCAATTGGGAGACCACCGAAGAAGAGAAGAGTGTCAAGGGATGAGATTGCTGAACAGGTTATGAAAAAATCAATGGTGAAGAATGGGAAGCTGTCAAAAAGGGGCAAGACTGTCAAATGTGATGCATGTGGTGGGCAGGGTCATAATAAGAGAGCTTGTACGGGACGAAGAGGCAACCAAGGGACAAGAAGAAGGGAAGGAGTACCAGATGAGGTACTAGAAAGATCAACTCAGCCAGTGGGATCTTCTGCAACAGAGGTGGGAGCAGGGCCAAGTCAGCCAGTTGGAACACAAGCAAGTGAGGTAGCAGGAGGGCCAAGTCATCAAGTTGGAACACAAGCAAGTCATGTATCACAATCTACTGGGAATGGTGGAGGTCAAAGGAAGAATAGGATCAAGAGAAAAGCCAAAATCGCCAAGTGAGTCAACACAATTGTGATGGTGCAATAACCTTTGGTTGGTTATTTGTTTATGTGTTTTAACACAATGAGTGTATGGATTGTGTAACTGAGTTTCTGTCTTCTAGACAATAATTTGTACGTGATTTGTTTTTTAGACTTGATTAATCAGGAATGATATTTGTTTTCATTTTGGTTTACCATCATTATTTGCTGCATAATGTTGTGCACAATTTGTTGTTTGCCATCAGCATATACTTATTTGTTGTATAATGTTGTGCACAATTTGTGGTTTGCCATCATCATATACTTACGTATATTGAATGACCCAAAATGCCCACTACATAAGTATACCGAACGACCCAAACTTGTTTTGACTTTTTGTAAGTCAAAGTTGATAAGAAACCAGAAACCAAGTTTACTGCATATTGATTCTGTAATATTGACTACATTTGTCTTCTTATAATAACAAGGACAACCAAAACAACGATGATCCCACTATACTGCTAAAATCAAACACTTTTTATTAACATGAAGGTCAATACAAACCAGGGATGACCATATACCCTGTGATGATACAACCCAGAAAGATGTCAACACACCTACATACCAACGACCAACCTAAAGCAACTTAATGGCAATGAAAAAAAAGAGCCAACTAAAAATAAGAAACTTGTTGAGCTTCTTAATCCGCTGATCCTTCTCCCTCATCAACCTCACCTGCTCCTCCAACTCTTCTTCAAGCTCGTTCCTCGCCCTCAACAGGCCAGGAATCACAACAACTGCTCGGCAACACATTGGAGGATCCGTCCATTCAATAAACCCACATGAAGGACAACAGTAGAATCGTCGTCCTGGGTTCCTGTTTGTCCAGCTTGTTTTGATTGTTGCTTGTTTCCCACAGTCACAGATCAAGACCATATTTTTTGCAGGATTTCAGAAAGTGTGAAACTTTGATGTGCTGCAACGTTCATATTTAACAGGGACTGGATAGTGTACCGTTTGTAAAAAAGGCAAACAATCGCTTGCAAATTTAGTCGCTCAAGCTACAGTGTCACTAGCTTAGTACCCGGTGAACAGTAAAATGACGATACTACCCTCAACTACGTGGCACTTAACGGGAAAATTAACGGAAAAGAGCTCTCAGTGGCGATTTTGCGAAAATGTGAAACGTGGGTGGTTTTTTTGCGCTACTTATTGTATCCTAACACTTATTAATTAACACAATTAATTTTTAAAACTAACAAGTATTAATGAATAACATATTTATTTAAGTGTCAATCGGAAAAATTAAGCATTAACTAATAGTGTTAATCGAAAAAAAAAAAAAAAAAAAAAAAAACCGTACCGGAATCATAACGGAATCACAAATTAAGCATTAACGGTTGAGTATGATTACTGATATTATGTCTTGTTTGAATCCAAATACATAATAATAATCCAAATACATGATATTGGTAATTGAAGCCGCACAACGTAAACGCGTCAAGTACGAGGCTAAATGCTCGGATATGGGATATGGGTTTCTCCCCTTTTCATTCTCCTCTTTTGGAGAACTTGAGAAGGATGCGGTGGCCTTACTTAAACGTATCCGAAGATTCTCTGTGACTCAAGACATTGGAGCACGTGCTGCTGCTCATATTTTTAGTAGGGTTAGCTTCGCTATAGCTAAAAGAGTGGGGGGCCAGTTAATATCTCGGCTCCCCACTAATTTCTTGTAAACCCTATGTTTTTCTAATAAAATGATCTTTTGATAAAATAATAATAATAATAATAATAATAATAATAATAATAATAATAATAATAATAATTAAACAAAAAAACAAAAGAAATAAAAAAAGTATTACCTTTCCAAAAAAGTTGCCTTGTTAAATCATCGTCGGTTGAGTAGCCGCCGGTTGAGTAAATTTGGAAGTTGATGTGGGCCCCATAATAAGGACACGTGTCGCATTTTGAGAGGGGTTACGGAGTTGAGTAGTCGCGCATGACCATTTAGGGAATTTAGTTTAAAAGTGACCATGTTGAGGATCAAAAAAAATATTTTGTACTAGATTAGTACTTATTCTTTGATTCTAAACCTTCAGAAACCCTCATACCAAACAGGCCCTGATTCTTTTAATAGGAACAATTGCACATATAACTTGTGGCCGGTGGGCGAGGTGAAAACAGCCTAAGAGCACGCGGTAACGTAACCGTGAGTTAAAACTTAACGCACTGTCACGTCAGCACCACATAAGCTTTTACCTTTTAATCTTCACTCTTGACATTCCACCCCAGTAGCATAACTCACCTATAACTCACCTTCACCCCAATTTACAAATTAACCCCTTAATTATTTCATTCATTCAACAACCCAAATATTTCATTAATAACCTTAAAAAAAACCTTTCGAATTAAAAAAATATATATATAAAAAAAAAAAAAAAAAAAAAAAAAAAAAAAAAAAAAAGCCTGCTACTATAACACAAAAAACACACACAAACACAAACAAACACAAACACAAACATAAACACATAAAAAATAAGGGGCAAAAACGAAAGTTGTTTTTTTTTTTTTTTTTTTTTTTTTTTTTTTTTTTTTTTTTTTTTTAACGCACGTTAAGCCCTTAACGTGGTGAGTTAACGTGGGCTTGCCTTTCATAGGCGGTAAGGTAACTCGGTCAAAAAATGAGATACGTTAAAAGTTAACGTGGGAGTGAAGGTTACCTTACCGAATGGTCTAAGGCCTACAATTTTAGTGCCTCAAAATTTATATTCGATGTATAAAATTAATATATAAGAAAAGACAGAGACACAATTTCATCATTCTTGAAAAACTCAATAATTACTTCAATATCTTTCTAATTTTCATAATTTTAAAATAATTTTCATAATTTTAAAATCTTTAAAATACTCATGTATATCCAAATAAATATTTTTTATATAATCAAATAATAATAATATCCGAAAGTATTATCTAAATACCGACAAAAATGTTGTATTACTTTCTTGCCCTTTTCCCCAAAATCAAACACATTCATCATGTTTACAAAATGGATCATATCCCCACGTATTAAATCCTACTCGTTTTTCTCGGCACATACAGATTTATGTTGGCTCATCTTTGCAATTTAAATTCATATTTATTTTTAACATCCAATTTCATTAAATATTAATGACATGTATATTCTTCTAGAAGTGAATAATTGTATATATTAGCTTATTTTAAAAAAAAAATAAGTTCATACTATGATAAGCTCTGATAAATTCGCGAACCAAACATGCTCATAACTATAACCAAGGGTTTTCATGTGCTCATTTATCATACACTAATTTTGTTTAGTAATGTACTAATGTATTCGGCCTCAAACACCGACCAGTGACATAACGACAGAAAAACCATTTTTGTTTGCTCTGAAATGTGAACCTAAAATGGCCACCAGGGCCAAAAACCGACACAGTTGATGGTCATCCCTAGTATAATTATGCTTGTCAGATTTATTTAACCCTGGATCGTCGGTGTAGACAAGCATTAAGAGTAAACGAATTTTTGAAGAAATTTCCAGCGTTGATAGATGTTTTGTCGTCACTATTTACCAAAACGGGTAGATAGAGAAAGATCTATTTTCATGTTACCGGAGCAAATTGTACCTTTTGGACTTTTTTGAGATGTTTGTTCATCTAAAGAGAGTTTAAACCACCATGCACTTTAGAGATGGTTTACATCCCCATAAACGAATTTATTAAGAATCGTGGTTCTTCTTGATTTACTAAGACTAATGCAATGGGTGTTGCCCTCCAACCACAACTCCATAAAAGCAATGCGTTGCCCCATTAGCTCACCTCAAAGCGACGTGTTGCTTGATGACCATTTCAATGTTTTGGTTGATTAAGTGACCGAAACATTTAACAAAGCAACTATGATTTGTTGTTACCACTAGCTAGTTATAGTTGGGGTGGAGTTGTAGAGAAAGAAAGCTGAGATGGCGCTGAGGTGACGGGTTGTTTGGGTGAAAAAGTGGTCACTACTAGAATGGGTTGTCTCTGATATCTCATATTCCCTCTTTGTGTGGTGGAGGTTTTGGTAGTAGACCTGTGAAGACAATAATATGCGGTGGATACATTTTATAGCAATTACTTGTCTTCTTGGCAGCTATAATCGAGCCGAGCTTTTAAAAGTTAATGAATGTGGACTTTTTAGCCATAAAGGTTTTGTGCCTGGTATCAACTAAGGAACTACAAAAAAAAGTGCACGACAAACTACCGAAAATTTCAATTCACGTGGACCTCCATGAGATTTTGTGTCACGTCAAATTCTGAAGGTGACCTTTTATTTAAAGCGTCCTCGAGTTAAAAGACAAAGATAAAGTGGAAAGAAAACGATTGAAGCTAAAAGGTAATGTTCTTGAGATTATAAACTATTAGAGTTCCGTTAAGTTGCAACGGGTGAAATCAAGGTACATATGCAGAAAGAAAGAAAAATGGCATACTTTCTTTTATTGGATGAACAAAAAAAAACGATGATTGCTGTTATGGAATTTACAAAGAAATTAAAGATTTCCCTAACGACGATTTTTCAGGTAGAAGGATAAAAAAGTATACTCTAACTAAAGTGTCCCCTAATAAAGCAAAAAAAACATAATTACAATGTACTCATGTTCTTTTCGTCTGCTCTTCTGGTTTAGGCTGGTGGCATCATCGAAGGAAAATTGGTGGGGATTCATGCATCACGGTTCATAGCTGTTACCATGGGACAAAAAATACCATTAAAAACGCCAAACAAAACTGACTTGAGAATTGTGATAAAAACGCCAAACAACTTTCTTTTTTTCTTTTTTCAAGTAAAACAGATAAAGATATTTTACCTGCCAGTAGAAGGGCCTCCTGAATAAACACCATGCCCTCCATAACCACTCCCAGGATTCTGAAAACATAATAACAGTGATAAAAAAAAAAAAAAAAAAAAAAAAAAAAAAAAAAAAAAAAAAAAAAGAAAGTTACTGGTGTTTGGGTTTGCTTTCCGGATCTAAGAACCATTTTTTAGTATTTTTTATTTCACAGACCATTTGTACGTTTTTTATCTAATAATTTGGTAAAAAAGACAGAATTTCCTAAACATCTAATTATCGAATATATAAATAAAACAAAAAATTGTCAAACATCAGATTATTTTATAACATCTTAAAGCAGATATACATCCAAACACTTTCAAAAAGCACAACAAAACACCCGCTAAACAGCTAAAAAAATAGAAATTTTGTTACCTGGGAACCACCATAGCCACCATAATCATCACCCTGAGGCAACTCTTGATCAAATCTATTAGAGCGAGAACTATGTCCACGTCCACGTCCCCGGCCACGGGAATTACCATCACGGTTTCTATATCTTGAAGATGCATCTGGCGTGTCCATTGGCATGGGATGATAAGGCATTGCCGGTGGTCCTGCTCTAGTTCCCCCCATCTCAAATACATTGGCTCTTAAACGTGTGGTTACTTCTAGAAGAGCATTGCTAGCAACATTCACGTCTCCAGTGATCTAGCAACCATAAGTAATAGTACCACTATTATAAAGACGTTTTTCAGGAGTTTCCGTGTGTGCGTGTGAGGGAGCAATTAAAAGAAAGATAACACTTGGTACAACAAAATGGCTCATTCTAAGTACGGGTCCAAACGGGCTGGGTCGTACACCCTAACACTTTCTTCTTCACTTTCTATAAACAATGATTACAATATTATAAAAATATGGTTATCGTCACGTAAAAAATTGCAGTGGTTGAGGTATTCCTCCAAGTTCGAAAACACTATTTAGTCCCTCAAATTTTTAATAAAAACTTTAAACTTCAGAAAATGAATCGCTTTTTGGTGAAAGTACGCAGAGTTTATCTGGCGATATAACCATACAAAATATTTTAATATAAAATGATGTAGAAGGTTATTAAAACTAAGCTTTGGGCGACTTGCAATCCATTTGACCTATTTGACCCGTTTCCCTTTTATTTACTTTCTTTAATCTTTAAATGACCCATTTGAGGTCAAACACAACCCAAAATAACCCAATTCATAAGTAAACTGATCGAGTCTCCCGCCTCAACTTAATTGCCGCGTGTCTGAAATTAGTAAAGGATTAGTAAAATACCTGGACCATTTCTTCATCTTCCAATGCAACTCTAGGCAGATTTTCCATAGTGATGATACGTATGTTTGCTCTTGTTAGGCTTCTCATCTCAGAAATAATCGCCCCGCCTTTACCAATCAAACATCCTATCCGTGAGCTTGGGACTAGCAAGCGTGTAGTAAATACAACTACTCCAGAGTCTTTTTCACTCTTCTCACTGCATCGTGGTTGCAAGCGCATTGCTGCATCAATTGTTGGTGACGGTTCTTCAAATACCTGCAAGAAAGTAAATCATAGTGTCATTAATCTTACTATCGACTTTAATGATATAATAAAAGTATGGATATACCTCTTTTGCAGATACAGTTATGAGGCAATCATCTCCTTCGGCAGTGTCACTATCGACTTTAATGGCTGCACCAGATTCTTGTCTTATTTGTTTAATGATTACACCACCTTTGCCAATCACTGCGCCAATATTCTCAGTTGGACAAACAAAACGAAGCGAGAACTCCTTTGCAGAGGCTGCCCAGTCGGCCCCATCGTTTTTGTAACCCCCGTAAGGACCCATTACAGAGTGTGGGCCCATAGGTGCACCGTGGATTGGACCCATGTAGCCACCACCGGCTCTATGGATACTGGATGAGGACAACAATAGATGCTGGGATCGTGATGGGTTCTCATGAAGACGAGTTGCCAATCGATACAGAGCATCCTTAACAACCTCAGTGTCGCCACTAACCTAGAAAATTAAAAGATTTATATTCTTTAGCACAATTAACGAGTCAATGATAATAACCAGAACAATGTCACCACACACATTATGAAATCATTTATCTGCAAACTGAAAACTTAATAGTACCTGAAGAAGCTCGTCAAAGTTCAAGGCACAATATGGCAAACGATCATCACTCAGAATACGGACTTGAGCACGTGTTTCACTACGTATGTTTTGAACAACTTGTCCACCTTTTCCAAGCACACATCCAATTTGATCAGAAGGCACAAGCATTCTGACTGTAATTTGTGGAGCCTCACCAAATTCGTCATCAGCAACAGGTGCATCATCAGCAATGATCTTATCGTGAACCTTAAAAAGAGCATCTAGTGCAGGACAAACAAAATCATCGCTATTCCCGAAACTATTAGTTTCCTCACTCGAACTATAAATAATGACAACACGCTCTTCACATCCAGGCACGCTTTCATTAATTCTAATTTTTGCTTGAGTGTCAGCTCTTAACTGTTTTATAATATCACCACCTCTTCCAATGATACTTCCAACCTTTCTACCGGGACATAAGTAGCGGTACACCGTATCGTCTGGTCCAATCCCGTGTGATTCCTTTTCTTCAGTGGGGTTTGTTCTTCTACCTCCTTCACTCCCTGGAATCTCAGGTTGGTAACTCGATCGTTTCTCATAGTCGCTCTTCAGGCCAGCCATTAGAAGAAAATACTACGACCAAATACCAATCACTCTAGCCGAAAGTCTGCAAAGAAGATATGTAGCTTCATAAATGACTGCTGAAAGTTAACTAGCAAAAACATGGAGTAAAGTAGGATACTAGATAAAAGTTTAATGTTAATTAAGGTTTAAATTATTACAATCTCAGCGTTAACTGTTAAGAACATCAAATTTAGGATTAAGTGCAGCAAAAATAAAAAAATGTTCGCCATTTTCTAATCGTATGCAACATACTCTAGTGTCTTTCATTGTAGTCACAGGACACACAGCACAGGAAGGGGCGGGAGTGGTGGCAGGGACACACACACACAAACACACGAGAAGGTTTAGGGAAGTTTTGCCATCAAGACCAAAAAACTTGGGAAGAAACAGCGGCGGAGTGGTGTTCCCACTTGGGACAGATGCCCCATTGGGATATATGCGGGAACAATCAGGCACTCGCCATGCTCTACAATGACAACAACAGTAGAAAGACTCCCTGTGCTCTAACTACCTCTAAAACTATATTGCGACAAAAAGGGAAAATTCAATAAGATATCTAATACATCTCGAGATTGTCACAAGTAAAATTTCTAATAAAAATTAAAACTAAAGTGCCTATGGCTTAGCGATATTAAGGTGTACTATAATGTGTACCCCCCCCCCCCCCCCCCAAAAAAAAAAAAAAAAAAAAAGGGATTTAATGTTTAAGTCTCACTTGAGACAGATTTAGTTTTAGCACATATGTACGAGTTTCCCGTTTCAAAAGTTTTTTTTTTTTTTTTTAAGTTCCAACTCGGCAACTAAAGTTTTTGAAACGCACTACTTTTGTATACAACAACAACAAAAACAATACTCAACCCCGCCATAGCAGGTATGGGGAGTTAGAATGTAGACACCTCATACCCCTACCCAGGGTAAACCAGACACTAGGGAGACGCTCTACTCTAATATCTATAGTGCAAAAAAGTAACCACAATGCAAACAAACACACTCGTGGCTACAAACATAACCACCATCTTATCTTATACATTACCTAACCCGCTAACCGTTTAAACACATCAAACTCAAGCACAAAAGTCTATCTCAGGGGTGTCCTAGTGGCAACACACTAAAATATGTAACGTCTTAAGTTCAATTCTTGCTAGGTACAAACAACCCTGAAGCGGCCACGTCAACCTTAAAAAAAAAAAGTTTCAGTCTGCGTGGCGGTGGGTCCAAACTAACGCAAAAACCTAAACCATATTTATCCTTACACCTCTAATCACAAAAATAACAATGTGCAAACAACCCTTAAGTGGTCACATCAACTTTCCAAAAAAGGTTTCAGTCTACGTGGCGGTGGGTTCAAATAACGCGAAAACCTAAAGCATATTTATCCTTACACCAACACCAACACCAACAATAACAATACTAATGTCAAATTATTATTAACTTCTAACCACAAAAACAATAATGTGCATATTTAACATAACACCTAAAACAATTATCCGCAGACAAAAAACACACAGTTTACGAATCATAGATTTATTTAACTACTATATATAATACACCGACTAATATGTTTAAAGTTAAAAACAGATAACGTTTTAGTATATAACAAGAATAACTTATTAAAGTTGTATTGAATGGGATTGAGTTTGAGTTTTAAGGATGCTTACTGTTGTTTTTTTGAGGTAATAACACAACGGTGTGTGTGTGTGTCTGTGTGTTGTTAAATTTATGGGTTTTGTATTTGTAGGGTTTGTGCACCAAAAGAGGGACACCGTTATTCCTTTCTTTTTATTTACGTTTTCAACCTTTTTTATTGAAGCCGATGACGTTACACACCCTCTCAATGTTAGTTTGTGGAACCTCCCAACTAGAGGTGCACTAAGCCTGGGCCAGGCCGGGCTTGGATCGGGCCGATAAAAGTTTGGGTTTTTATAGTATAAAAAATGCTTAGTCTTAAAAAAGCATGGGCCGTAAACAAAATGTTGGGCTTATTCGGTGCAAATGGTCCAGACTGGGCTTTAGCCCGGCCGGCTGACCCAAGACCGGGCATTTTTTGACATTTTTTTATATTTTTTGTAATAATAATATAGTTATTATATACGGAAATATTTTATCAACATTTGTAAATACATTACTAAAAAATAACAAAATAAAATTACAGATTATAAAGAAGCACATTAATTGCACAATAAAAGTTCTAACAACAAAATCTTGGGCTTTCGGGCGTTTTTGCGAGCTTTTTTGGGCTTTTTGGTTGTCTTTTTCAGACATTTTAGGGGGCTTTTTGGCTTGGCTCAGGCCAACCCGGGCTTTGGTGGAAAATATAAGGATCATTTAGGCCTGTTAGGCCAGACCGGGCTTCGGCTCAGACTTTTTCAGGCTTTTCCAGACCGGGCCTAAGCCCGAGATCGGGTTTTAGCCCATCTGTGCATATCTACTCCCAACCAAATGGTTATAGGTTCAAGACTTACTTAGAACATGTCAGATAGTTTGTGGCATATATATTGTAAGATACTTAGTTGTCGTTTAAAAGAAAAAAGCTAAACAAATGGCCACTAAAGTGTATATATAAACAGAAAGATAGATAGATAAGCAGGGATGGAACTAAGGAGTCCTACGGTGTCACAGGACCCAATAAAATTTTGCTTAGTGGTGCTAATTTTCGTAAAAAACGCTGAATTTTCTAAAACACACCTGATTCCAATGCATTGTGTTTCTAGTTTTATCTTAGTTAATCCATCAATAGGTGAAAAGTGAACATATTTTTCACTACACTAAATCATTTTAACCTCGAAAATCTTATAATTTTGTTAAAAATTTTTGAATACTACTGTTAAAGGAATTGTGCAATTGTGCATCCGGTCACTTTAAGCTAGCTCAGATAAGTATTTGTTGAAATATCGAATAGCTTGTGTGTCAACTTTAAAAGTGTCATTTTAGTTGCAAAAGCTTGAGAGTACATTTCAATGAGTTTTCAAGACCATATAACAATAGAATTGACTGATAAAATACGGAGTAAATCTTTATATAATGTTATAAGCTAGAATCTTATAAGATAAAAGTGTAAAAGCTATTTGGGTCACGTGTCATAGCTATGTAATCCAGATTCATGGAAGACTAGAAGTCCAATAAAATAAGCTTATGAGCTTTTTCAAAATGTTTAGATAAGCATTTGAAATATTAGTAGTTGCAAACTAGCAACTAGCTATACTCGTTCACTATTTCACATTTTCATTTACAACTTTCAATGGGCCTATTTTTTGGGTCCGTATCCAGCTCCATACTTATTGATTTATATGGGACTATTTGTTGAGCTAAATGGGTGCGAACAAGACTATTTGTAGCCCAAGCCTATATATTCCCCTTAACTATGCCAACAAAATTCCTTTGTCAGCCGTCCTTCATTCGCACCTTAGGCCAAGTGTAGTAAGGGAGCTGATATAGGAGCATCGTCGACAAAAGGATCACCCTAAGATGATCATCTCATGGCTATTGAGAACGAATCAAATCAGATGGTTCTACTTTCTGACTTGCTCCTACGGAACCAAGATCGAAAATATTGAAAAAATCAGTCATTCACAACCACTGATGAATCGACGCCCTACTAGCGGATCGCCGGCAAGAAGTCGAGTGGAAAAGCACGTATCTTGATGCGTGACCGTGGTCACTATTTTCACATCAGTGTCAACTCAGTTTTCTTTATTTACAACCAACTTAGTATAATAAGACAACCGTGGTCACCACAGAAAACATACATCATTTAAACACATATATACCCTATAAAAACACTCACACACAACAAGTCACACGACTTGCTCGTGCAGACGACCGAGTATTGCTTTTTTGCCATGCAAGACGCATCCTTATGGATGAGTGTAATAGGGGTGACCACGATCATGATGAAGGAGGACTCGATCATCGTGTCCCTATTACAGATGGTCTTATCACTTATGTATTGACCCATTTCCCATGTTAAAAAATCGAGTAGCAAAAGATGATCAACTAGTAGCTTAGTTAAATGCGAATTATTAAACCATAACTAAATTATAATCTACAGAAACATATTTTTGCATCTAATATATGATAAACAATATAAGATATGTTGGCCAATTTTTAAATTCATCTACGCTCTATATAAAATTAGCCCTGGCTGGAGTAATTAGTAACCTATATTTTTGTATATACCAATTTTTAAATTCTTCTCATTTTAAATTTTTTCTCACTGGATCTTTACCCAATATAGTTGGACCAATTTTGGTTCAAACTTCAAAGAAAGAGTTTTACGCGCCTCAGCATGAGCTACTTTACGTCAATGCATGAAATTAAATGGGTCAAAGTTAATTCAATTAGGACACAAGTATCTTTGTCATAGAACGTTAAATGTAAGTATGAAAAAAGTTATATTTTGCCAGACTATCTTCATTTATTTTTATGTCATAGAGCTATGCTGCTTTTTCTTTTCTTTGTTTGCATTGAAATGGTAATTTGTATACACAAGTTCAACTTCTTAATGTTTAATACTACATTTTTTTTTTTTTTTTTTGTTACTACTTGTGATATAGTAGAAAATATACAAATTGTACAAATGAAATTTTTAATTGATAGAATAAGAAAGCTTAATTTTGAAATTGATCTCTCCTATAAAAAGTCAAAATTAAATTAGCTTGGTCCAAACTACTTTTTTTTTTTTTGGTGCAAAATGTGAATTATATTAATACCCAAACTTTGTACATCATAACTAAAATACAGCTGAATTGGGCATACCCAAGACAGACATACAACTACAGGAAATACAAAACAAAACAAAACTCTGCATCCGATGTCTGATATAGCTTAATAGATATCTGATAAGACTGCTTGAAACAGCCAAACAGTCAAGCTAATCCCATCTTTCACCAAGCAATCGGGATAAGCATTCACCTTTTAAGCACCTTTTGAAAAGTTTAGTGGAGAAATTTAGAGAAGAAAGAAAAATAAAAATACACATGACATTGAGTTAATTTTTAAACTTTTTTTTATTTATTATTATTATTTTAGTTTTGGACTAAAAAAAACGTTATACTTTGGTTTACTAATAAAATTTACAATCAAACCTTAAACTTAAAAAAAAAATAATAATAATAATAAAAAAAAAAAAAAAAAAAAAAAAAAAAAAAAAACTCCTAAATCTATATTATAGAATTAAGTGTAGAATCCTTAATTTGCGCAAATCAATCAACAGAATCTTCGTACTAAAAGATTTGTTATCCTCTTTTTGTATTACTATACAAATGAACTCCAAAAAAAGGGTCCGGCACGACGAGTCTTTTAATTAAGTAACTAAAAGAAAGTATTAGATAACAATTGCTATTATTATTATCATCATCATTTTATTATAATTATATTAATAATCATTATTACTAAATTGATCATAATACTAAAAATACCATCAACATACGCTTACATGTTATTTAGTATATGCACCTGATTAAATATAATTATATAAATATTTATATTCAATGAATTTTAATTATGTCAAAATATCAAATAAACTACTCAAACAATAAGATTATTAAACAAAATTGATCATATTTTTAATCCCGAGCAAATATAGTTAAAATATTATTAGGTATAGTCATTGTAAATTTGTAATACCAAAACAGGTTAAAAAAGACTAGAATGCGGATAACGATAAAGAATTTAATTTTAATACCCAAAATTTATAGATGCACGGGATTATAAGTATCAAAATGAAAACACTACTTATAATTACATGCCAAACAAGTTTAACTTAAATATAAGAGTTTTACCATATCCACAAAATGTATACAATAAAACATTCACAAAATTGTGATTGGTGACTTTTGCTACAATTTCTCTTTCTTCTGTTTGATTCGCCCAATCAAACATAGCAAACTCAATTTTGTGGATTTTTTTTATTTTATTTATTTATTTATTACACATTTTGTGGATGTAGACAACTCTAAATATTGTTATTAGTTGTCCTTATAGTCGGAACCCTGTGCGTGTAATATAACAGTGCCAAATTCTTATACGCCCGTATAGTAAACAAAAATTTTAAATTTTAATTCATGTGTAAACGTCATACGTTCACTGGAGTTATAACATTTCAATAAAATCCACCTGATATGTTGATTTCACTACCGGTAAAATGATAAATAGGCATGGATTATAGTAGTATAACGATTAATTTGAATGTGTGAGTATTAACTTCACACGAAACATACCCAAAACATTGTGTAAATGCCTTCATGCATAAGAGAAAACAATACATCAATTGAACCAACATTCATTTATTCCATGTTAGGCAATATTTATTTCTTAGGAAACATAGCCAAAACATTGTTTAAATGCCTCCTTACAAAAGTGAAGCAATACATCAATTGCACCAAACATTCATTTATTCCATGATAACACTATCTTTGATTCACAAGAAAACAGCACAATGTATTTATAGATCTGTTCAAGTAGACATAAATGACATCTTACCCAATTCAAACACTGATGTTTTTCTTGAGCCCAATAGGCCCACATCTTCTAATCTTTTTTGCTAATCTCCATTTGTATGTTGTAGCTTGCTAAAAAGTGTATTTATTTATTATCTCAAATTACTTTTTGTTGCACGATGAAGTTTGCTTTATAGATAATTTTAATTTAGAAAAAAATAAAACCATGTACAGATATGATTACAACAGGAAGATTTGACTAAAGAATACAAAAGCCTATTGATTTAGTTCTAATTCAGTTTTGAATTTGCTTCTTCAACTTCGATATTATTACACTTGATACAATCCCATGTGATGATGTTCATTCGTAGCTAACTTTTTTTGTCATTTGGTGATGCGTTGGAAGACAAACATAAATTGCTAGTGATTTTTGCAAATGAGATACCTGTAAATTTTAAAACTTATACTTTTGCTTGTAGATATAATTTTTTATGAAGAAGAGAGTTCATTTACATATAACAAAAATTTCTGCATACCAAATGATAAATCTAAGCAACTTATTTTTCTATTAGGAAAAAAAAGAAAGATTAACTAGTATTTTAATTAAAAATGCAATTACATCCATTTTAATTAATTTAAATATCTCATTAACCATCACTAACTATTAATTGGTAGACAAAATAAAGTATGTCATCGCGACGGACATTTTATTATCTTTTAATAGACGAACACTTTCATATACTTTCGGGAAAAAAAAAATCTTCGTTTTTTTACATTTTTTTCAGTATTGGAATTCGCATGATATATCACAATTGATTTAACACTAGTATAGTAGTTCGAACACTAAACAATTGTACTAAAATTGGCATAACTATTTGTGTATAAATAAAAAAAACTTTCCCTGTTTTTTGCAACAGAAAATACACATTTATGGTTTTCTAACCATATATCACACACTATATGAATAATAGATTATATCAGTTTATTACTAGTAATAAAACTTCTGTAATCATGTGAAACAAATGACATGTGGTAAAATCACATGTGATTAAGATTGCGTGTGATAGAAATCATATGTGATTTTATTTGTTTTATCCAACTTTGATAAATTAACTGAAGTAATCAACAATTCAAAACATAATGTATTATATATGTTAGAAACATATGAATGTCTAGTTTCTAGAATAAAACTAGTGACTTTTAGAATTTTTTAGAAAGAGTTATGTTCATTTTTCTACATGTTTATATATTCAAATAATTAAATTATTGTTAAATCATATATGATTTCTCATGCAAGTTTCAATAATAATAAAAAGAAGAAAAAATGTGAAGTAAAAAAATACGTTTGTCAAAAGTATGTAAAGTGGTCTTTTATAGAAAGATAATTAAATATTTGTTGTGATCATGGTGGAATTTTTTTCACGATTAACGCTTTAAAATATATTAAAAATAAATAAATAAATAAAAAAGATGAAAATGGATTTACTATTTATTATAAAAAAAATGAATTGCAGAAATTGATAAGTTAGTATGCAAAAAACTTTTATTATCTCTCACATTATTTCACTTAAAAAAATGTTAAGGATTCCTTAATCAATGGAGAATCCATTTGCCTTGAGAAGAAGACTCAGATCTCCATTACATTCTAAATCATAATTACAAGAAGATTGAAACTTTTAAGTTTAAAAGCTTCTTCCCACTAATTCACTAAATATTGTCCGTCGGTGTAGTTTTTAATCACTTATTTTTTAACATTTGGTCTTTTAGTGTAGCTGAGTAATTACCACTTTTAATAACATCTATTTGCTTACTGCTAGTAGTATTAACAAAATAATGTCATGTTATATTCTTAATAATCACCCACAAGATAGCCTAGTAGTCAGTCACTATAATGTCTTTATAAGAGATGTCAAATTTCAATCTCTCTGTATGTACATCTTGAGGGCGGTATGTGAAAGAGTCAGGAACCGGTTACGACAAAACCCCTGTTAAGTCGTGTACATCTGTGTTAAAAACTTGTCATTTTCTGATAACCTAAGCACGCAAAATCTCATTTGTTTACTCGTTATATCATATAATTCACCCACATATAGCTTTGGACGACAAACTAAAAAACACTTATAAAAAAAAAAAAAAAAAAAAAAAAAAAAAAAAAAACGCGAGCAAATACCCAGATTTGCCAAATGTGGTCATCTCGCTGTTGTAATGATTTCTTAGAAAGATTAACGTGGTAGTTTAAAACGCTAAACGGTCGTAGTCAAATTAACATGTTATGCACGTACGTGATGATACCGACGTACAGTTAAAGCCTTAAATAGTGCCTGCCTCTAAAGTCATGTAGAAGATCTTAGAGTCCATTTAGCCGTTTATAATGTCTTGTAATACACTATGTTAAAGTAAGTTTCACATTGTTATGATAATATCATCATGACTTTGCATGCATGGTTAGGTTAACTAAGCATGAAGAGGTTGTCAAAGTCTTTTTAGATGATGATCAAAACACAATATAAACACAAATATTTCAACTTTTTTTCCATACAACACTCCCCGCTAATTGCGGTAATTTCATGATATACATCCCTTTACCGTCAATTCTATCTTAAATAAAGTAACAAGAATTAATGAAATATGAAGTTTTGTGTATGACTAACACAATAGGCAGTGACGAAACCAAGGGTGTCCCGTGATTCCCATGGATTTTTATTGCGTAGTGTTAATTTGGTTAAAAAAAACCTCGATTTTTCTTTAATACACCCGGTCTCTAAAACTTGTGTTTAGTATTGCTTAGTTTATTATAAGTGCACCTGGTCGTTTTGTGATTTGGTTCCGTCCCTGACAATAGGAATAAACAAAATCTATTAATGGGACCTTCAAATTATTAAACTTTATTCCTTGTGCTATAAAACATGTCATGAAACAACATTATTCGATTTGACCAATCTTTTGTCACACGTACCATTTTACATTTTGTTTTTGAAGTTCCAAATTTTATTCGAATTGTTTTTGTATGTTTGAAATTTTCTTGTGGGTAACCACTAAACCGGTAAATCTTTTGGCAAAAGTTAAAGGAATTAAAATTAGTTGGTTTGTAGAAGCAAAGAATATGAAAAATCCTGACCGTTGTGTCAGGCCAAGAAACTTTTGGCATCTTTTAAATGGATGGTTGTGATTTTAAACATTTAAACACATATCGTCTAAAGCGACGGCGTGATAAGGACTTTTCATTTGTCGATGGCCGTAAGCTAACACATTTGAACAATTCTAATTTCTGAGAACTTTAATGTTCTGCTTAAAGGTACGTAGTGGTTTGATCACCTTCACGTTCACATTGTTTACTTTTGTAAGACTAAGAGCATGCCCAGCCATAACGCAGGACATGATTTAAAGGGAGTTTTGCCCGGCGTTAACCTGCGTTATGGTTGTGGCCTCCAGCGTTAGAGGCGCGTTAACGTGGCGCGTTAGCCTGCTAACGCAGCGTTAGACATGAAACTTGAGTAAAAAAAATAATAATAAAAAATTTGTTTTACCCCCTCCAACGTTCCATTTTATAGCCGTTTTATTTCAAAAAAAAATTTCACTTTCACTCCCTCAATAATTAAAAACGGCTAGTTTTTAAAATTCACCCAAAAATTACTTTTAAAACATTTAAAACAACTATAAATACCAACTTAACACACATATATTTTTCACACATTCACTACTAATTTTCTACTCTTTTATAATTCCTTTATAAGAAAAAAACCTTCCTCATTCATAATGGATCCAAATTAAAATAACGATTTTGATCCGAGTTGGTCAGACCTTGATGACGAAGAAGACATACAGTTTATGGTTCAAGCGTACGAACTACAGCAACGCTTAGAAGAAGAAGAAGCTCATCCTCATGTGCCCCGTATCAACATACATCGTGAACGTGAGCTTGCTGAAGAACGTTTGAAAAATGACTATTTCGTTGAAGGTTGTAAGTATAAGCACAGTAAATTTCGTAGGAGGTTTCGTATGAGCCGGAAACTATTTATGCAAATAGTGATCGGTATTGAGTCTTACGAATCCGATGTTATTCCAAACCACTTTCAATACTTTAAGACAGGAATCGATTGTACGGGTCGAGGGTGTATTAGTCCACTTATGAAGCGTACATCTGCGATACGACAATTGGCGTATGGCACCGCCCCAGATGCGTTCGATTGTACGGGTCTAGCTGACGAAATTTACCCGCAGTGGGCAACTTTCGTCAAATCTTTCTCGGCAACGACTGATGAGAAACATAGCTATTTTAAAAGGAAGCAAGAAAGTGCACGCAAAGATATCGAACGTGCTTTTGGCGTGCTTCAAGGACGTTGGGGTATACTACAGCAACCGGCACGTGCATGGGAAATTGTCAAGATACAAATAATCATGTATACATGCATTATATTGCATAACATGATTCTAAAAGATCAAAAATTTACACTCCGCGAGTATAAAAGAATGTGGGTAGATCCAGCACCACATTTGAGTCAAGAAAGGTGGATCGACAGGTGTGATACGCAAAGGCGCAAGACAAGGGAAATGAGCGATGCAGGCGTGCATACTCAACTCCAACGAGATCTTATGGAGCATGTTTGGCAGCAACGTCTTCAACACCAACAACAACAAGAAGAAGAATATTCCGAAGACGACGAATAAGTAGTTTTAATTCGTATGGTTTAATTTCTTATGTTTCGGTTTTTTTTTCTTTTTCTATTAATCGTTGTTGTTGCTATTTTAAGTTTTTTATAATTTGTATTGTAAGAAATTAAGTTTTAATGTTATGTGGTTTATTAATTGAATTGTTTGTTTTAGTTGATGGTAGAATTTGAAAATATTTGAGTTAAAGCTAAGTTATTGTTGTGGGTGTTTTTTTCTGAGTTAAAGTTAAAGTGGAAAAGCTGATGTGGCGCTGACGTGACACTGCGTTAACTTATAACTTGTGTTACGTATAGGCATGCTCTAATGTTAAGAGCAGTGGGTAACATGCCTACATGTTATCTTATAACTCACACGTCAGTGACACATCAAATTTAACTTTTTAACCTTACTTATCACTTTCTATAATGGTACAATAACTCACCTTAACACTTTTACCTCAATTATTTTTAATTTCAACCCCAAACTTTAACAAATAATTCTTTTAAAAACTAACATAAACATTTATAAAACTTAAATTTCATTAACTAATATACGTAACCACAAATTACATTAAGTACGACAATTAAACATAAAACATCTAAATTAAACTACGATAATTAAATATAAAACTTCGAATCAAGAAAATGATTCAATCTGTGTCATATCCCTCGTCACTCGAATCCTCGTTACTCGAATCGTCCTTACTCGATGGCACACGGTTTAATCTCATTTTTCATCGCCATTCTGCTCGACGGTTTCTTCGATCCTCTTTAGCTTTTGCATACGCCTCAGGAGATCTTGCCTCACGTTATTCATCCGCTTGAATCTCTAACAACATTTGCATATCTTGCTCGAAGAGCTCTTCATCAGTCAACCCAAAGGTAGTGGGTTGGTTTTGTGGTGGATTGTTTACCGGTGGATTGTTTACCTGTGGAAAAAGAACTTCAGGTGGAGCGTTTTGTCGTGGAGTGTCATATAAGATTACGGAAAACAGATCTTGTGGTGGATTGTTTTGTGGTGGAATGTCGTATGGGAATATCGGAAACGGATCTTCCGTGGTGTGTTGTAAACCGATTCATTATCTGGTGATGTGTTTTTTGACATTGTTTCGTATGAATTGTTTGTGAATTATGTATGATTTGTGTGTGTATTGTGAGCATTCGGAAATGGCTATTTATAGGACCGTTTTTTGAATTCCAAATTTAAATCTATCCCGCTCTATTTTTTGAATTTGAATTTTAAACATTTATCCGCCCTTTTTTTTGAATTTGAATTTTAAAGTTTTTTCTACACATTTTTTTATTTGAATTTTAAATGTTTATGCACACATGTTTTTGAATTTGAATTTTAAACGTTTAACCGCCTTTTTTTTTTTTTTTTGAATTTGAAATTTACACATATCCTGCTCAGTTTTTGAAATTTGAATTTCTAAACACCCTTATATAAATCATACAATAACATAATATTTTGCACACACTTCACTTTCTAAACAAATTTACAATGGCTAATCGTTGGTCCGTTGAAGAAGAAAACTTGTTAGCCAACATGTGGCAAATCGTTCACGAATTTCATGGCGAATCCGCTTTTTGGAATGAGCTACAGAAGCATGATTGTGCTCCAGAGATCGAAAGGCTGCGTGCGCTGCCTCAAGACCATCTATCTATCACAGTCGGTCTAGAAACACTGTTAAGAAACGATGAAACAGATATGCAACTTCATGTCGCCTTGAAGATGGTTAGGGAACAAGTGTTGCAAGTGTGGGAGGAGAAGTCAGATCTCATCGACAATTACCAGTCTATATAAAAGCTTCATGACTATCTTGGATGATCTATGTATTCGTATTGGTTTCTATTCGATAATGAATTTTAAAATAATGGTTTCATTTTTAATTCGTAGGGAGTGTTTTGTAACTTTTGCATTTTAGAATTTAAAAGAGTATAAAACATACAAGGGCCAAAAGTGTACAATTTTTTTTAATATAAACGCAGCATTAAGTTGCGTTAAATCCTTGACACACCACTTTAACGTAGCTATGACTTTCGATGCCGGTAACGGTTAATGCACTATGTTTTGTGGTGAGTTACATTATAACGTAGGGGGTGCGTTATGTTACCCCTTGCTCTAATTGTGATCACAATTTTTGTGGTCATATCATGTCACATAAGCGGCAATTCAGCTTTCTCTCTATAAAACTGCATCCCAATCACAATTTGCTAATAAGACGACAACAACCACAATAAATAAATAAATAAGCTACACACACAAAAGAATTGAAAGTTTCGGTTGTACAGACAACCATAATTTTGATATGGTTGGGGTGAGACGCTTCGTTTGAGGTTTGGTTAGTGGGAGAACGCGTTGCATTGTGGTTGGCTAGGGAGTTGCGGTTGCCTTGCAACCTCCAATTAGCATTAGTCTAATGGTTATCACCTTAGAGAACATGATGTCGGTGACTGTAGAGGTTGGCGCTGCCCTATATCACCATCATAAAATGAAATAATAGAAAGCAAGTATTTTGTGGTACATATCACATATGATAAATTGTGCATGGGATGACAGGATGTGATATGCACCACCAAATACTTGTTTTCTATTATTTCATTTTAAAAGTAACCAGAGAAAATAATGTAAAAGTATGTGCTATTAACAACCATATTGGTTGCAATTTTTCTTTACTAGATACAAAGAACCACGACTATCTATACTATGACTATCTATACTATCCAAATATATACTCCCTCCGTCTCATATTTATTGTCCTTATTTCTATTTATAGAAGTCTCAAAATAATTGTCCTATTTTATTTTTAAGTAAAAACTAGAGAGTTTAGCGGGGGAATATTCTATTTGAGTAGGTGAAAATTAATATGCACCATTTTTATTAAACTATGTGATTCTTGTCTTCTGACAATAATTTTGAAACAGAGGGAGTATATTATTTATTTTTCTGACGAGTACAAAGAGTCAAAGACAACATATAACATATTTCATAAAGCAACGGATGATACTTGCTTTGGAATAAGCTAATTATCATGATCATATGATGCCTAGGTGCTTGTTTCTACGTTACTCATTAAATTACAATAGTTTTTCATTATGATCAAGTTGAAATAATGGCGACAAGCTTGAAGCTAATATTTTAACTTATACGGAGTACTTTTGGAATTAACTCGTATTATATTAGATACGGGAAATGTGTTTCACAATAATAGAAAGGGAGTGATACTCACACTTTATAAATTGATGCACACATCACAATTATGCACATACTAAGTTATAACATACCGCATTAATGATGTGATATTGTAGTGTGTATCATTTTTTATGATATAAGTATCAATTCCCTTAATAGAAAGCTCATGAGTTTATGACCAATATATAAATCACATGCCATTAACTTGTGATATTACTTGCCACGATTCACTTATGATTATATATATGAAAAATGCAAATATATGTACTTAGATATTATTTGAAACGTTTTCTTTACCAAATGGTTCGTATTGTCTTTGGATATTAAGTTCAAGTAATTTCAAATGAACATGCATGACATGTACGTATAAATTTTGATTAGATAGAAAACTAATTCTCTATTACTCTTCAATATGATGTGACAAGTCCTATTACATCTTGTGTTTTATATGGCTGCTAACTATTAAGAGCTATTTACAAAACATTTTAGCTATAAATTAAAACTATTAATAACAATTATCGACGATAATCTTTTTTTTTTTTTTTTTTTTTTTTTTTTTTTTGCGAGATATATGTTGTTAATGTCCACGTTAGGATGCATATATATATGCTACATACGTACTTTCTGCTTCAAATGTGTCCGTCATCGATGATTGTAGTCGAAACTCAAAAGACTATCAGAAATTTGTGTTACCTAAATATGGGAAATCTATATATTCTGATACTCATGCAAGAAACAAATATACAAGTTTTATTTTATTTATATATTTACTTATTTATTTTAACCCACATGAAAATAACCCGCCAAATTATAAGGGTACATAGGACCGTGGCTGCAAAATGCTACTACTCCGTAGTAATTTGCTTGTAGTGATGAAAGTGATGAACAATCTATACTATCTATACTACTATATAATGCATTTGAAATTATTCTATAATTATAAAAGCTTAAAATTCAGATTTTTTTCTTATTTATTATGGAAAGGATTTAAAAATTAATTTGTTAGGAAACAAGTTGGTTACAAAGTTTGTCAGGTACCGGTTTGTTGTTCAAACTAAAATTATTTGGCTTAACCATCTCTAATATCTCTACTTATAAAGCATAAAAATAACTAAATGTGTAACCGAAAAAACGCAAAATATAATCACAGGTACCCGCCGCTGCATTGTGCAGGTACCGTTCTAGTACTATATAATGCATTTGTGACTATTCTATAATTAGAAAGGCTTAAAATTCAGCTTTTAATTGCTTATTATGAAAAGATTTTAAAATTAATTGGTAAGGAAGCAAGTTGGTTAGAAAGTTTATTAGGAAGCAGTTGGTTGTTCAAACTAAAATTATTTGGCTTAACATCTCTACTTATAAAGCATAAAGACAACTAAATGTGTAACCGAATAATGCAAAATATAGTCACAGATACTCGTCGCTGCATTGCGCGATTACCGTTCTAATTTAAATCAATGAATTCGGTAGCTATATGTCAATGTCGAATGTACAAATTGAATTGAAGTAATCCCTTTACTTTTAAAGTTAGACAAGACCAAATAATATTGAAGACTACATCCAACATTGATGAGCATTAGATGCTCGCACTTTTTTGAGTATCATCTTCGTTGAGGGTAAGGTTTTTAAGATCGAGATTTTATTCAGTATCGTTTTGTGTATTTACAAAAGCAAAATCGTATAAACATATAAGGATTTTAAAATACTATTATAATGTCATTTTTAAATAGACTTTTTAACCTTGTACAAATCTACAAATTATTATTTACGATAAGCACAAATTTATATCGATGTTTCATGGAAATTATGTTCTAAATTATTATTATGAAATATTTAAGAAGATTAACATGTTGTTGTTTAAATTTTATAAAACATAACCAATAACTTAAAAGTTTAGTTTATGCTTAAAAAAATAATAATATCATATCGGATTAGATTTTAAGATCTTAGAGTTAGGATCGGGATCCTATAACATTTTAAGTTTGTAAAAATCCTACGTAAAATCAAGATCGCTTTTACTTTGAGGTAGATCAGAATGTAATAACCATTATTGAGAGTATAATTAAACGAGTGTGATAGCCCGCGCGTTGCCGCGGGATTGCCTTGTTGATAGTGTCGAATTTTGTGTTTTCTTGTTTATCGTTTGTTGTTGCTACAAATTGTAGGCTTTATATGACTATTGTGTTTTAGAACGGTACTTGTGGGCACTTCCAGGTTCACTACAAAACGGTTTACACAGAAGACATGCACAATTCCCAAATTTCTGCTCGTTGTGGCTAAAACTTCAAGTTATATGATCATAGGTTCAGATTAGTAGTGTAATATATTGAACACCTTACATGTATACAAAATGAAAAACAAAAACCAAACTTTGCAAGCCCAAAACTTATTTATTGAAAGGCATAAAAAGGTTGAGATTGTGGCCTGTTTTGCACCTATAGAAAACATTAAATAAATCAACTAAACTGACCCATTTTAGCCCTAACTTTAGCCCCCAAACACACCCATTTCATCACCCAAATCCACCCATTTCAGCCCCCAAATGCACCCACTTTAGCCTCCATTTCAGCACCCAAACGCACCAGTTTTAGCTGCCACTTAAGCTTCCAATCCCATAGCCATTACCAGGGCAGCTTCTTGCCTAATGCCCTGGTTCATAACAAATAAAAAGTTAATTAGGACGTATAGTCATACAGGTATAAGCTTATCACCGTATAGGCACTGATCAAGGCTTATCACCTTATAGTCATACAAGTCAACAAAATAGTTATATACGTTCATTCTTATGGTGTCCTGTAAATAGTCGCTTCTACGTCCAAAAGGCGTAGCCATGTTGACAGCGGGTGTGCTTTGCTGATATTTAATTTCATTTTCGGCTGCAACACAGCTGCAAATGAACCTGTAATAGATGGTTTCAAAATTCACATAAAACATGTTTTAGATGAATCAAAGATCGTAGAAACAACAAAATGAGATTAAGAGGGTTAAATGTTCGCGGGGTGCTTATATCCTAATGTAACCCAAACGACATAAGCTGTATTTCTGCTTAACATATCATAAATACTAATTAACATTTTCAACTCGTAGATATCCTACGGGGCATAAAATTCAATTTCGTTTGATCTGTCAAACCTTATAACAAAAAAAATAATGGAAAAATTTTGGACTTTAAAATGTGTGAAGTGTAACAAATTCTGTATAAGGGGGTGTTTAAATAAGCTCAATTACCCAGCTTATATGCTTATTTAAACTTGGAAAGACCAATGAATTCAGTTTTTTTGGATTATGAGCTTATTAACTTAAGCTAGTGGCTCATTAAAGTCTATAAGACCATATTCTGAAAAACTGAATTTATGAGCTATTTGAATTAAAATAAGCCAATAAACCAATGAAATAAGCTATTTCAAACAATTGCATATTTTTTCATCTAATTTTCCTTCATGAACCAAAATTATCTATTTCAAACAATGGCAACAGATAGGTACCATTTCCCTTGTTGCATCCAGGTTCCAAAGATAGTTTTTTATTTAATTTTGCAATAGATAAGTACCATTTCTCATTGTTGATTTTTTGCTTCATAGTTTTTCACAGATATTGTACAAAAAACACGATAAAGTACTTACCTTCAAAATAAACTAAAGTATATTGTACAAAAAACTAAATTGCTTTCAAAATAAAGTTCTTACCTTTTACATGAACAATGTTGGTTTGATGATTAGAACTACAACTATCTCCATTGCCACACATGGCCGTCCATAAGTAAAACATACAATCGGTCTCCGCAGCTTGATCTGGATATGTTATCGAACCATATACCGCAGTCTCTCTTCTTTATTATGTGTTTCAACTCCTCAATCTCATTTTAGTTTCTATAAAGGTTATCAACCGTTGTAACAAATTCACAAATTTCAACCAAATTCAATTCGAAACAGATTCATTGGACATGTACGGCAGATGATTCAATAAACATATGACTCAAACACCAAAACATAACACTACAAAAGTAATACCAACATCAAAATAATAACACACCTAATATGAATATGCTTTTCCCTATCCCTGTAGCTAAAGCAAGAAACAACAACCGACAGATACAATTGATCATAAATTCATGACTATATTTCATTGACCCTTAGCTAATGCATATGATTTATTATATCAAAATCACTATTCTGTTTATGTATTTTCAGAACACAAACATTGACAAACATAAATCACATCGTTAATATCTCATTAAAAGAGTTATTAGATAATGAAAGCAAGTTTCCATGAATACGACAACAAAGAATTAACTTATGTCCAGGCGAAATTATAGCATTACTATTATGTATTACCTGTTGCTATTGCACTGCACTACCTACAAAAACTTAACATGCTTTGTCCTATTTTGGGATATTTGGATAAATGGATTAGCTTATTTTATGGGCTTATGAGCTTATTTGAAAGTGGGAAAGTCAATAAAAGCTTTCTCTAAGAGCTGATGACCTTAAATGTTGATAAGCTCATGAGGTCTTAAAAGTGAGGTTATTCACTTTTACGAATTAAAAAAAATACACATAGCTGGGTAGCAATCTACAATACCTACGGATGTTATACTTCGGTATAATTCTGCGAATTTGGCTGCAAAAACACTATAATGCATGAGGAAGTAAGAGTAGAATTTTATCACCTATGATTCAGATACAAAATGCATGAGGCGGGGTATACTATCATGGGCTCATATCCCAAAAACGCATCATCATTGATTTAAAAATCATTTCAGGACTCTTTGTGCTTCTAAACTTACCCATTTCAGCCCCTAAACCCACGTGTTTCAGCCCCATTTCAGCACCCACACGCTACAATTTAAGCCCCCATTTCAGCACCCTAAACCCGCTCATTTCAGCCCCTACTTCAGACCCTATGTGCACCCATTCTAGCATACAAACACATTCACGGTCGCCTCCATTTCAGCACCGAAACACACCATTTTTAGCCCACGTTTCAGAACCTAAACACACCATTTTCGCCCACCAAACCCACCCGTTTCAGCCTCTGAACATGCATCAGCAAACATCCCATCATATTTGTGCATAACACACAGAACTTAGTTACCCACTGGTCAAGTATTTCATGTTTAGACTCAATTGTGGTCTTATCACAGATCGTTTAAGATGAAGGCTAACCTGCAGAGCTTCTTAATATGCATGAAGTTGGAATGGTCACCACAGTTGCAATAATTACCCCATGAGACCTTGTTGCAGCATCAACACCAAACGATGTCGGGGCACCATCTGTCAACTTGTATTATCTTCTTTCTATCTTTAGACTCCTAACTGGTGATACTACTACGTGCCGACCTGTTGCTTGAAAAAAAATCACATAAGAAACATAAAAAGTATGCCAGTAAAAATATAATAATGGGGTTCATTAGAAAGGCCATGATACCTTCCGTAAGGTTTTTTAAGTTACAAAAGCAATTAGGTCACAATCTTGATCACCTACTTCTTAAAAATTACCACAATCATAACATCCAAGATTTACGGTTGCTTTTAACTACTTATCTGGTCATTGCACTTTGATAAACCATTAAACCACAAATAATGTTATGAAAATTACGTAGTCCATTTCCTGAGCAGCAAATCAAAATCCCTAACACTACAAAACTGCTTTTTTGTAGCACCAAAACACAATAAGCATAAAATATTTTCAATAAGGAATCTCAAACACATAAGATGCCTAAAAAAGCTAAAATTAACATTTTTAATACCATTGAAATAACACTTTTATCCCATATTGAAAATAAAGTTTAATTTTTTTAATTGATTCGCAACTTAACTTAAAATCCATAGTGACTTTTATATACTTGAAGACCTAATAAGTCCACCGACAACTATAATTTACCCTGAAAAAAATCAAAAAAAAAAAAAAAAAAAAAAAAAATCAGATAAATTACAACAACATAAGGAGGAAAAAAAAAAAAAAAAAAAAAAAAAAAAAAGTGTCTTTCTTCATCATCAACTGATTATTGATCCTCTTGCTCATATGGAACAAAAATTAAAATATAATCAAAGGCCGGACTCAATTCTGTATGACTAAACCCTAAAAACCTGATAACCTTCAATAATAGAATTAGGGTTGATTACCTTAATCTTCAAAACCAACACCTCTTGACCTTCAATATAGCAATTAGCGCGTGTCTTTTCATGTTATTAGTGTGTGTTTTTTACCGTAAAAGATTATGTTGTGGAAGAAACTGGAATCTGGGGCGGTGGTTTTTGATAGTGAAGAATGGAGTTCTGGGAAGATCTGGAAGGATCTGTGATTTGATGATCCAGGGATACTTGGGAGAGGATGTGGTGATAAAAGTGCGTGTGTGTTCGAATAAAATATAATTTTTTTAACTGTAGTTGTGTGCAAAGTTTTGGCAGTATATCCCAACTAATAGTATATAGGTATAATATTGTTCCCAAAAAAAAAAAAAATGTAGAATTAAATAGAACAAACTCTAAATTGTGGTTAAAAGGTTATGTTTCTCTACAAATGGTTGTAGAAAATTAATTACAATCAATTAAGTGTTAATTGTAATCTACATTTTTTCGGATTGTCTCCACATTTCCAGAATTATCATTTCATCATAAATATTCATACTTGCTATTGTAATGAAAATCATTTTGGCTTCACGAAATGCTCATGTTATTGTAGTAATAACTTGATTAGGACTTCAATTCCGAGATTTCCGTCTTCTCAGTCCCTGATTGTACGTGGAGTTCAGTAGTGACGTGCCTTTTTGCACTTTTCTAATGCTCATATACAAGCAAAAATGACACTATATTGAAAGATTACTTTAAAATTTAGTGACATATACGTGTCATTTTGAAATTTTTGCATTTAGCTTTTTATGCTGATTACGATTGCAACATTAAAGTAGATATGGTAAACTTCTTTTAGCGAGTGTTTGTCTCACTAGGCATCCTAAAGGACAATTATAGGATAAGTAAATACCAAACCGTCCAAACATGTATGACACTGAAGTTTTACTTAATTATGATTTGACATAGAAACTATACGTAACTCAAATATCGTACGTACGTTATATTAATGTACGTACGCGTCGGTGCATATATATATGCACACACATGTGTATACTGATCGACTATGCATGGTTGTACGTATATACTAATTATGTGGACCATGAGGGTACTCCGGTACGTATATACTCATTAATTGTTTACCTAATTGATATGTCTAAATCGTCATTTTTAAGCATACAAATTAAAAAGATATTTCAGCATAATTGAGTCTTCTACAACAAAATTTGGTTTCCCACGAGCATAATCATTATTATTTGATTTGAAATTACAATGGTTTGTTACGTTAAATATGTTACTTAATGCTGGATTGCCCTTCAAATCATTTCATACACCCTCCATTTAAAAATGTAGAATTGGGATAAAATCCTCCATTTCACTTAACTTTTGGTTGTTCTTAACGCAATTTTGTTTCTTATATCTATTTTATCGAAAAAAACTGTGGAATATGATATTTGATCAACTAAATATTCCACCTAAAAATTAGATTATAACACATGATAAACTAATTGTACAAGACGGGGAAATATAACTAGTGGACCGCATAATGTCATTCCGTGTTCAGTGTTCTAACTATCATTTGTTAAAATGTTAGTTCAAGCAGTGTGTTACGATGTATTTGTGTTTTTAAATGAAATATATATAAGTGGTAAGAAATATAATGACTATTGCGAGTATAAAAGTGGTAGGGAAAAGGATGATATAATGTTGAAATGAAGATACACCATCGCCATTCACCTAGTCTGAATGTACCGATATCTGTTCAAAGAGTTTATTTGTCTAAAAGTTGTAGGTGATAATCAGGCTTTGTTTGTCGAATCAAAACCTTAGAGCACGCGGTAAGTTGCCTTTTGTGGGTGAGTTATAAGTTATAACTTAACTCACCAAGTTAAGGCACCGAGTTATGTTACCGGGAATAAAAAGTAAAGGGAAGTTAACGTGGTGAGTTATAAGCATAACACACGTTAAGGCATAACTTTTGGGGGTGAATTATAACTTAACACAACGGTAATTTGCTTTTTGAGGTGAGTTATATGATAACGCAGGAAAGTTAAGGCATAACTTAGTTGAGTTATCTTACCGCCCTCTAAAGTTAACGCAATGACAAAAAGAAGTTAACGCTGACGTAACAGTGAGTTATAACTTAACTCGATGTCAACTTAGAGCAACTACAATGGCACCAAGTCATAAAGACTTGGAGCATTTAATGCCGTTAATGCTACACACATTTAATACATACCACTTTGATGAAAGACTTGGAGTATACCAAGTCTTTCTAAAAAGCTCTTCAAAAAGCTTTTCATGCAATGCATAAAAAGTTTTTCAAAAGACTTATCTAAATAGTGAAAAGCTATTCTAGTTTTTACTATTGTAGTTGCTCTTACCCCATGCTCTTATGGATCTTGCTAAAAGAGAAAACATCATATATGACAATAAAGTCTCAGCAAGACTTTGGCACAATTTTAAACGTAGTTTGAAGAAGAAAAGAGGGGCAGTTGCGGCAAATGGAAGAAATAAGAATGGTCGTTAAAAGTAGTTGAATACGCATGTGGGTACAGTATTCGATTGGTCCCGCTAAATATTTTTTTCAGATTTCCCGCTCACAACCTTTCAAAATGGGAAGTGATTGGCACACTCATAAAAGTTATTGGCACACTCAACTGTACAAGCTGTTAAAGCAGGATATACGTAAAATACAACTGTCTAATGCATTGAATGGAGTGTGCCAATAAATTATAGGAGTGTGCAAATCATTTCCCTTCCAAAATACCTTCCGTTTTCAACTCCCCTATAAAAAATATTTACTCTCAAATACTATATTTTTATTCGTCCGACAATTATGAGTTTTTAATTCATTAATATTGAGTCTTGCTATTAATAGCTCTAAATGTTACGTTTAAGAAACAAAAACTTGCATAACTTGTTGTATATAGAGTCGGTTGAGAGATGTTAAATTGAAAGAGTGAACAGATATTAATGAAGGTATATAAACGATTAATTCGTGTTTCAAAACGTTAAACATAGCTCTTGATGTTACATTTTGCAATTTCCATAAATTTTTTTCTTTTTTTTGAAAGGCTAAAATATATAAAAAAACAAAGGCTCCGAGGAGAAGGCCCAACGAACAAAAGAAACAAGAGCAATTTCCATAATTTTAACAATCGTTAATCTAATACCGTAATAGAATAATTTAAAAAAAATAACAGTAAGTTACATGTTATTCCCTAGTTTACAATTTTTTATTTTTTATTTTTTTAGTTTGTAACATAATTTAAGTAACTATAGAAAGAAGCTTAAAAACAGGATTATTTTATTTCAAAAGTATTAATTTTCAATATAAAATAAAGTTTTAAATATGTATGTAGTCAAACTAAATGTATTCTTGTTATTATTATCACTAACACATTATTGCTACCGTTGACACATCTTTAATTATAAAAACTACGGAGTACATAATACATATTATATACATGCTTCAGGTATCTTGACTTATTAAGCCGGTATAATCTTTGATTTTTATTGTGTGAAATGAAGCATTTGACTAAACACATACTAATAAAAAAGACACATTTTGTAGTACCATGAAAGATAGCTAAATAATTTATTATATGAAAAAGACTTGTTATCAAACTTGGTTGTGCTTTTTGGTTATACTATCTTACATTTATTGATCGATTTGCCTATTGAAAGGCAATTTAGAGCATTCCCAACAATAACGTGATATCCGCGTTAATGCCCAGGTTAAGGTCGTTTTATGGATGCGAGGTATTGAGTTAAGGTCGCGTTAACGCGGCGTGTGAAAGCTTTAACCCAGCGTTAAGGTGGTGTTTGTTAAAAAGAAAAAAAAAAAAAAAAAAAATTCACTTTTCCCCTAAGGGTGGTGGCAACGTGGGTCGGCAACCTTCGATTTCAGTCGGCATGGATCGGCAATGCCATTGCCTATGTGTCGGCATGATGGAATTGGCGAGTTCTTCGGTGATATTCACCAATTCGGTAAAGACAAAGGCAATCAAAATATGACCGTTGGTGCCATAAATATTTCGAGCGTTTGTGGCATTTTCCAAAAAATAAAAAAATAAAAAGTTTAAGCATGCTTAGACATCACATTGCCACTAAAAATAAGTAGTTAGGCATGGTTAGACATGAAAAGTGTTATATTGATTCTATTGGCTAATTACGAATTATTTTGAGTATTTGTTAGGCAACATTGCAACCGCCCTAAATGAATGAGTGTTTTTGCAAATTGTTGTTGAGTTAAGGTTGAATTATGATTGGTGTGTTTTTTTGTGAGTTAAGGTGAAAGTGTTAAAGCTGATGTGACACTGACGTGGTAATATAATACTGTGTTAAAGTTTAACCCGCGTTATGAATGGAGTGCCTTAAAAATATATTTTCTTTTAGTACTTTTTACTATGTTTATGTGTGATATGGCACGGGATGTGGCCTTTTGCAATGGCGCCATAAAGTAAGCCATGTTTGTGTGGCTTGTAGCACCCCCAATTCATGGTTGCAGCGGAATTCAAACTGGGTGTTACTCGACGGCACAATAGTCACAATAATAGAAAACGAACTCCAATTGAGTCGTTTTAAAAGATTTATCATTCAAATTATATAAATATCAGAGATTACAAAATGAGGTCCCAAATGGTTCCATGTTTACAATGTATAATAAATGAGTTTTTGAATGATAATAAAATTTATAGCCCTCTTGAGTATCCGTGCCCTTCCGTGCCATCCTTGATCGTCATGAACCTGAAATACATGCTTGAGAGGTCAACACAAAGGTTGAGTGATATTCATAGAGTTTGTTTAATGTTTGAACACAATGTGTTGGTAGTAAATCGTTGAACACAATAATCGTAGTGTTTGTAGTTAAATCGTTTGAACACAATAATCGTAGTGTGAGCTATAGACTCACACTCATAGTTTGGAAAACAAAACATGTAGGCTACGTTGTTATATGCCCGGAAAGGTTATTAATTCACTAAGCTTATGACACCAAAACGTTAACGTGTACCAATATCTATCGGCAGATTTATCCCGGTAGGTACTTTGCCGTCATACCTAATGTCTCAAATATTAATGCATTTGTTTGAACTTAGTCAATACAAATGGGATTCGTCAATCCCAATAGGCCTATTCACAATATTCGCGCTCACTTGCAAGTAACCCTCGCAAGTGATTAAATGGTTCATAATAAGGGATCTTGGTTTGGCAAGGATGTTACTTAGTGATAATAAAACATGGTCGAATAGCATACAGTAGAAAGCATTGTGTTCGAGTAGAAAAATAATAGCATGTATTCCCCCCAAGGGTTTGTAAAACATTGAAGTAATGTAAAGTGGGGCTATGAACTCACCTTGAGTTGGATGATGTATAATGAGAATGATAGATATGCCGTAAGAACTTCTACGAGCAACCTAGAATAATTGTTGCAACTTAGGTTTAGAATAATGTCTAAGAAAACATAAACATGCCAATATATGTATGTCTTGCACTTAGTCCATGATGTAGTATGATGTATAATGTAAGTCGTTGAAAGAAATGATTCATGAACATGTATGTTTGGTATATCGTTTACTACCGTTCGGGCCGACATAATTCAGAAGTCATGTTAGTAAGCGTTCGAGGAGCCAGGACACTTTAACTCGTAAATCCACAACTCAACTCGACGGCTTACATAATGAACTCCTCACATGAGGCTCCCTACTATTGTAGTAGTTGATGAAATATATAGATATAAGTTTTGATCCGAAAAGTTACATGTCCGATACTTGAATAAACTTAGGAAAGTTTATTTGTACATGAAGATTGTTATTAGGGGTAGTTTCATAAGTCTTGTATGACCATTTTCTCTTTGTAATATCTCATGGTTCCTTTAGATGAAGTAGATCCAAATTGTATGTTCAAGTTATCGCCAACTTCTCTAGTTCATGTATTTGCCTGGGTAAGCTTGTATGGTCATTTCGTCATGGCCTAGCCATGACCTTTGGTCATTGATCCATGGTCTTGAGACTCAACCTTGGCTCTAGCCATGGTTGTGGTCTTGATTCTAGGTCATAAGACCCCTTTGGTCTTCATAAACCATAACTTATATGTAATGACTTTGGTCTAAAAATGGGCTGTTAAGATTTTATAGAATTTATCACTCAAAAAGCGTTTTCAGGGCTCGAGCTTCTTTGTCTTGAACGAAAACGTCGTTCCGGACAACTTTCGTGTTTTAACTTTTTGATGAATCGGATCAGAAGTGGGACTTTCAAAACCCAAATTTGATCAGAATGGTATTTGGCAGTTTGCCGCAAAGTTTTGGTAACTTCAAATGGGCGTAACTTTTGACTCGTATACTCGTTTTAGGTGGTTCAAATTGCTATGGTTTCCTTGTTAGGTCCTCTACTTTAATATGTAATGATCCAAGATCATAATTTTACCATTTTGATCAGATTATACCAACAAAGTCACTAGTTTACTTGTTTTATGAACTTGTCTTATCAATCAATAACAATAACTTGTTTTGTTCACTTTTATACATCATGGACATAACTACAAGACATAATATAGCAAGAATAACATGTAAATAACATGAACATGATTATTTAACAAGAATCATGTTAGGGTTTGGCTTACAACTTTTGGCTTTCTAATTAAAAAAAGGAGTAACAAGTAAGGAAATGGACTTTGATAGACTTGCTTCAACCCTTTTTCACTTCATGCAACCTTTCTACCCTTGGTATTCTTGAAAGATGAATGATGAAGATTGAGGTGAATTGAGTGGATTTAAACTCAAGATAAATCACCAAGTATGTTAGGGTTTGGAAGAGTTTTGGTAACCTAAGATCAACTAGGGTTTCTACCTTGAAGAAACACTTGAACCTTGCAAGAAATTAGAAGGAAATGAACTAAAGATGGAATGGTTTTGGGGTTGGGGATGCACGGCACAAGGAAGGGGGGAAAGGGGTATTTATAGTTCCAAGAGGAGGTTACAAAGTATGACTAGTCAAAGCTTCCTAAGCACACTTGTACACATGTATCCATTTTAGGCCATTTTGCACAAGATCAAGCCACACCAAGGGGTGACTCCCCCCCCCTAATGGCGGTTCACAAGGCCTAGGGGTGAGGTGTGCTTGGCTTGATAATATCCTAAGATATTTGGATGAAACTTGACTCCGGGAAATGCCAACCGTAAATGATTAGGCCTCAAAACGTAAAACCAGGTGTCGTAAAATTATGAAACTTTAAAGTATTGTTAGACATGTTCATATGTCCCATAATAAAATATAAAATGAGTGGTAGGTTCCATTTGGGTGGTAAAACCCTGCTAAAAACTGGAAACACGGGTCTAAAACGCGTAATACGTAAAACGTACGAATATTGCGTAAAATTGAGAAAAGTAAAATGTTACTTTTCTAATGTGATAAAAATGATTTAAAATGACTTATAATGTCTAGACTGGGCTCAGTCTAGTGTCGGTTGGTATTAAATGTCTTTTAGACATCAAACCGTAAGCCTAAAAATCACGAAATGACTTATAACATCAAGGGATGATTTTTGGTCAATGGAGGAGGGAAAAAATATGTTGACTTTTTCTAATAAGTTGAAAACTCAAATCGTCTTAGAAACGCGTTTTGTGGTCTAACGGTTAATCGCCCATACGGTTAAGCGTGCTCATGCGAGAGTAGTACAGGCTTGGGTGACCTGCTGGGAAAAGTAATTAACCTGAAAATGCGAATTGTTACATGGCTCAAGTTATTAAATATTCAAAGCAACCAACAACCCTTCAACTGTGTCAGTTACCTCTTGACTCTCTCAATTGTCAATAAGCATTTACGCTCAGTTCTCGAGTTGAAATTTGAGAGGAAAGGAAAGGAAATGGAAAGTTTTTTTGTGTTCTTGAGTTTTATTTAAGAGGGGAAAGGGGGTTTGTAAAGAAGAGGAGAGGAAGATTTGATAGTAAAATCTTCCTCCCACTTTTGGGAGGAAAGGGAAAGGGAAGGGGAAAAAACTCGAGAACTGAGCCTTAGGGGTCCTGGCATTTGTTTAAGTGAATCTAAACAAGAGTTTGAGCTCAATATATCATAACACTATTAACATAAAAAGTTAAGAAATGAAATATGAACCTAAAAGTAGATTTAATTATGAATCTAAAAGCACGTGATATCATCTTGATTGCTGCAGACAGAAAACCACTTATTTTATAACCCATTAGGATCATGTCACATGATTTTAGGTCCATAATTAGGTCAATTTTTATGTTCATGTATTATTTTTCTAAACAATTATTTTATTTTAATGTTGTTTCAGCATTTTTACTTTTAACAACAACAGACTAAAAATATTTTCTCACTTAGAACACCATTAACATAACTTTTTTGAAATCGTTAATATTAAAAAAGTCAAAAAATAAATTGTTACAAAGCACTCCAATGCACGTTAACACCGGGTGCCGCATGGGATTAACGCCTCATGTGCATTATGAAACCCAAGGCTCTTAGAGCATGCCCATCCATAACTCACGTTAAAAGTTAACGCAGCGCTACGTCAGCGCCACATCAGCTTTTACACTTTAACTTTAACTCAGAAAAAAACACCCACAACAATAACTCAGCCTTAACTCAGCTTTAACTCAAATATTTTCAAATTCTACCCTCAACTAAAACTATTATTTCATTTAATAACTAATAAAAACAACTTATATTAATACTTAAAATTTAAACATACATTAAACTTAAACGCAAGTTACATTCAACATGAAACATAAAGTACGATAATTAAACATAAAACTAAAATAATTAAACATAAACTGCGAATCAATAGAACGAATCGTCGGATACCCACCTTTCATGACTCGAATAGGAGGCACTCGAATCGTCCTCACTCGTTGGCACACGGTCTATTCCATTTGCCCATCGCCATTCTGCTCGACGGTTTCGACGATCCTGTTTAGCTTTTGCTCGCTGCTCACGAGCTCTTGCCTCCATTTCTTCCTCATATTCAACACGTAATAATTCTTGCATGTTTTGTTCTTCATCAGTCTACCCTCTTCAAATGGGTTGGTTTTCTTCCGGTAGATTGTTCACCGGTTGATCTTGTTGTTGTTGGACAACAGGTTGATTGGGCACCGGTTCATTTTCCGGTGGAGTGTTCACTGGTGCAGTTGCATTCTGAATCGTGCTAGGGCTTTGGAATTGCTGGCCAAAGTCATGGTGACTTGGAAATTGCTGAGAGAAGTCACAGTGAGATGGAAATTGTTGGGAGAAGTCACGGTGTGTTGGGAATTGTTGGGAGAAATTCTTGCGAGACATTGTTTGAGAGAATTGTGTTAGAATTGTGTGAGAATTGTTTGTGAGTTGTGTGAACTGTCAAAGGGTGTTAAATAAGCCCATAAATCCCGCCCATACATTTCAAAATTTGAATTTTAAACATTATAATCCCGCTTTTGAATTTGAATATTCAAATTTAAACACGTTTAAACTTGAATTTTGAAATTTGAATATCCCGCTCAGATTTTGAAATTTGAATTTTAAACGTTTAAACTTTCCTATATATAGTATACATTATCATATAATTATACACACACTTCAATTTCTACACAATGGCAAATCGTTGAGATATTGAAGAAGAAACCTTGCTAGCCGATATGTGGCAAGTGGTTCATGAATTCCATGCCGGCGAAGGACCTTTTTGGCAAGTCGTTACAGAAAGGTTCAATGAACAAGCAGTCGGTCCTCATCGGAGCAAATCCCAGATAACGAGCAAGTGGGCACGGTTGAACTCTGAATGCCAACAATTTCATGCAATTCATGACAATCTGCAGCCTACACGTGACCCCTGGGTTCGTGTTGAAGATGCAATGAATGTTTTCAAATAGCGCAATGATGGGGAAGCATTCAAATATTTTCACGTTTGGTCGATTTTGAGGTTCAACCCCACTTGGTGTAGGTTTATGGGTTAATGGCTTTTGTATTCCATGAAGATGTGATGTATCGTTTGTGTTTTCTGTTTCGTTTGTTCTGTATCTTGTGTTTGTTTAACTTTTAATTTGAATAAAACGCTTAACGACTACTTTTCCAACGGCTATTTGTTCAACGGCTATTTTCCCCCTATAAAAACTAGTTTAACAGAACTATATTTTCTCACACAAATATCAATACTATTAACACACACAAAAAATGGCAAACAACCTAGTTGAGGTGCAAAAATCTATTCTTTCCCGTTTACGCAACGAACAAAAGAAGGAACTCAAGTTGGTTAACAGTTTGCTTGGTGAGATAACTCGTTGTATAATGCAGATGCATAGTCGTGCTCCTGAGGTCGAAAGGTTACGTGACATGCCTCAAGACCATCCAATCATCAACGTCGGGCTAGAAACTCTATTAAGAAATGATGAAACAGATTTGCAACTTCAGGTCGCCTGGAAAATGGTTAGGGAACAAGTATTGCAAGTGTGGGAGGAGAAGTCAAATCTAATCGACAATTACCAAGCTATATAAATCGTATCTGTTGTATTTGTTTCTCGTATCGTTTGTAATTGTATTTCCGTATCGTGTGTGTTTGAATAAATCAGTATCGTTTAAGAATTACAAGGGCCAAAATTGTCAAAACACAAACATAAATACAGGGACCAGAAGTGTAATTTTTTTTTAATCAAATGTGGCTTAACGCCACGTTAGTGGCTTAACTTGCCACGTTAACGTGGCCTTAACATGGCCTCCCACATTAATAACGCACGTTAACGTGCGTTAAAACACCCTTAACGCAGCCCAAAATGTTATGGATGCGCATGCTCTTATTAAGTTATGATCGTATTTCGGTAATTATGCACAAACGCATGTAAACTACTTTCATTGACTTGTAAAGTTGTAATTATAAAAAAAAAAAAAAAAAAAAAAAAGGAGAATCATTTCGAGAACGCAATGACATATAGACTACTAAGTATATACAGTTAACAAATTTTTATCACCGACCTAGCCGTTTGTTCAATAATATATAGAAATGAGCATGTAAACAGTTTATAATTTGGAATAAATATACTTGCGCTATTTTTTATACATCATTAATTCATTATCTATGTGTTCCTGACTGAATACCTACAACCTCATCTTATCTTAACTACTTATAATGTAGATTTAGTCAAAAGGGAAAAAGTAGAAAACTGAATTTTCAGTCAATCCCTATTTTGCCCTTCTATACTACAAGGGTGAGAGAAAATGAATTGTGTAATTAATGCTCTTATTAAAACACACATAATTTAAAATTACAATAATTTATTCATATGGTACAACCAATTAAAAGCATTTATATCAAATTAAAAACAATCAATTAAAACACCCCTTACTAAAAAAAGTACAATAAAATTTTCACAATATACAATTTAAACAAGCTACAACATAATAAAAAATCTAAAATAATTAAACACACTAATTAATGTTATTTTTAAAACACCCTAAAATGAAAAGTATATGTTATTATACACATTATACAAATTAATAAAACACACAAAACTTTATACAAGCTAACAAGTTGATGTTGCATATAGTTTTGAAAGCTGGACCGGACCAACGGGTTCAACTGGGAAAAACATATAGTTTTGAAAACTGGACACGACGGGTGCAGTTATTAAAAGCATGACTCGGTTTAAATCGACCCATTTTTCGATCGGAACGGTTCAACCGGGTTTCAAAACATTATGTTGACACGAGCTTAAGTATCAAAGTCAATAAGTCAACAAAGTCAATAAGTCAATAAGTCAACACATTTAATCCCTAAATCTTCAAACTTTTATTAGAGGTGGCAAAACGGGCGAGCACGGGCACGGGCTAAAATGGCACAGGTTAAAACGGGCATGGGCTAAATGGACAAATTATAAATCGGGTCAAGCGGGCACAGGCTAAAATGACCAAATTATAATTCAACTATTAAAAACATTCGGAACAGTCCTAAAAACCCCTTTAATTCATCTTGTAAAAAAAGATCAAGCATCTAAGTCTTAACTATATTTAATTATTTAAAAAAAAAAAAAAATAAAGTATTAAATGAATAAAAATGCAACTAATTAAATATATCTATCAATTAATTAGAGTATTAAATAATTATGCACAAAATAGTTAATAAATGAGATAAATTAAAATTAAAATAGTTGGAATGTTTTATAGTTACCAGTGACAAGTGAATAGGTCGGAATAAAAATTAGAGTAATTGCTTGAAAGTTGAATTGTGTGATTCGAAAATCCATCTAATAATATCTGTTTTTATCTTTTGCCTGTAAGAGCCCATCAAATAAATGCAAGGGGGCAAAAAAGCCCCAAACTTTTAAAAAAGTGTCAAAAATCGCCCAAAAATTACAAATTGGGCAAGATTTGCCACCCATAACTTTTATTATTTTTCATTTATAACCATAAACTTTATTTTATCACTAAACGATCTGTCGTTATAAAATCCCGTTGCTATGCACGGGTATTCGTCTAGTTTAAATAACTTCAAAGTCAAACTATTCCTTAATTTTTGTAATAGTAACTGAAATAGTTTTATTGATCCTTTCTTAAACTACAAATAAAATGTGTTACTACGTACATGATACTCTCTCCCATGCTAAAGTATGCTGTAAATGTGTAAACTAAGACTAGCGATTTGCACAAAATGGAAAACCAGTACTCGAACTAGCGATTAACAATGCATATAAAAATGTAAAATAACAATTAATATCACGAACTCTGATTAATAACGTGTTAACGACTTCTTATTGCTTTTGCTAAAAAAAAATAATAAAATAAAAAAATAAAAAAAGGTAAAACTGCAAATTTAGTTCGTAACCTATCGCGAAAGTGCAAAAAAACCACCGAGACATAAAGGTGTGCAAAAAAGCCACTCACGTTACGGATAAGTGCAAAACGGCCACCGAGAGCTAACTCCCGTTAGTTTTCTCGTTGCTTTAAAGATTAAAATTTCCACGTGGCATAGCACTATTTCTTTAGGGCTTTGACACTTGGTGATGACAAATGAAGATGATTATGGCGGTGCCTGGTTGCAGGCTTGAAACAATGTGATATAATAGAGTGGCCAATTAGTGGGTGGTGGTGGTAGCTATGTGCCAAGCGTTCCGGGAGAAAATAGGAGCCATTATCTCAACAAATCTGCACATCATAATTGTTCCGGGTAAGAATGGTGTAGTTTATGGGCGGGTAGATAATGTGTCAAAAGGGGGGTAGGGTCAAAACAAGTATGAGGGTGGTGGTGGTGGCGGTGGTAGAGGGTGGTGGTGTTGGTTGTGTGGCGGTAGAGAGTATTGGTGAGAGTGGCTGTAAAATAAAAGATAAAAATTACTTAGCAAATTTAGTCCCTAAAGAAATAGTGCTATGCCACGTGGAAATTTTAATCTTTAAAGCAACGAGAAAACTAACGGGAGTTAGCTCTCGGTGGCCGTTTTGCAATTACCCGTAAAGTGTGGCTTTTTTACACGCCTTTATGTCTCGGTGATTTTTGTGCACTTTCGCGATAGATTAGGGACCAAATTTGCAGTTTACCAAAAAAAATGTAAAGACATCAAAATATTTCTAATGAAAACTTAACAATGAACAAGAAAAAAGTAACTACACGTACAACACATGTTAATGTTACAAAATGTAGCTAGAAATAATGCAACAAAACCTTAAATAACACAATTATTAACAAAACAACTTTAGAAAACTTTATTAAATAAACATATTTTACAAAGACGGCCCGCTACAACATTTTGAATATTTTCCAAGTGGGGTCACAGTCACACACTTTAACCCTAATTCTCAAGAAACCTTCTATTTATATGCTCCGTCCATACACCAGTTTTCTTCACACTTAACAAACACACACTTGTTCAAAAACACAAACACCACCCACATTCTCAAAATGAGTTCCTTAGCTATTTTGGGTTTCTTGTTTATGGGTTTGGTCTCATTTGCTCCCTCGGTTAATGGTGATGGCGGTTGGGTTAATGCTCATGCCACCTTTTATGGAGGTGGTGATGCTTCTGGCACAATGGGTATGTACAATGTTACTAGTAGTAAAATGTCTAAACAAATAATGTCATGGGTGGCAAAAAGTTAAAAAGCTTGTTACAATCACTAAAACAGTGGACATTAACAATTTCAGTTTACTATATTTCATTGGTCACTTTAGTATTATTAATTAGAACATATTTTGTTGGTTACTTTAAGGGCATATTTGTCATTTTAGAACTTTTGACATAACAAGAACAACTAGTAGTAATTTAGTAGTTTATGTTGGTCCTTTTAAGATATGAGTAGATTTAAGGGCACTTTGGTCATTATACCCTACTATAACTCCATAACCTTTAAAAATTAGTACTATTTTAAACCCATAATGTGTTTATTTTTGTCTTTGCAAGTAGCAAAATTTCATTTTTCTTTTGTGTGTAGTACATGTTACTTTTTTTTTTTTTTTTTTACACAAGTTGACTTATATTGTTGTTAAATATGAAAACAGGTGGTGCATGTGGGTACGGTAACTTATACAGTCAAGGTTATGGGACAAACACAGCAGCACTAAGCACAGCTTTATTCAACAATGGTTTAAGTTGTGGTTCATGTTTTGAAATAAAATGTGTGAATGACCATCAATGGTGTTTGCCTGGATCCATTAAGATAACAGCCACCAATTTCTGTCCACCAAATACTGCCTTACCTAATGACAATGGTGGTTGGTGTAACCCTCCTTTGCAACACTTTGATTTAGCTCAGCCTGTTTTCCAACATATTGCTCAATATAAGGCGGGTATTGTCCCGGTTGCGTACCGTAGGTAAAATGACTAAAATACCCTCATCTTTTATAAGTATGTTGTCTTTTATGAATATTTTACATAAGTATGTTGTCTTTTTTTAAATATTTTACATAAAGAAAGAAGCTAGACTAGAAACCCAAAAGTTAGTCGCTTGGGATTAGTCAGCCCGTAATGTCGAATCGGAAAACAGGTAAACTAAAAAATGGAAAGGAAAAAAAAAGATTTAAAATGACTAAAAACCTAGAAGTTAGAAGCAGAGTTGATGCATGTGCTTTGCTTTATATAAGGGGTATTTTAGTAACTTTGCTTATATATGTTTATACCTTTGTAGGGTACCATGTGTGAGAAGGGGTGGAATTAGGTTTCAAATCAATGGTCATTCCTACTTCAACTTGGTGTTAATTTCAAATGTGGGTGGTGCTGGCGATGTGCATTCGGTAGCAATCAAAGGTTCGAAAACCGGATGGCAGCAAATGTCGCGAAACTGGGGGCAAAATTGGCAATCCAACACTTATTTAAACGGACAATCTCTGTCGTTTAAGGTCACAACTAGTGACGGTAAAACCGTGGTGTCCAACAATGTCGTTCCTGCGGGTTGGTCTTTCGGGCAAACCTTCGCGGGAGGCCAATTCCGCTAAAAAGACATTTTTACCCTCACCGTTGTGGTCACCTAGTATTTACTACTATTGTAATTTTTTTAGCAACTACAATAGGTACTATCACAATGACTTGAAGCGGCCTATTTTATGAAAGGGCCCTTTAGTCATTTTGTTTTCTAGGGTAACTATATAGTACTCAGTTACCCTAGTTTTTTAAGGGTTTGTAACTTTGTTTGGTTTTGGTGTTTAAGGGCAGTGGTGGTAATTTACACCCGCCATTAGTTATAATTGACGTTTTTGCCCTTATTAGTTGGGCTATTTGGGGTGGTTTTGAGGTGTGAGATGTTTTTTATTTTGTGAGGGTTGATGTATATTTACTCTTTTTATTACTAATGGAAGGTGACTACATTATCATAAGTTAATTAAAGCTTGTTGGTGTGTTAGTTATTTTGATAATTGTATGATATTTACTGCTTGTGGTACCACCTATTAATGGCTGGTTTTTGTTGGTATACTGGTTTATAATTTGAATTGGAATTCAAATTCACTAAAATCAAATGCAATGCTTTTTCTAAGTGAAATATGAGATGCACAAATTAAAAGCATTTGAATTTTCTTGTTTGGTTCAAATTCTTGGGGTCACGTGTCAAAGGCCTTAAAGCAAGAATACCACTGCACCTACTTTCGTCTTGTAACCAAAATAAACTCGTGATCACATAAATGGCTTAGAATAAAAACTTGTGATCATTTATTATAGCTTAAGCCCCATTCACATAAATGGCTTAGAATAAAAACTTGTGATCATTTATTATAGCTTAAGCCCCATTCACATAAATGGCTTAGAATAAAAACTTGAAATCGATTGCCGGCCAATATTTTTGAAGATCGATCGTGAAACCGATCGATATTTGTAGGCATTCAATCACAAATTAAAAAAAAAAAAACAAAAAAAAAAAAAAAACAAAAACAAAACTTACCGTTTATTAAAAAAAAATGATGATGTAATATGGGTTGCCACTGTGATGAGAGAGATGAATATGGGTTGAAGAGAGAGAAAGCTAAGGTGGCAGCCGGAAAGATGATGCAATATGAGTTGCCACTGTGAGAAGCCTTAGTTGATTCAGTTTTCAGTCTTATAAGTGCAGTTAAACTTAGTGTTACGTTAACTACACTTATGTGAGAACACCCTTACATGACTTTCGTTTTACCACCCGGAAACATTATTATAGTTTTTCCCGTGTACATGAGTTCCATAATTGCATCTAATGTTCATTTTTTGATGACCGGACAATTTGTTTTCTCTGTTAATGATAATATGCATGACTTCGCAAAAATGCAAACATAAGCTTAGATTGCGTTTAGTTGCTGAAAAAAATTTTAGTTAACAGAAATGGTTTTTTCTTACTTTTCTTTTATACAACTCTTTAAAAAATGTATATGACAATAGATTCGTATAGTATGATGCACCTAATTGCATGGTCAAATGTTAAAGATCATGGTTACATATATATACAAATCTAGTGCATAGATGTTTGTGGAAACTGGTCAACAAGATCAGTTAGGCTCAAGTGAAAGACCTAAAGGGGAATTGGGAAGTGTGGAATGCTTCAATCCCAGAAATAAGAAGAATCTTTGACCCAATATTCCATTTTCCAACCATTATTTACAGAATAAAATATTACCCTTTTTACAGTCGTGGCATGTAGCTTTTGTCCTATACTAGGTTTAGCGTGGGTTGGTAAATACATTTAACTCTTAACATTGATTTTGGGTTACTTATTCACACGCTCCGGGTGTACAATCGTTAATACATCACCGGCTTGTACGGTATGTATCGTGTATTATGGTTTAACAACTCACATGTGACAATATAAGAAAGGTTTGGAGAAAACTTAAACTAGCCACCAGATAGTCTACCCATATGCTTGTAATATATGGCATCTACATGTCATTAAAAGAAACAAAAACACAATTAATGCTCTGTTCATTCTCTCCTAATAACTGAATTACACCTTATCCGGGTAAACTAACCAGTGGGTATGTGTATCCATCTTCGGAGGGTTTGTATAACATAGCATTTGATTTTTGGTTTGATAATAAATTACACTTTTACATACTTTCGAAATCTTATACAGATACTATTTTGACAAAATGCGTCTCTATTAAGTTCCAAAACCCTAAAGTTTGTCATGAGTGAAATTCGATCTATTGATCCTCCTACTTACATGTTTCAGATAAGTTGAAGAATTAACGATTTAAATGAGGAAAAATAATGACTAAAATACATTCATCAAGTTTTTGTACGCGTACGGTACAAGAATAATTAAACCAAATATGTTGTAGGATATAGCAATGATCTTATCATAAACTAAAAAATGAGTGAATATGAAGTATAGGTTAATAAGTTTTAGTGAGCACTTGTAATTTGAGTCGTGAAGTGCTTAATTATCTAAGTATTGCTTTAAAAGCGAGAAAGTTTGTATAACAACGATGTCCATAAGTCGTCAACTAAGTTTATAGGTTCAATTATTGTCGAAAACAAATACTCCGTATGTAAGATGGATATTATCTAGGAATGCAAACTCAACCTTAAAATTTCATAGATTACAGTAACTTAAAAAGAGAATTTTATTTCACGTTAATGGAGACAAAGATGTCGGGCCACGTAGCTTTTGTATTGTTCTCATTGACCAGTAAATTATTTCTTTGAATGTGGCGCATGCTTATATTTATGATTTACCATGCACGAGCTAGGGTTATATATGGGCTTTTGGGCAGATTTAAGTCCTCGATTCCAAGTCGTGGCCCAAGTATAGAGTTTTAGTGTTGTGTTTGGGCTGCATGTCTGTTATTACGGTCCAAAGCAAATAGCCGAATATAAGAATTTAAGTACAGTTTTATAATATGTGAAAGACAACGTTCATAATTCAGTCTATCCGCTGTGAGGAAGGTAAAACTTTTCAAGCAACGTGATTTCCCTTTGGAACCAACTGAGCTTCAATACGTGTGTCAAATAGAAATCAGATAGCGATTCATGTGGTTAGAGACTCAGGATATCTTATAAGTCTACTAGTACAAGTCTATTTATGAGTTAGGGTTAACACTCAAAAATTTGATTTAAGTTACTACAATTTTTTTTCCCTCTCTTCTCAACCAGGTTGTTCATGTAAACGGGTTCATTAATTAGGTTACTCAACGTTCAAATAAGTTACACTATGGTTACTCCCAGGGAGGGATACCGGGTGTAACGGTTTTCCACTCTCTTTAATTTACATTTTAAGTCCCTGTGGCATGGCAGGTATAACAAATTTAGTCCTTAGGAAGTCATTAATGTTTTCAAACATAGTACTTCACGGATAATGTATAGAACCCGATATAAGTATCCGTCTTCTACTACTAATAACAATGGCTCTACCATCATATGTCACATTAGACAAAACATGTTGGCAACCCAATTGAACTATAATAAAAATTAAAAAGTACCAAAACCCATTTGAAAAACATTTGGTTGAAAGAAACTTGAAAACCAAAAAATATAAGGGGGAAAATATTTTTGTTTTTGGTATGAGGCAATCTTCATGTCGATACGTATAGTATATATACTCACATATTATTAGTGTGTATGTATTAGTTTTACACAAAATACTAACCATAGTCTTTGTAAAGTTAAAGATTCATGATTTAAAAATCTTAAATTTGTATTTTAACCATAAACAACCAACTGCTTTAAGTTACTTTTATAACCACTAACCATTTTATGTTTGAATTTTTAATAACTAATCACCGTGTATAAAATGGCTTTGTGTATCAAAGACTAACCATTTTTGTTATTATAAAGTGGTTTTTTCGTCCCGAATTTATTTTCAAAACGCACACGGTGTTGGAAAAATGATCACTACAATGTGCACTAATATCACGTTGTGTTTACTTTTTTAAAGACGTTTTGGGTAGTTGCATTGTCATTATTTTAAAACAAAACAAAATATAAAAGTTACACATTTCAATGTAAATAATTTTTTTTTCTTTTTCGAACACAAACTTTGTATTAAAAACACACCAGCAAGAAGCTAGGAGGAGGGAATGTAATTAAATAGTAATAAAAAGTGCAATTTGATGATTGTTAAACCACTCGATCCAATTACAACAACCTGTTAAGGGCAAAAACGTGAAAAATAGATGAAAACGTAAGATAAACGGGGGAAAGCGTAAGAAAAACGGATGAAAACGGACAAAAATAGATAAAAACGTAAGGAAAACCCGTTATGGGTCGCCCACGGGAGAGGATTCGAGAAAAAAATCTAATGACTAAATATGTTAAACCCGACAACCCACAAGGACCATTTAGTAACTTTTTACCTGCTATCATAAGTTGTAATATATGGGGTAACGTAAACAACCGGTCACGCAAACATGGGTAACCTGGTTGAACAAAAAAAAAACTATAGTAACTTAAATCAGATTTTTGGGAAACTTTAGTAACTTGTTTGAGTATTAACCCTTATGAGTTAAGAGTGTCAATTATGATCAAGGTGTTCATATTTTGATTATGAATTGACCGTTCGCTTTACTTATTTATGTACTGATACTAAAGTTCAGCAAAGGGGTACACTGATATGCTTACGAAGATATAAATACTGCCTGTTACATGTTAAATAGACTATCTCGTCTATAATGAACCAAGTACCAAACTTAGTCTCTTCAAAAGGTTTAAATTGGCGGGAAGACGTTGATCCTGCACACCTTTTTAAGGTGTCGATTAACCTTCCCCAGTGACCTAGTCTCAGACAATGAGCGCCTTTACAGTGACCATGTAGTGAGGAGTTAGGATTGAACCAAAACCTATTTCTCTAATAGTTAGGGGCTGAGACATGATAATTAGTTAAGAGGGGTTCGGTTTATTTAAAATGTTAACGATGTTTGTGTTTAAAAAACACAACGAACTTTACGAGTCTTAAAGTGAAACAAATAAATAAAAGGAAAAATGCTACACCCGCAAAAACAAATCCACAAACCAGCCACAAAATGACGTGTTAGAGAGTGAGTAGATGAATGAGAGAGAAGAGAGAGAAACTATCACAAAATACACAAATGAGAGAGTGATATCTCATTTTTGTGGACCATTTTTGTGGATGTTTTTTTGTAAGTGTATCATTTCTCTAAATAAAAACTATTTCAAAATAAAAGGAAACATCTCAAAAACATACATGCAATACCAAAATCCATTCGAAAAGTAATGTGACAGCCTATTTAAATACCAATTTGTATTGTCATAAACCAACCTAATTTTGATACGAAATTAGTTCAAAACACAGCAACTTCACAATTGAAATGAGAGGTAACGTTGATATTATTTTTCAACCGAATTGATACACTTTGATGTTTAATTTAAATATGGTAGGTATTGTTGATATTAGTATCAGTGACCTTTTCATTTCAAACAAAAATGAAGTTCTCACAATGAAGGCTCAAATTTATTTTCACTCTCATAAGAAATACAATATTATATATTGATGGCGTATCAATATTAGTAGCCCAAGCCCACTAAATATATACACAAATCAAACCCATTATCAAGGCCAATCAATAAACACTTGGTACGGGCCCGGCTAGAATCACATTGCCACACTTGGCCCGAAGAAATTAGTCAGGCTATTCTGAACAAATAGGACCACTGCTCCCCAACTGTTACTAACGGTTAAGACGTACAATGAGACATGAGATAGTAGGGACGCATGACAAGCACCGTTTCTACGAGCCAAGGAAGAAATACCATATGTCCTCTTTGTCGGCTCCTTAGATGATGAACACATGGCCTCCTCACAGCCGTTGATCATCTTTCAAGGGTTTACCCCTAAACCTTACTTGTCTCTTTAAGGCTTCCCATACAAACTTCACAAGTTTCACAAATTTGGGCAAATATTATCTCACATACAGTTTCATATGATTTGTTTAAGCATTATTCGAGCTTCTTGATTTTTATCAACTCCTCAGGTCCTTACCATTCAATACCGAAAACCAAACAACAGAACCATCCCAATCCACTCTTAATCTTGATTTACATACCATACATAAACACGTATCATATTCAAATTTATCATGAGAGGATCTTAACCTTTCTTTTTATTGATATACGGTTTGAAATTGAAAGTATGAAGTTGAATTATATAGCCTAAATTCCTATCAAATAATATAAAGTGTGGAAATAAAGGAAAAACTTAAAAAGCATGAAAGAATATTAGAGAACTAATTTAATAATTAAGAATGGATATGCATTAAATTAAACTAGACGAATAATCGTGTAAATTGACTGTATATAGCGGCAAATAATTATACTTGCGAACTTATGGTTCTGGTGAGGCCGTCCCGAACCACACTCACAAATTTTAAACACATTCATAAAAATAGTCTCTCTTTAAATAGATGCATCTCCTTGTTAATTATCTCTCTTTATTTAAAATATATGGTTAGAAATTTTTCTCACCTTTCTCATTTGGATCATTCTTCTTATTAAATCCCTTCAAATGTTTACCTTTTATTAATAAAATAGTTGCCAAACACAACTCAAAGAATCCTGAAATAAGCAAAAGATTTTTGTGGACATCATCAATGGGCTGTTGGATTGTTGAGATATTTGGGTCGATTGGGGGTGGCTTACCACCGGCTGGCCCTCCTATCTCTGCCCCACCAATAGTTAATTAGTTATCTTAAACTGATTAAGTGCAGACTACGGCAAGCTATGCTACATACATAAAAAAACCGCAAAGAAACATCCACAAAATGAGGTGATATGTCAAAATGCTAGGTCTTTATGGTTCTTTTTTGCATGTAGCACAGCCCTTACGATCGACGAGTGTTAAAATTGAAGTAATTACCAAATTTAGTGTTAAATTATCAGTATTCAAAATAGTTCAAAATGCTACTCCCTATTTTATAAAATTGTTGTTCACCTTTTCATTTTAAGATGTTTCAAAATTATTGTTCACTTATTGTTTCAACGAATAAGAAGGGACTTTAGTGGGTAGAGATAGGGGTTGAGCATAATAGACCGCATATTAAACCGAACTTAGAAACGACTTGACCAAATTCGGATCAAACATATTTCAGTTTGGTTTTTGATCCACCCGTTTCCTCATATTCGGTCCTTGGTCATGTCTGATCCAGTTCGTCTTACGCAAAAATCGATCAGACCGAACCGGACCGAAGAATTTCTCCAGAACTGGACCGAACATTTTAGTCCAATCCTCGGTCCGGTATTTAGGGCCAAATCGGTTCCTGATCCGATTCGATTTTGGTCGGTCCGTGATCAACTTCAAGTAAAGATGACATGTGATTATTGAAGAGTGATGTGATTTCACCTTTTTTACATAATATGTTAATGGTCTGGGATAAATAATTTTGAGACCGACAATTGTGAGATAATGATTGATCTAGAATGAATTTGTCTTAGTTGTATTTATGTCGAATATTTGATGACAGATTTGTGGGTCTAATGGTCGCTATGTTCTTGGCTATTTGGTTGTTGAGAAAGTGAGGCGCACATCAAGGGTTTTTTTTTTTTTTTTTTCATTGATAGGATTCTCTTCCTTGAGGAATATTAACACCCCACGACCACCAAAAAAAAAATTTACGAACTTATTTGAAATATATAATCTTACTTACATATCTAAGATTATAAGATTGCAGTATATAAACTACATAGATCATCAATAGGTAGAGAAACGTCAACTTTTTTTTTTTTTTTTTTTTTTTTTTTTTTTTTTTTGAGTAAAGGGCCTCCACCCGATAAAATATATTACTAAAAAAAAATAGTTAAGTACAACGGAATATTGCTGAAGTAACACATTAACCTCAAACAACTAATTGAACAACCACTAAATCATTTATAACAAGTCATAAATAATCCAACTAGCTACACACAACCAGAAAGTTAAAACAAAAACCAAGCATAAACTAAGACACATAGACCTCTATGTAACTAAAGGAAAAATAACCTTTTCAAGTCTAATGTCTTGATTGGCAGCATCCGGAGATACACCACAATCATCAAAGTAATCATCATCATAATAATTGTAGTCACATGTACCATCTTTTCATTGTTCCAAAAGACACCTCTCGTTCCCTCTACAACCGAAATAATTAATCTCATTAGGATAGTCCAAAACTTTATCGTCGTCGCTATCAGAAACAACCACATTACCCACCTTAAAGAAAATGGTTACTCACCTTTATTGAAGAAGTACACGTAGAGGAAGAAGATACTAGGCTTATTAGCCGCATCCTACTCTTTCTCTTTCAAATCAACATTTCTTAAAGGTTTGTCATCATCGTCTATAAGAGTAATTTTTCCTTCAATAATGAGCTTTTCAAACTTACCAATTTTCTCAACAATAAGAGTAGTACTAGTGCTACCATATGGGTCGAACCTCTTTGGTTAGATTAGATTTCTGATCCAAGTCATGCTTGTAAAATATGACTGATGTATTTTCTCATTTAGCTTTTTGCTAGAATATTTGTTACTATATTCAATTGTCGTTAAAAAAAAATAAAAAAGCAATAGCCGGGACAAAAGTGAATATGGTCAACTATAAGACTGCATGCAATGGTCACGATTCTCCTCACTTCAACCTTTTGCACAATATCCGAGTAGTGAGGAGGGTCACCTTTCCCTCTCTTTTTTAGCTTGGTGGCGCGTGCACCAATAACTGCACAATGATCTCACGAGTGATATGGTGAAATGGAAGGTGACCCCAGTGGCGGAGTAAAAAAAAGTGATCACGGGGGGCATTGAGCAATAAGAAAGGTTAAATAAAATATTAAAAGATGTCAATTTTTTAACGTAATTTGAAATAAGGCGGGTCGGGTCGGGTCGGGTTTCATATATAGGTAACAAAAATGCTCTATTTTGTGCGATTAACAATAATTATAAATTTAAGTGTATATGAAATAAAATTTGACTGGTGATTGTATTCAAGGATCGAATAAAAGTACTTAATGATTTATTTAACGTGGCTAAGATTAGTAAAAGTCTTATTAAATCACTTATGGTTCTTTGAGTAATTCAAGTAAATGAAGAAAAAAAAGGCAACCACCAAAGTTATAGTACCAACTCCACGTTTGTATACTAGTAAATGAAAATGAAAAGAAAAAAAAATTAAATTAAACAAACTAGATTTAATTTCCTCCATAACTTCCGGTAAAACAAATCATCAGAAACTACTGAAAAATCCAAATTACTCTTCATGTTTAGCAAACTGAGTGCGATGAGGGCAATTATATTTTGTGGGCGAGGGCACTTGACCTTTTTCCCAACAATTTGACTTCTTTTCCTATATATATTGTGTATCCGCAAGAACCTTGATGGGGCATCGCCCCCCACTATTATCAACATGGCTCTGCCCCGGGTGACCCCTCACATCTTACATGCAGCCTGATAGACACATATTACAGTGTTGTTAGGTGAACAGTAAATAAAATGAATTATTAAATTAAGCGGGAGCTACCATGTCCATATATAGTTTAAAACTTATGTACCACATGCACTAAACGTTGTCAGATTTCATGAAACATATAAATCCAAAGAAGATACAAGTGATTGGTACGTGAGTGAGGTATCGATGAGCTAAACATTAAATCTAAAATGTGCATTATTATAAAGACGAGTGAGCAATCCCATGTTACACATTAGATTTGTCTTGTTCATTAAAATTGCGAAGAAGACACGATCATTTTAATCCATGTCTTTGTTTTTCATATAGTTCCAAACCAGATGTTCTTAAATTGTTTCTATGCCACTCATTCGTGTTTATAGTTTTGTTGCATTTTCACGGTTATATATAACTATATAGTGTAGCCATAAATATTATTGTTTGTGATAAGCTAGATTCTATATAATTCATGAAATAAGGGGGTGTTTGTTTTTAAATGGGTTTATGAGCTTTATATAATAAAAATAAGCTTAATTAACTGTTTACTAAGCCTGTATGTTTGGGCTTATATATGTGTATATATGAAGGGTCATTACAAAAAATAGTGCTATTCTTCACACTTATTTTGCTAGAGATAATAATTTTGCTACATTTATAGGTGTAACAAATATTTAAAAAATAATCCACATATATAAGTGTGTACAATTACAATAAAGCTACACTTATATGTGTAACAAATATCACCACACTTTTATTTTTGAACATTTTTTGCAATTTTGCCACACTTTTAAGTGTGGACATTCAAAAAAAATTTCCACACTTTTAACTATAGACATTTAGATAATATCTCCACACTTTATATGTGTAGCAAAATTTGTCACACCCATTATTACCACACATGAGAAAGTGTGGAATCAATAATTTTACGCATTTTTAAATGTGGCCATTTAGCCTTTATAATGTGAAGAATTCAACTAGTTTTTTGTAGTGAGTTTTTGATAAACCTAAACTTTGTTGCTTAATTATTAAATAATGGTGTGCTTATATAAGATATTATATAAAAACACTTTTTATACCCTCGTTTAATAATTAAGTCACTTTAACATTCATGTACTTTTTTTTGTCACTAACCTTATTAAGTATGATAAGCTAAGTTAAACAACAAAGGCTTATGAGCTCATAATATATAAGTTATAAGCCGTTTATATAAAACAAGCATAAGCACATTCATAAGCTTAACCAAACACCTTTTATGTCTTTATGTGGTCAAGTGTCGTAAAGGAATATTTTGAACTCGGAAAAAAGTTTTAACTAGTGATAACCTTGCCTAACTTTTACATTGATTGCAAAATAATTTCAAGCTTTAGATAGCAAATACATGACTTATGGTTAGGGATGACAATGGGACGGGAAATGTCGGAGATTGTACTTACCATCTCCATCCCGTTTTACACTCTTCATCCCCATCCTCATTGGGAAATTGCTTTACATCCCCATCCTCATTCTCAATGGGGATCGGGGATCCTCGCGGGGATTTGGGGATTCTCACCCTTATGAAATAACATAAAAATTCCACCAACTTGTCGAAAATATAAAAAATTTTGACTTATAAAGTACCTCAACAAACGTACATCACACATAGTTATATTAATTAGAATTTCAATTCAACTTTAAAGCATCGTAAGCATTGTAACATGAAAGATAATATAAAAACAATATGTATCATATGTTGGAGTTTATGGATATATATTAATAAACGTATGTCTAGAATCGAACTTGAGACCTCGGGATTGCACACGTTACGAATGAGTATTAAGAAATAAATAATTCATATATATACATATATATATATATATATATATATATATATATATATATATATATATATATATATATATATATATATATATATATATTATTTAATCACAAGAATTGACTAACGGTCGTTAGTACTTAATGGAATTGACTAACGGGCAAAGAATAAGGACTAGATTGTAATTGGATGACAAGAAGGTTCCAGAATACCCTCTTGGAGTGGTATGGCCGGCCAACCCAACCCAAGGGGCATCCCTTGCCCTAACTTGTCCACCAAGATTACAATTAGTATATAAACACATCAAGGGTTAAAGGTTTTGGCTAATCTCTTGCACACACTAAACTCTAAAGTGTTTTTCTTCTTTTCTTTGCTTCTTAAACATTCGACCAACACCCATTAGGGATGTTAGTCGATTTTTGTTAAATCAAAAATCATTCTTGTGTTGTTACTAGCATCACCTTAATATGGTTTAATTCGTGTGTACAAGAACGAGGTAATTACTCATTATAGTAATTATCAAGGGATCGATTAACAAAACGGTAAGGGGTTAATCATTGATCCATATAAACCTTAATTAGGGTTCTTCATATTGTTCAAGACAATTGCTTTTGATTCTTGTTCGGGCTAGAATCACCACGGTACGTTCCTATTTAATTTATGTTAATCTCTTATGTGTTATAGATGTTCCTACGCTTCCGCATATGTGTTTACCTAATAATATGATTGTCATGATACTAATATTCTAACATCATATATGTGTATTCGGACAAATAGTTAAGTAATATGTAATTGTTACTTCTACTTCTAAATCTAAATGTTTTTTATCCTATAAATATCACATATGCATATAAACATATATGTCGGTACTCATAAACATATGTACATATACATATACAAGTTAATCAAGTATGGATAAAACATATAAATTTTAAATAATTATACATTAGAAAGATCGGGGTCGGGGTCGGGGTCGGGGCCGGGTTCGGGGATTTATGTTATCCCCATCCCCGGATTAATATTTCAGGGGATTACCCATCCCCAGTCAACTCAATGATTCCCCAATCAAATCGGGTCTGCATCAGATACGGATTTTTTTGTCATCCCTACTTATGGTTTTATCCTGATTTACAAACAAGATTGGCCCATTTAATATTTACTTGGAGAAACTCATAAATATCTATTGTACCAACTAAAAATATGGGTCATTTTGTATTCGTCCACAATCTTTACTTATTTGTGTCCGTCTTTGTTTCTTTATCAATAAACGTCCAAAGGTATTTGGTCTTATGCAAATGTGTAATATGCATGGCTGACCTAAGAACAAATATGAAAATATTGTATGCATGAAGTAGGTACAAAATCTTTGTTGCATAACTAAATCACTTATTACAAAGTCTTTAATATTTGACACTTCACACGAAAAGATATGATATGGTTAAAAATAGATGTAGCCAAATTTCAAAGCTATTGACCAAATACTGTAGTTGCAGATGGAAATTAAAATGCAGATTGTACATATTCCTGATTTTCTGTTCGTGCATGGTATCCATTCACTTCCAGTCCGTGATTACCAATTTTCTCTCCAAACAACTATTTAAATTTTTTACCACTTTTTATTTTTATGCATTTACAGTGAAAGTACTTTGTAAGTGAAAATAATGAGTAACATAAGGGAAATTTGCTGGGATTTAACATTCATATAACAATTATAAGACGAGTATACATAACGGAGAACGTCCCAAAAGGATCCCGTTTAGTGTATACAAATTAACACGTATTAACACATAATTACTAACCTCTTATTACTTGAATTACTAAGACAAATGATGTTCTCGATTCTTGATCTTGATCTTGATCTTGTAGGAAACACTAATAACAACTAAAGTAAGTTGTCTCCAGGGTATACCCTTCAGGAAAGTATGCTCGAATGCTAGTTTCCTTGTCTCCAGGGTATACCCTTCAGGAAATAATGTTCAGAAGGATAATCTAAGCCTTGTTGACTTGACTTATATGTAATCAAGTACAGGGGCTTTGTGGTAAATATTATATACTTGTTCTTGTAGTATTTCTCTTGTTTGTGTATGTACAGGGACTAGTTGTGCAGGTTAGCTAAAGTTGAAGGACTTGGGTTGACAAATGGAGAAAGTGCTATTGGAGCAGCTATATAAGCTAAAGATATAGATTAGGGTTTTCATTATCATTGCTTATCTCTCTGTGTTTTACTCTCTAAGTTGAGAACTGATTGTAATCGTTTCTTTGTTTCTTCTTTCTGCGTAATTGTTGAACTCAAAACCAGTAATCACATTTGAAGTGATTGACTGATGTTGTGAATAAAATAAGTGGGGAGGTTGGTTGAATTCATAATCAAGCTGTTTTTAGTTGATCTTTGTATACTTTTCCACATGGTATCAGAGACAGGTTAGCTTTGATACAAAGATCGATTGATTAAAATTTTTCAAAAATTAGGGTTGCAAAATTATTTTTTGGGGCTTTTCAAATTGGTTACTGGATCTGTGTAGATCTTGAGGTGAATCGTATCTTGGGTGGTTGAATCTTGTTGTTTGGGATTCAATTGTTGGTTAATCGAATTAACTCAATTTTTAGGGTTTCTAAAATTTGGGGTTTTCTGATTCTTGGTATTTGGTTGAGATTAACACGTGTTAATCAGTGGTTTTTCATTGGATCTTGATTGATCTAGTGATTGGTTGGTGCTATCGTCTTAATTAGGGTTTACTGTATCAAACCCTAATTCAGGAGTGGTTATTGTTTCTTGATTTGATTGATATTATTGACTCAATTATTTTATGTGATCTTTTGATTCTAAAATAATTCATAATATTGATCATTTCTTGTTTTCTTTTAGGTTCTTGGTACTATTCCGCTGTGCTTATTGGTTGTTGTGATCTGCTTGATCAATTTGTGCTTGGGATTGCGTATTTGTAACACCTCTCGCACTCTTTTCTCTTAGGTTGTTTTTATAGGTTTTATAGAAATTGCATGAGACGAAGTGTAGGTTCAAGGGATTGTTTGTGTTGAAGTTGGTTGGTTTTTGGGATTACTTGTGATTGCTGGTGATATAAGGTGTATATGTTTTTCTTTTGTTTTGTTTTCTTCTTGATTCATCATTATGGGTAATGATGATGAAGTTGGGGGATCAAGTGTTACTAAACTTGATCAGTTTGACCCTTTGTTCTTGCACAGTAGTGATACAAGTGGTATTCCTTTGATAAGCTTTAAATTGGAAGGCACTAAAAACTATAAAGTTTGGTCAGCTGCCATAAAATTGGCTATTCATACTAAAAATAAACTTGGTTTTATAAATGGAACTCTTGATAGACCTGTTGAAACTGGTTTTTTGCAAGAACAATGGGATAGATGTAATTCTGTGGTTTTATCTTGGATTCTTTGATATGTTTCTCAAGATGTGTTTATGGGACAAGTATTTTCTAATAATGCCACAAATGTGTGGGATGAATTAAAAGAAACATATAGTAAAGAAGATGGTTCTATAATTTTCAATATGCATTTTAAGATTCATTCATTTACTCAAAATGGCATACCTCTCTCTGAATATTATCTTAAGTTGACTCCCTTGTGGATTTGCCTGATTGCACTTGTGAAGGTTCTGAGAAACATAAGAAACATAATCAACTTATAAAGTTGATGCACTTTCTAATGGGGTTGGATGAGGTCTATGCTCCCCTCAGGAGCATTATTCTCACCTCTGATCCAATTCCTGATGTGAAAAGTGCCTTTGCAACTTTGTCTAAGGATGAGTCTCATAGGAGTACTCAATCTTCTTCTGGTTCTAAAAACAATAATTCTGCATTTGCATCTAAAATTAACCAAAAACCTAATGAGTGGTCTCTGAACAAAAATATGAATAATACTAATCAAAATAGAAGACTTAATAGGCCTAACTTGGTCTGTACTCATTGAAATATGAATGGTCATACTGCTGATAGGTGTTTTCAGTTAGTTGGATACCCTGTTGGTTTCAAAAAGAGGCCTAATAACTTTCAAACTTCTGCTAGCAATAATGCTGTTTCAGGTCATAAGGCTCAGCCTACTGTTTCATCTAACTCTTTCACTGATGATCAGTATAAGAAGCTGATGGCTTTGATCACTGAAAAATCTGGTTCTGGTTATATACCTGCAAATGTTGCAGGTATGAACTGTGTTGTTAGCTTTTGTTCTTCTAGATTCTTTAATCACAATTCAAATATAAGCACTTATAATCTCTACATAGGTTGGATTGTTGACTCTGGTGCTAGTCAACATATGACTTACACTATTGTGAACATGTTTAATCTTGTTGATGTTTCAAAACTTAATATGACTGTTGGTCATCCTAATGGAACTAAAGCTATTGTCACTCACATTGGAAGTTTAAAACTTACTGATAAAATTACTATTCACAATGTCTTGGTTGTTCCTGATTACCAAGTCAGTCTTTTATCTGTTCATAAGCTCAATAAAGAACACAAATATAGAGTTATATTTGATGAAGATACTTGTTCTATTCAGGATTCTGTTCTAAGGACCCAAGTGGGGACTGGTAGTCTCAAAGATGGGTTGTATTTTCTTAATACAGGTATTAAATTCATTAATAATAACATTCAAGTATGTTGTTTGTCAAAATGCATTTGGCATAACAGACTTGGTCATCCTGCTGACCAAGTTCTTAACATACTTAAACATAAAATTGCTTATAAGAATGATTCTTCTATTGCACCTTGTGAGGTCTGCCATAAGGCTAAGCAAACTAGAGATCCTTTTCCTCTAAGTGATCACAAAACCAATGTCATAGGACAATTGGTTCACTTAGATGTATGGGGTCCTTACAAGGTTCAAAGCAGAGAAGGATACAAATACTTCTTAACTGTTGTAGATGATTTCTCTAGAGCTGTTTGGGTGTTTCTGTTGAGGGGGAAATATGAAGTTTTTCAAAACATTGTTCATTTCTATAATTTGATTAAAAATCAGTTTGATAAAATAGTTAAGGTGTTTAGATCTGATAATGGAACTGAGTTTATAAATCAAAATATAGAAAAGTTTTGTAAAGATAATGGCATCATACAACAAACTTCTTGTTCTTACACTCCTCAACAGAATGGTATAACTGAGAGAAAGCATAGACATTTACTCAATGTTGCTAGGGCCCTCATGTTTCAGGGGGGGGGGGGATTCCTTTAAACATGTGGTCTAAGTGTGTTCTAACTGCTGTTTACCTGATTAACAGGTTACCCAGCTCTGTCTTATTTGGAAAATCACCTTATGAAATCATGTATAATATTGAACCAAACATCTCTCATTTAAAAGTTTTTGGATGTCTTTGTTTTGCTACTGTGCTAAATAATTCTGATAAGTTCTCATCTAGGTCTGAAAAATCTGTGTTCATTGGTTATTCTTTTGAGAAAAAAAGGGTATAAATTGTTCAGTCTTGAAAGTAAGAAAATTTTGTTTTCAAGAGATGTTACATTTTATGAAACAGTTTTTCCCTTCAAAAATAAATATGAAAATAAAGATTTTGAGTTTCATTTTCAAAACACAGATAGTTTAAACTTTTTTAATCATTTTCTAGATGATGAACATTTGTCAGATGAACCCTATGATGAAAAGAGAGATAAGAAACCTAAGAAAAGTGAGGACATAGACCCTTTATCATTGAAAGGTACTGAAAATACTGGTCTCACTAAAAAGGATGAGGGGGTGCATCATAGTGAGTCAGCAGAAGCAGCCAATGATGAAGAGGAGAATGTTACACTTGAGGAAAATGTAAATCAGTCTGAGGGTGATGACAATTTTTATAATGAGTTTAATAATTTGTTCAAAGAACCTGTGATTGTGACACCAAGTAAACAGAGCAATCTTAGAACTTATGTTAGAAGGTCTGATAGGAAAACTCAGATGCCTGTTAAACTTAGTGATTATGAAGTTAATACTAAAGTGAAGTATAATATAGACAAACATGTCAATTATTCTAAGTTGAATACTGAAAACTATAATTTCTCAACAAGTTTGAACAAAATAAGATAACCAAAGACTTATAAAGAGGCTTCTACTAATCCTAAATGGATTGAAGCTATGAATCTTGAAGTTGAAGCTCTTAATAGGAATGAAACATGGGATGAAATCACTGAACTTCCAGTTGGCAGAAAAGCTATTGGAGGTAAATGGGTGTTCAAAATTAAATATAAATCTAATGGTGAGATTGAGAGATATAAGGCAAGATGGGTTGCTAAAGGTTATAATCAAAAAGAAGGTGTGGATTATGATGAGACCTTTTCACCTGTTGTGAAAATTGTTACTGTTAGGTGTTTGTTGTCTGTTGCTGTGCAATATGGTTGGTCTGTGTTTCAAATGGATGTTAATAATGCATTCTTATATGGTGAACTTGATGAAGATGTTTATATGTGTTTGCCTGAGGGGTATTGTGATGTTAATGATACTAAGGTGTGCAAGCTAAAAAAGTCTTTATATGGTTTAAAACAGGCACCAAGGAAATGGAATGAGAAATTAACTTCTGTTCTAATTGAAAATGGTTTTGAACAAAGTAAAAATGATTTTTCATTGTTTATTAAAAATAAAAATGGAATTTTTATTGCTTTACTTGTGTATGTGGATGACATTGTCATCACTGGTAACACTGTTCAAGCAATAAATGAAGTTAAAGCTTTTATGGGTTCAAAGTTCTTAATTAAAGATTTAGGAAAATTGAAATACTTTTTGGGTATTGAAGTTCTTAATTCTGATGGGAACATGTTTTTAACTCAAAGAAAATACTGCTTAGAATTGTTAGCAGAGTTTGGTATGTTGGCTTGCAAACCTTGTGATACACCTATTGAGACCAAAGAATGTTCTGCTAAGCCTGATCAGGTCATTGTTGATGAACCTTTAACAGGTGTCACAAACTATCAAAAATTAGTAGGTAAACTTATTTACCTTACTCATACAAGACCTGATATCAATTATGCAGTTCATGTTCTAAGTCAGTATATGCATGCACCTATGCAGTCACATCTTAAGTTGGCATTTAGGGTACTTAGGTACTTGAAAAATGCACCTGGGCAAGGTATTTTCTTTTATAAAGGAAATAACTTAGACATAAATGTGTTTGTTGACTCAGATTGGGCAAAATGTAAAGTTACTAGAAAATCAGTAACTGGTTATTGTGTTTTTCTGGGTAAAAGTCTTGTATCCTGGAAAAGTAAAAAACAGTCTATGCTCTCTAAATCTTCTGCTGAAGCAGAGTATAGAGCAATGAATTCTGTTACTTGTGAAGTCATTTAGATTCAAAAAATTCTGGCTGAATTGAATATTAAAACATCTCTCCCTGTTCCATTACACTGTGATAATAGTTCTGCTATTCAAATTGCAGCAAATCCAGTTTTCCATAAGAAAACAAAACATTTTGAGATTGAGTTGTTTTTCTTGAGAGAAAAAGTTGCTGCAGGTGTGGTTAAAACTGTGAAGGTTAAATCAGTTAATAATTTGGCTGATATTTTTACTAAGGGCTTAAGTGCTCAGGAACATAAAAAGTTTTGTGATGGTCTTAGTTTGTATGACATGTACAAGGCTGAGATTAAGGGGGAATGTTCAGAAGGATAATCTAAGCCTTGTTGACTTGACTTATATGTAGTCAAGTACAGGGGCTTTGTGGTAAATATTATATACTTGTTCTTGTAGTATTTCTCTTGTTTGTGTATGTACAGGGACTAGTTGTGCAGGTTAGCTAAAGTTGGAGGACTTGGGTTGACAAATGGAGAAAGTGCTATTGGAGCAGCTATATAAGCTAAAGATATAGATTAGGGTTTTCATTATCATTGCTTATCTCTCTGTGTTTTACTCTCTAAGTTGAGAACTGATTGTAATCGTTTCTTTGTTTCTTCTTTCTGTGTAATTGTTGAACTCAAAACCAGTAATCACATTTGAAGTGATTGACTGATGTTGTGAATAAAATAAGTGGGGAGGTTGGTTGAATTTATAATCAAGCTGTTTTTAGTTGATCTTTGTATACTTTTCCACAAATAACAACTAGAACTAGCATTCGTGCATACTTTCATTGTCGTGCGGGCAAATTTGGGTCGATTGCCGAATTGTATAAAATCAAGTCTTGCTCCCGTTTTGTGGTGGTCAGGATTTCCACTTGCTGTCATTGGAGGTTAATTTTCTCTTGTTTCATTGCTAGCTCTTTTTCCTTCAACTTCAAGTACGACTCTTCCATGTCCCTATTTTTCTCCGGTTTTGACGGCTTGAACTTGAAAAAGGTATTGGCTAGCGAATTTGTCCATGATGATGGTGGATCACGAGAGGAGGAAGATGATTTCTTCCTGGCTGCATCACAACCTTGTGGTCGTGATTCTCTAGTCTCTTTCTCATCATTATAATCATTCACGTCTTGGAAATTTAAGGGACCTTGTGTTGACCCTGAGGTAGTTGTAAAACCCTTTGTTTTCTTCCGACAATTAGATCTGAAAGCAGGCAACTCCTTCTTCCAAGCATCAAGATGCCTCAAAATTTTCCAACAATCCTCCAAATTAAAATCATGACCGTAAATCACACGGTACTCTCTAAGAGTTTTTTCTTTATCGTCTGCATCATTCTCACCACTTCCATAATTATCCTTGATATTATCCATAATAGCACAAAAATCCCCAACCCTATTAAGAATCATATTCTTTTATTTGGTCGTGCTCGAGTCGTATGTTCTTTCTGAACCAGTTTCATTTTCAAAGTACGCTATCACCAATTCCCAAAAGCGGTGCCTGTTGATAGCGTTTCCTCTCTCGAATTTTTTCGAAACATGGATGTAAGCTCTACAAAGCGCGATCTCTTCCGCCTTTGTCCATGGTTCGTTCTTTTTGACCGGTTTGGGCTTTTTGCCTTTGTCCTTCGCCTTTGTAGCACGTCACGAATGCTTCTATGTTTTGATGGATGACGTCTCTTCGACATCATCATTGTCTTCAACAGGCATGGAACCGTGGTACGAACCGTGACACGAACCTTACCCCATCGAAGCATCTTGACTCGGATAGTTTTGGGTCGAGTATTGTTGACTCGGATAGTCTGCCATATAATCCTCCAAATCCATTTCAAGAATAGTACTACGAAGCGGGGAATAATCTTTGTACGGTTGGGAAGACTGCGAGAAATCCATGTTAGGATGATACGACGACCCACTTGGTTCTTGGTGAAAATCCATATTAAGACGATATGGTGAGATAAACGGACGATTAACGCTAAACAGGTTACGACTTTGATTCGGTTGTGGTAGTCGTGATGGATATTTAAAAGCGGGTGGACGAAAGCGAATACCCGATTTAAGGTGTTTTTCGGCGAGAAATTCAAATTTGGGGCATTTTGGGGTAGTTGGGATCGTTGGTTGTTTGATGTAGGATTTTTGTTCTGTTTTTTTTTTTTTTTTTTTTTTTTTTGACATGATTAATATGGATGAGAAATTGTTTGAATTGTATGTTTAGAAATGTGTTTGAGGTTATTATTTATAAGGTTGTAAGTGGTAGTTTAAAAATTGTTTGTTTGTTTGTTTTTTTTTTTATTGAAAAGGATAGTATTTTTTTGGAATTTTATGTGTGTCTCACAATCGTTCGATATTTAGACCGTTTGTTTTTTTTTTTGTTGCTCAACCGATATTTGACCCAATACCAACAATCGGTCGACTTGACCTTGTGACCGATTTAATCCGTCCCACTCATACAAGCCTTGCAATATATACGTTGGTCAGAATTCCAGATTTTGCACTGCATGAGAAGAGGGTCCTAGGGGACGGGTACAGCCCTCAAAAGCTGTTTCTTTAATTTCGTTCATGCTAACAAAGTTGTACAACTTTTAACCCCACATCTTACATTTCACTTATTATTATGTGTTGAAAGAAAGTTAGTTTTATAGTTGTCGTCATGCACAATAAATATACTACCAATCCATGTACGTCCATTGGCAAGAATTATTTAACTATCTCATATTCACGAGGCAAATTGAGGATTTTATAGGAAACTAGCTACTTGATAAGATTCTATTTCGGAATACGCTTACAATCCGGTAAGGTTCAAATTAGAACATTACCGTAACTTATAAGAGCACCCACAATAGGTCAAATGGCCAAATGCTTTTCTTTATTCTAAAAAGTCTTTTAGATGTGTTTTTTACATTGTATCAATAGCTTTTTGTAAAGCTTTTTACAAAGACTTGACAAACATCAAGTTTTTCTCAAAAGCTTTGACTAATAAATATACTATACATTAAATGCTTTAAGTCATTGAAAACTTGAAGCATTATGAATGCTCTGAAGGCTAATGGTTGTCACTTAGCAATTATTTATACCAAGTTTTTGTTTGAATATATATATATGAGACATGCACTCGCGCACACATACACCCTCTTTATTTAGTCCAGCCACCACCGTGATGGAACTAACACCAAAATCACACCCTCACGCGTGAGAGTAGGTGGGGCGTAATGCATTCCAAGCGTAACGGAGGTCAAAGTGACCTCCGTTTGCAGTTTGCTACCTATTACGTCTAGCCTTATGGTATATAGTAGTAAAGCTATCTATATATATAGAAGATCCAAAGGAGGCAACGTTTGTAAGACATAACAAAGGATGTAGAAATCGATCATGATTGTTTTCAACACTATATATACTTAGCTTCATACTAATTTGATGAAAGAGGCTTATGATCATTTCAATTCTATAATGTGCTAGTATGTTAGTTCATAATAAGGTGTTCGTTGTTAACGGCTTAAAGTGGATTCGTGACAAGATGTTTATCACAAAAAGCGGATTTAAAAGCAAATGTACTATACATAATGTAACTACTCGGATTATAGTCAAATGTTTACATGAAGAACTGACAATATAATGGTCATTTTTTATATGACTTTTAGCTAAAGATGAGTGTTGAATACATGTAGTCAAGTATATCCCAAGTATGAAGTATATATGAAGTACTACGCGAATACAAAAAGTGGTCACTGTCAATATTGTATTCATGCACAAACACACACTTAATTGCACATATATTGGCATATATAGGTACACAAAACGTGTGTACATACACACACTCATGACATATTAGATACACTGCATTAATAGTTGTCTATATATGCTATATCATAATGATTAAAAGAAACAAAAACATGAGTAAAGCAAAAAAGGAAAATGTAAGGCAGAATCTTTTGGCAATATAGGTAAGTTATTTCTAACAGTAGCTAAAAACGTCAAAACTCAAACTTACCAAAACAAATTATTGAAAAAAAACACACACTTTCTTACCCCCACGAGTGTGCTCAGTGACTGTTTTTTTCTGTGACTGATTAATGACTTGTGTTTTTGAACCATTTTCCTATTTTTTCCACCATTTTTCTGTTCCAAATCCCACAAATCATTTCACATTTTCAGGATTTCTTGACATTATTGTTCTTCTCTCTCTAAAACCATACTATCTCAATCTAATACATATATTAACTATTGTAACCATCATCATCATATTGTTCTTTGATGTTTTCAGATTCTTTTGGTTCATTGTCAAGATACAATGATAACCCTCAAAAGATGTACACTCAATATCATAATTATCATCATCATAATCTAGCTAGTGCATCATCCTCTTCATCCTCTCTTTCCAATGATCATTCTATTTTAAGAAACTTTCATGAAAATAACCAAGATCATGGACATGATAATGATGAAGGTACTAACCTAACCCTAAAAAGTAACATTGATAGTCGTGATCATAATGGTGGAATAAGACTATGTGGTCAGTTAAAAACAAGTGCAAGAGGCCATTGGAAGCCTGCTGAAGATGCTAAGCTTAAGGAGCTTGTAGCTTTTTATGGTCCCCAAAATTGGAACCTCATTGCTGAGAAGCTTGAAGGCAGATCAGGTATATAACTATATATACACTCCTCATACACACCAAATTTTGAATGTTTAGAAAAAAAGTACTACGTATTTTATATTGGATTATTGGTAGTAGTTGAATTAAAAAAACTCTAATTAAAGTACTAAACTTTCTTTAGTTAATAACCAAAGTTTTAAAATAAAAAACTTGCACATTTTAAGTACTAACTTACAACCACATTGATTTGCACAATGTTTATGTGTTGGTTTTCTTGCATTTTCCTATAAGTAAAAAAAGTGGGTTGTTACACAAAAATTAAGGTAAATATTTGTGGGTGTTTGACCATTCCTCATTCCAATATATTTCCTATTTAAGAAAGGCAAAAGAAAAGCGAGAATGGGAGCCTATGAAATCATCTAGTCAGAAAATTAGACAAGCCAGTTTAACTTATAAAGTGAGAATGGAAGTCTAATATAGTTATTTTTTTTAACTAAAACATTCAAATTTGAATTAAACGAGATGTTAAACATTGTCTTGTTAGCTACCAAATGAAACTTTAACTAACAATGATGTGTTTTTCCAATAAAAAGTGTTAGCAATAATAAGAAAAATGATGTAAAAGATTAAATATATAAAGTTTAATATTTTTAAAGGTTAATTTATATCAAGACTAAACTTGAAGGTATGTTAAAACTAGTAAAATATTTTAGTTTAAAGGTTGTTACAAAATCTTACATTAAGGTTTTGACATTTATTTTAATTAAAGCATTCAAACTTGAAGGTTGTTAGTTTTAAGGTTAATATTTTACAAAATCTTACATTAAGGTTTTGACATTTATCAACATAGATTATTGTTCATCTAGAGTAAATGTATTTTGATAAATGTTAATATATAAATTATAAAAATATCGGCAAGAATCGAAGTATATACGTACTTGCTAAATCACAATCACAAACAAGTTCGTATACAATAAAAGATGTATCTACAGCTAATAAAGTTATTCTAGCACCATCATGCTAGAATTAAATAAAAAAGAGTCTTTCTTTACTCAGCTCAACTCAACTCGCTTTACTTCGTGTAATATTCTTCGATACATATGTTGCCAAAAGCACGAGTCTTTATGTGTTTTCCTGGTGTAAAGACTTGGTCTTTGGGCTAAATTTTATGTTTTTTGAAATGGGTATGTACCCAAAAAAATATATATAGGAAAAAGTTGCAGATTGAGATGGTTTAATCAACTAGATCCAAGAATCAACAAGAAAGCATTTAGTGAAGAAGAAGAAGAAAGATTAATGATGGCACACAGATTGTATGGAAACAAATGGTCTTTAATGGCTAGATTGTTTCCAGGTAGAACTGACAATGCTGTTAAAAACCATTGGCATGTTATTATGGCTAGAAAATATCGTGAACAATCAAATGCTTTTAGAAGATACAAAAACATGATGTCCAGTGAGAGTCAAAGTCAAACTTCTGCCACACTACCACCACCACCTCCTGAGGTGGTTTTCGGTACTAGCTGCGATCAGTTGCCACCGTGGTGTTTCACATCTGGTTAGCTCTTTTCTTCATTGCATTATCGCGTTATTGTACATTTACATCTTTTATATTTCTAGCACGTGCTGCATCTGGTGCCACATCAGCGCCACATATATAATGGGTCCTCTATGGGAGGTACCGGTAAAAATAACATTTACGGTGTTACACACTTTGACTATTGGAAGATCTAAAACAAAATGTATACATAGGTAATGTTGCTGATATAAACATTATGAATAGTCTAAAGCATTTTCGGAAAGTATAATTATTAACTTAGAGTAAGCTTATAGATATCATGACACGCTTCACCTCACTAAGACACATAATCGCACGCTTCATTTCAGTACTAATTCAAAAGCATTTGGTGAAATATTCGTAAACATTATTGATGATTTACAAGATTCTTTATTCAGGTCCCAAGAACAACATTGAGATGATGATGGACATGTTTAAGAACAACCACAACAATATCATCTCTTACGAAAACCATTCCTCGTCATCATCATCATCGTTGCCCAATGAATGTTCAATGATGCATACTAGTAATCCCATCGGCTTTCATCATCATCAACAGTTGCTTACTCAGGCTATGAATCAAAACTACTACAGCCACTCATCCGCTCCACCACGGCCAGATGATCTTTTGGTAAACCAGAATTATTCTAAGGCTAAAAATAACCTTTCGCCGCAGTTTATAGACTTTCTTGGCGTTGGAGCCGTATGAAAACTTAACTTAGCATAAATTTTAGATCATCTTAAAATGGAAGTAGGATCCAAGACATTCTTGTGATTGCGTTATGTACGCCTGCCTTAAAAAATTTAGAGGGAGATTTATTAATATTGGAGATTAATTATTTAGTGTAGTCCTTTGGTGTTAAAAGCACTGTTATTTCTTCTTTACTATTGCATATCAGTTAATCAGTATATCATCCAGTATATCTGCAGAGGTTATCAATTGTTGACTGTGTTCCATGGGTAGTGAACCTTTAAAGAAAGAAAAATACAGTAAAAAGTGGTACTAGGACTTGTGGTTTTCTCAATATAGGGGGCTGTGAAAGTAAAATTTATTGCTCCTAAGCATTTGGATCCGAATCCCGTTACCGTATCGAAAATCTCCTAATACACGGTGCAGTATCGGTACCTTGAATCGAGAAAAAAAAAATAAAAAAAAAATCGGTACCACTAATAAGGTACCAGTACCAAAGCGGGAAGTATAGAAAAAAAATCCCGAAACTTGAGTAGTTATGTTTTTGAATTACAGAACTTATCCAAACACCCATTTGGCTCATTTCATGTCAAATAAGAGTCATGTAAAACACATGAAAAGAAACAAAACGTTTGAAAAACTTATTGTGAGAACTATAGATCTTTTGTAAACCCTCCCAAAAATTAAACCCGAACGTATTTTAAAAGGTTTGGAACGTTTGTATGGTACGAATATCTTGGTGATGTATTTTTTTAATTGTTGGTTGCGGTTTGTGCCACATCGTGGTTTGAAATAACTTTAAAATGTTTGTTTTTTCCTATTTTGTTGCATTTTTCTTGGAATCCTTTTTGTTTTAACAAAAAACGGGAAGAAACATATAGGTACCGAATTTCTGTTCCGGTACCCCAAATCCTGTACGGTACGGTGCCGGTGCCGGTACCCACTTTCATGCTTGGGAAAAAATCGGTACCACCAATTCAGTACGGGTTCGGTACTATTCTGGTACCGTGCTCATCCCTAGATGATAGTATTTACATGAGACCCAATATTTATACTAATTACTAATCTAACACTTTGGCTTGGGCCTAAAACGATACAAATACAAATACTAGTCTAACACAAATACTAATATCCATCTGGTACAAATAAGTCCAGTAACAAAAAGGACATACATTCAAATCATGGCTTCAAAGTTTTTTCTTAATCTTTTCGCTTTGGACTTGTTTTCTTTTTGTTGAATTTACGGAGTTCTCGGTTACAAGTAAAGTTCAAAGGTTATATTCAAGTTTTACTTTGTGGGAGACGTATGTTCTGTGTCAATGGTTGTATAGGTTAATTAATCGTTGCGATTTCGATGCGCATAAAAATGTATCCTCCCTTACTATCTATTATCAGAATAATACTATTTATTTAGCAAATTTAAGGGTGCGTTTGGTAGGAGGGAATCGGAATGAATGAATCGTAGCGGATATAGTTAAGTGTTTGGTGAAGATGTAAATCTTTCAAATATGAGAATGAAATATAGATATGTTCCATACTCCATATCACTCAAAAAGGAAAGGTATGGATCCTTCATACCTGAAGGGCCACGTTATACCTATACCCATATCTATTGTGACTTTTGGCAACATACCAAACGCACCCTAAGGTTCTATAATGATGCAGTAGTATATAAGAACAAATAGATAAATGTTAATCGATGGATTAAGCACATTAGAAAGAAAAGTTCTTGCCATTAGTTTTAGAAAGATGCATACAAGTTACAAAGAAGTAGTAGATTATGAACACTTTTGTCCCCTTTGTTTATATAGCTAGCTAGTTTATTTCTAAAATGTTATCAATAACAAAACTTGTCAAATTCACAACCCCAAAGTCATCACAAAACCATCATCAAACTCTCATGTTTAATTAGTATGGCAAATAACTCCTTAGAAGTCAGAATCGAAGCTCGTTTTATCTTGAGGTTTCATGGAAGTTAGCTGATCTTGACATGGCTGCAGGGTTTGCTCTCAAATTAGCCATAGCTTTCTTACCAAGTGAAATTTCATCTCCTTCGTATCGGAAGACCTATCAACGAAAAGTTACTTGATGTCAAAACTATGCACTTATAAGATTTAAACTTAATTGCATAAGTAAGCTATTACAAACGGGTGGTTTTATATGTATAGTCTACTTGGGGAAGGCGAGTCTTTGATTCAGATATAGACGGTTAACCGAAGTAGCACCCAAATGTGTACTTAGCGAGGTTTGAACCTATAGCTAGCTAGAACTTCAAAGATTTATGATTACGGATAGTTTTCCTTACATTGTATAACTTACAAAAAGATATAAGACCTCGAGTCGAGCACTTATAAGATTTAGCTTGATACAATATGAATTTGAAACTTATGGTTTATACTTTTATAGCTAGAAGCCTAGAACTAACTTTATAAAAGTTCGACTCGAGTAGATAAATAAAAACACTAGACTAGTTGATTGAGAATACCTCTGAGCTTCTGAAATACTTTCGTTGGTCATCAGCTTGCTGAATTTTCTTGCCCAAAAGCTTGATCGTGTGGTTTTTCACTTCTGACATTTTTGTCACTTTAGGTTTTCTGAAGAATCTATGTATTTTTTTTCAGTTTGTCGTTGTGTTTTAAAAACAAAGATGGTGTGTGTTTGACAAGTGGTCACTGGTCACAGCACAAATGGGAAGACGATTTGTAGCCACAAATGTTTGTGGCTGTGTTTGAAGTGGGTCCCAAAAAGTATTTTTTTATGCACTTTTCCTTTATTTCGTGGCTAAGAATTTATGCATATGTATTTTAATGGTCAAGCTTTCTATCTAAAGAATCGGATAAAATCGTATTGGATATAATAGTACACTTTACTAGAAGCTTGGATTATAGTAAAACACTATATTAACTCTCGAGTTTATGAGGAAGAGAAATGCTAAATATTTCTACTAAAACATCTTACATAATCGCCTACTGACAAGATTTTGTCATGTGACAGAATTGATGTTTGGATGCAGAGATATAATAAGTGAAAAAAAAAAAAACTATATAATATTTTTATATGTGTAGGAGGATTTGTAGAATAAAATGATATAATGTGTAGCAAAGCTTTAAGAGAAAACTTAGCACACTTCAATAATGGGTCCAAAATCTCTCCAAATTCCCTAGTACTTTTTTTTTTTTTTTTTTTTTTTTCGCCATAAATTCCACTATTAAAATTCCTCTTAAAACTTCAACCAACCTTCAATTCTAGCCTAAATTTCAATTTCAAATCGTATAATCATCTCATCTAACTGTTTTACATCATTCTAGTGGTTTAATTTTGATTTTTTTTTTCATAGTTTCTTTTAAAAGCCTAATTTTCATGTCATTTTTGTTCACAGTTAAAAAATCGAAAAGAAATCAAATTGAAGCTGTAGGTTAGAAGACTCAATGATCATGTATTGTAGATTGAGTTTTCATTGATTGTTTTTGAAGTTTGTTCTAATTTTACTTTTACATTGAAATGACGAATAAGAAACGTACATTGAAAGGACAAGTAAAATTCCCTTAGAGATATGATGATCATGTGGTGGATAGTGTGAGTCAAAAATGGGTTGAGCTGGATGAACAGGATTTTGGAAGTCAAATTAAGGTAGAGCTGGGGTATCGAGGAACTGCATATTGGGGAAAATGTGAATGAGCCTAATGAGGGGGTGTTTGGGAATTTGGATGGCTCTATTGCTAGTCCTGTTAGCCCCAATGTTAGTCATGATGAGAATAGCAATAATGAGGTTTTTGGAAGTCCGGATAACTGTAACAATTCGCATTTTCAGGTTAATTACTTTTCCCAGCAGGTCACCCAAGCCTGTACTACTCTCGCATGAGCACGCTTAACCGTATGGGCGATTAACCGTTAGACCACAAAACGCGTTTCTAAGACGATTTGAGTTTTCAACTTATTAGAAAAAGTCAACATATTTTTTTCCCTCCTCCATTGACCAAAAATCATCCCTTGATGTTATAAGTCATTTCGTGATTTTTAGGCTTACGGTTTGATGTCTAAAAGACATTTAATACCAACCGACACTAGACTGAGCCCAGTCTAGACATTATAAGTCATTTTAAATCATTTTTATCACATTAGAAAAGTAACATTTTACTTTTCTCAATTTTACGCAATATTCGTACGTTTTACGTATTACGCGTTCTAGACCCGTGTTTCCAGTTTTTAGCAGGGTTTTACCACCCAAATGGAACCTACCACTCATTTTATATTTTATTATGGAACTTATGGACATGTTTATCAAAACTTTCAAGTTCCATAATTTTACGACACCCGGTTTTACGTTTCGTGGCTTAACCATTTACGGTTAGCATTTTACGGAGCCAAAACTAACTCAATAACTTGGATAATATCATCAAAAGTCCACCCTTGCTCCCCAAGGTTGGCAAACCGACTTAGGGGGGGGGATTCAGCCCCTAGGTGGCTTAATCCCATGCTTTAAGCCTTAAGATGTGAACATGTGTTCAACTTGGTGAGCAAGTGTTGACTAGTCAAGGTTCTAACCTCCTCAAGACCTTATTTAAGTCATTCTCTTCCCCTCCTTGGCCATTCCAACGACCCACACACATAAAAACACACCATCATCTCATCCTTAGCTCATTTACTTCAAGTTCCATCCAAGAAATCAAGTGCAATATCCATACATAAACCCTAGTTTAGTTTTGATTCATCAAAACTACTTCAAATCCTTAGAAACTTTGGTGATTTCTCTTGAGTTTGAATCCACTCAAGTCACCTCAATTTTCATCATCTCTCTTTCAAGATTACAAGAGTAGAAAGATTGCATGAAGTGAAGTGGGTTGAAGCAAGTCTATCAAAGTCCTATCCTTACATGTTAACTTCCTTTCATCTTTGAAAGCCAAAAGTTGTAAGCCAAACCCTAACATGATTCTTGTTAAATAATCATATCCATGTTATTTACATATTATTTGTGCTATATTATGTCTTGTATTCATGTCCATGATGTATAAAAGTGAGTAAAACAAGTTATTGTACATGATTGATAAGACAAGTTACTATAACAAGCAAACTAGTGACTTTCTTGGTAAGACCTGATCAAAATGGTAAAAATATGATATTTGATCATTACATATTACAGTAGAGGACTTAACAAGGAAACCATAGCAATTTGAACCACCCAAAACGAGTATACGAGTCAAAAGTTACGCCCATTTGAAGTTACCAAAGATTTCCGGCAAAACTGCCTAAATAGCATTCTGATCAAAATTTGATTTTGAAAGTCCCACTTCTGGTCCGATTCATCAAAAAGTTAAAACACGAAAGTTGTCCAGAACGACGTTTTCGTTCAGGAACAAAGAAGCTCGAGCCCTGAAAACGCTTTTTGAGTGATAAATTCTTCAAAATCTTAACAGCCCATTTTTATACCAAAGTCATTACATATAAGTTATGGTTTATGAAGACCAAAGGGGTCTTATGACCTAGAATCAAGACCACAACCATGGCTAGAGCCAAGGTTGAGTCTCAAGACCATGGAACAATGACCAAAGGTCATGGCTAGGCCATGACGAAATGACCATGTAAGATGACTTAGGCGAAAACATGAAACAAAGTATTGGCGATAACTTGAACAAGCAACTTGGATCTACTTCATCTAAAGGAACCATGAGATATTACAAAGAGAAAATGGTCATACAAGACTTATGAAACTACCCCTAATAACAATCTTCATGTACTAATAAACTTTCCTAAGTTTATTCAAATATCGGACATGTAACTTTTCGGATCAAAACTTATACTTTATCAACTACTACAATAGTAGGGAGCCTCATGTGAGGAGTTCATTATGTAAGCCGTCGAGTTGAGTTGTGGATTTACGATTTAAAGTGTCCTGGCTCCTCGAACGCTTACTAACATGACTTCTGAATTATGTCGGCCCGAACGGTAGTAAACGATATACAAAACATACATGTTTCATGAATCATTTCTTTCAACGACTTACATTATACATCATACCACATCATGGACTAAGTGCAAAACATACATATATTGGCATGTTTATGTTTCCTTAGACATTATTCCAAACCTAAGTTGCAACAATTATTCTAGGTTGCTCGTAGAAGTTCTTACGGCATATCCATCATTCTCATTATACATCATCCAACTCAAGGTGAGTTCATAGCCCCACTTTCCATTACTTAATTGTTTTACAAACCCTTGGGGGGAATACATGCTATTTTTAACCGAGCACAATGTTTTTAAATTGTATGCTTGCCTGATTGTTTTATTATCACTAAGTACCAACCTTGCTAAACCGAGATCCCTTATTATGAACCATTTAATCACTAGCAATAGTGAGCGCAAATATTGTGAATAGGCCTATTGGGATTGACGAATCCCATTTGTAGTGAATACATTCATACAAATGCATTAATATTTGAGACCTGGGTATGCCAGCAACATACCTACCGGGATAAAACCGCCGATTGATATTGGTACACGTTAACGTTTTGGTGTCATAAGCTTAGTGTATAATACATTTTATGGGCGTATAACAACGTAGCCCACCTTTGTTTTCCAAACATGTGTATGAGTCTGATTAGCTCACACTACCAACATATTGTGTTCAAACATTAAACAAACTCTATGAATATCACTCAACCTTTGTGTTGACCTCTCAAGCATGTATTTCAGGTTCATGACGATCAAGGATGGCACGGAAGGGCACGGATACTCAAGAGGGCTATAAATTTTATTATCATTCAAAACTCATTTAATGTAAATTGTAAACATGGAACCATTTGGGACCTCATTTTGTAATCTCTGATATTTATATAATTTGAATGATAAATCTTTTAAAATGACTCAATTGGAGTTCGTTTTCTATTATTGTGACTATTGTGCCGTCGAGTAACACCCAGTTCGAATTCCGCTGCAACCATGAATTGGGGGTGTTACAGATTGGTACCAGAGCCATGGTTATAGAGAAACGGGTCTAATTGAGACCTAAACTATAACCACACTACAAGCAAAAACATTTTATAGCCTTCCGATCTTCGTGTCTTCCATCCTCCAGACGATTATGGACTTAGTAAGCATGTTATGCTACACAAACATATTAGTATATTCATATATACCCATTTTGAGCATTTCCCCGTAGACATTTTTGTGCTACACAAACATAATTGCATATTGATATATGTACCCTTAACATAATTGAGCATTTCCCCGTAAGCATTTTATGCTACATGAACACATATAAGTATATTGATATATACACACTAGGTATTTTATACTACATGAACATATTAGTATGTTGATATATAAACTCGGTTTATTTTCAATCATTTATCTAAACAATGGACTAAACATATCTGTGTATGTCTATTCTAAGGCATTTCGGCACAGCCACATTCTCCCAACCATGTTCCTACTCCAACATTTTATGTCCAAGATATTGTAACGAATTACGATGGTCTTTTCTATTTCCCGGACATTGTATGATACAATGGTCTTAATCATTTCTCAAATGTTTTGAGTCACACAATGGTCTAACCTACTTCCTAGACATTGTGAATTGCACAATGGTCTAACCTACTTTCGAGACATTGTGTTTTGTGCAATGGTCTTTGGAATTATTCCACCACCTCATCAACATCATTTCATATGATATCAAAAAAAAAAAAAAAAAAAACCCATCACAATCTATCGATTTCCAAACAAGAAATATGAGATTTTTAAAGGACAAACAAATCCATCACCTACAAAAGCTGAAGTTCAGCTCTACATTTATCAAAGTTTTCTTATGAAACCTTCATTATTAAAAGTTCGTGATCCTGGCCAAGTATGGACTGTTTTAGAATTACTTAAAACTTCCTTTCCACACATATCTACCCGTACCATCTTCTATGCAATAGAATGTGAAAACATAGGTTACAAGTCTTGTATGGATGGGACTTGCAACTGAATTGTTTGACATCGCCTTTGTTTAGTGGACAGTTTCCCGAAAGCAACGGACATATCAAAAGTATACCTAATTTAGGTATTTGAAAATTTTATCGAACCTTGGCTAAATATAGACTAGTCACCTATATTTAACCTAGGGACAGTGGAATATAGTCTGACTAACTATATTCGACTTAAAATTTTCAAATACTGAGAGTAGTTGTACTAGGGTTATGTTTAGGTTGATTTCCTACATGAACTCGATAAACCACCAGAATACATTAAAACAATCTAGAGACACGATAATGTCTTACCACTCAGCGAAATCTTAACACCTTATTTGTGTTACCTAATTTCATTCTTGAAATTTTTCATTTATGAGATAATCCGAACTACTATCTTGGGATAGTTATCAATTATTCTCTTCATCCTGTAGAAGTACTATCCTGTTTAGGTCCTAAGGATACTATTCCATCATAAACTTTTAAAATCTCTTAAGATTTTTAAAGCAAACTCAACATCTATACCTAAGAGTATTAATGTTAAGCATACACACTTTTGTTCATCAACATATCACAACATTATCTTCACAACCGTTGCAAACACAAGCTCATTAACAGATCTTGATGCACTTTTAAAGCTCAAATCATCCTTAGTTACACCACAAGCACCCTCATCAGCTTTACATGATTGAATGTTCATCTTGTACTTTTGGAACACCAGTATCATCTCGTAATACACTACCTTGTAACTCACCGGCTAAGTATGAATGTTGTGTCGGGAATTCTTGAGTAGGATGATTTATAATGTCCTTATTTGAATGGATTGCGATGCCTTTTCATTTAAATAAAGAAATTATAAATTATCGAACCATACGTTTATATTCCTTTAGTTACATTGTTTGGGATGCCTCTCTATGTAAATAAAGAATTATAAACAAGTGGGCTTATTTATATCCGAAATAACATAAGTATGAAGTCAATAAACACTAGATACAACAACAGATTACCTACTAGGCTATGATTGCAACGACTATCCCAATTTCCATTAGTACGAGGTTTACATTTAGGTTTTCATAATGATAGTGCAATAACAAACAAACTCATTGCGAGGCCATGTAACCATATGCATGTGCAGTCGTAACAAACTCATTGCGAGGCCATGTAACCATATGCATGTGCAGTCGTACCAAACTCATTACGGGGCCATGTAACCATACGCATGCGCAGTCGTACCAAACTCATTGCGAAGCCATGTAGCCATATGCATGGGCAGCCGTACAATTCAAACAGGACTTGGTCCAACCACATGTTCAACGCTTATTCCATGATTCGATTCTTATATCAATTGCTATTGATACTTGACAACTATATCAAGTTCTATTTGATATTCAACTACTATATCAATTCCTATTAATATCCGACTGCTATATCAATTTCCTTTGATATTCGACTATTACCATACCTTTCCTACATAAAAGTAAGCCTCATCCTACACCATACACTGAAATGACAAATCAAATTACATCACTGGTAATTCCAGACTCTAGTCCTCATAAGTAACCACACCTTTTCATCGACACCACTCCAACATATGACACACAAAGAACTTCGGGACGAAGTTCCCCGTAAGGGGTAGAGACTGTAACAATTCGCATTTTCAGGTTAATTACTTTTCCCAGCAGGTCACCCAAGCCTGTACTACTCTCGCATGAGCACGCTTAACCGTATGGGCGATTAACCGTTAGACCACAAAACGCGTTTCTAAGACGATTTGAGCTTTCAACTTATTAGAAAAAGTCAACATATTTTTTCCCTCCTCCATTGACCAAAAATCATCCCTTGATGTTATAAGTCATTTCGTGATTTTTAGGCTTACGGTTTGATGTCTAAAAGACATTTAATACCAACCGACACTAGACTGAGCCCAGTCTAGACATTATAAGTCATTTTAAATCATTTTTATCACATTAGAAAAGTAACATTTTACTTTTCTCAATTTTACGCAATATTCGTACGTTTTACGTATTACGCGTTCTAGACCCGTGTTTCCAGTTTTTAGCAGGGTTTTACCACCCAAATGGAACCTACCACTCATTTTATATTTTATTATGGAACTTATGGACATGTTTATCAAAACTTTCAAGTTCCATAATTTTACGACACCCGGTTTTACGTTTCGTGGCTTAACCATTTACGGTTAGCATTTTACGGAGCCAAAACTAACTCAATAACTTGGATAATATCATCAAAAGTCCACCCTTGCTCCCCAAGGTTGGAAAACCGACTTAGGGGGGGGGGATTCAGCCCCTAGGTGGCTTAATCCCATGCTTTAAGCCTTAAGATGTGAACATGTGTTCAACTTGGTGAGCAAGTGTTGACTAGTCAAGGTTCTAACCTCCTCAAGACCTTATTTAAGTCATTCTCTTCCCCTCCTTGGCCATTCCAACGACCCACACACATAAAAACACACCATCATCTCATCCTTAGCTCATTTACTTCAAGTTCCATCCAAGAAATCAAGTGCAATATCCATACATAAACCCTAGTTTAGTTTTGATTCATCAAAACTACTTCAAATCCTTAGAAACTTTGGTGATTTCTCTTGAGTTTGAATCCACTCAAGTCACCTCAATTTTCATCATCTCTCTTTCAAGATTACAAGAGTAGAAAGATTGCATGAAGTGAAGTGGGTTGAAGCAAGTCTATCAAAGTCCTATCCTTACATGTTAACTTCCTTTCATCTTTGAAAGCCAAAAGTTGTAAGCCAAACCCTAACATGATTCTTGTTAAATAATCATATCCATGTTATTTACATATTATTTGTGCTATATTATGTCTTGTATTCATGTCCATGATGTATAAAAGTGAGTAAAACAAGTTATTGTACATGATTGATAAGACAAGTTACTATAACAAGCAAACTAGTGACTTTCTTGGTAAGACCTGATCAAAATGGTAAAAATATGATATTTGATCATTACATATTACAGTAGAGGACTTAACAAGGAAACCATAGCAATTTGAACCACCCAAAACGAGTATACGAGTCAAAAGTTACGCCCATTTGAAGTTACCAAAGATTTCCGGCAAAACTGCCTAAATAGCATTCTGATCAAATTTTGATTTTGAAAGTCCCACTTCTGGTCCGATTCATCAAAAAGTTAAAACACGAAAGTTGTCCGGAACGACGTTTTCGTTCAGGAACAAAGAAGCTCGAGCCCTGAAAACGCTTTTTGAGTGATAAATTCTTCAAAATCTTAACAGCCCATTTTTATACCAAAGTCATTACATATAAGTTATGGTTTATGAAGACCAAAGGGGTCTTATGACCTAGAATCAAGACCACAACCATGGCTAGAGCCAAGGTTGAGTCTCAAGACCATGGAACAATGACCAAAGGTCATGGCTAGGCCATGACGAAATGACCATGTAAGATGACTTAGGCGAAAACATGAAACAAAGTATTGGCGATAACTTGAACAAGCAACTTGGATCTACTTCATCTAAAGGAACCATGAGATATTACAAAGAGAAAATGGTCATACAAGACTTATGAAACTACCCCTAATAACAATCTTCATGTACTAATAAACTTTCCTAAGTTTATTCAAATATCGGACATGTAACTTTTCGGATCAAAACTTATACTTTATCAACTACTACAATAGTAGGGAGCCTCATGTGAGGAGTTCATTATGTAAGCCGTCGAGTTGAGTTGTGGATTTACGAGTTAAAGTGTCCTGGCTCCTCGAACGCTTACTAACATGACTTCTGAATTATGTCGGCCCGAACGGTAGTAAACGATATACAAAACATACATGTTTCATGAATCATTTCTTTCAACGACTTACATTATACATCATACCACATCATGGACTAAGTGCAAAACATACATATATTGGCATGTTTATGTTTCCTTAGACATTATTCCAAACCTAAGTTGCAACAATTATTCTAGGTTGCTCGTAGAAGTTCTTACGGCATATCCATCATTCTCATTATACATCATCCAACTCAAGGTGAGTTCATAGCCCCACTTTCCATTACTTAATTGTTTTACAAACCCTTGGGGGGAATACATGCTATTTTTAACCGAGCACAATGTTTTTAAATTGTATGCTTGCCTGATTGTTTTATTATCACTAAGTACCAACCTTGCTAAACCGAGATCCCTTATTATGAACCATTTAATCACTAGCAATAGTGAGCGCAAATATTGTGAATAGGCCTATTGGGATTGACGAATCCCATTTGTAGTGAATACATTCATACAAATGCATTAATATTTGAGACCTGGGTATGCCAGCAACATACCTACCGGGATAAAACCGCCGATTGATATTGGTACACGTTAACGTTTTGGTGTCATAAGCTTAGTGTATAATACATTTTATGGGCGTATAACAACGTAGCCCACCTTTGTTTTCCAAACATGTGTATGAGTCTGATTAGCTCACACTACCAACATATTGTGTTCAAACATTAAACAAACTCTATGAATATCACTTAACCTTTGTGTTGACCTCTCAAGCATGTATTTCAGGTTCATGACGATCAAGGATGGCACGGAAGGGCACGGATACTCAAGAGGGCTATAAATTTTATTATCATTCAAAACTCATTTAATGTAAATTGTAAACATGGAACCATTTGGGACCTCATTTTGTAATCTCTGATATTTATATAATTTGAATGATAAATCTTTTAAAACGACTCAATTGGAGTTCGTTTTCTATTATTGTGACTATTGTGCCGTCGAGTAACACCCAGTTCGAATTCCGCTGCAACCATGAATTGGGGGTGTTACAATAACTCTGTTGCTTGTCTTGTTAATCTTGTTGCTTGTCTTGTTAACCCTAATGTAAGTTCTACTTTGAATAGCAATAAGGATGTTATTGAGACACCTCAATTGAATGATGAAAGTGTAGTGAATAATGTGCATATTTCAGGAAATATTGATACAAACACACGTAATATAAATAACACACCTACTAATATGTCCTATGCAAAAGTGGTCAACAATAATACAGAGCATAATGATAATAAAATGGATTTTATACCAACACTTCTCAATGAGGATGGCAATGAATTTGTTATTTTTGATGAGGAAATGGTTTCTCATGGAAGTTAACTATTTGTGGATGCCGTAGAAAACTAGAACTGGGGGGGGGGGGGGGAAGGGTTGAATAGTTTTAACTTTTAACAATTAAAACTGCATTTTAAAACATTTAGATTGACTTATGTCAATCCTTTTTATATTTGGATATTGATATATAGATATATTTGAATATTAAGCACGAGTTAAAGTAAAGAGAGATAAAACCGTAACACAAGTGTTTATAGTGTTTCGGCTTCAAGGTCACCTTCCTTGCCCTACTTCACTCCCCGAGTACCCAACTCGAGAGTTCGTAAACACTAGATCCACAAGATCCTTATCTTGGTGGAGAAGCCTTCACAACGTCGCTTACACTTTATCCGGCACAAAGCTAGATACCGAGTTCTATTTCGAGGTAGAACCAACCTAACGTCTCTTACATTTTATCCGGTACAAAGCTAGATATCGAGTTCCATGTTAATGGAGGAACCAAACCCAACAACACCAACTAACACAATACGTTTATCACATACTATGATGAATCAACTACAATAAACACTTTAGTGATCTTGTGATAATGACGAAGCATAACAACACTTCTTTTGGAGCTTGCAAGTCTTCCATGCAAAATTGTGATATCGCCTTCTAAGAAGAAACTAGAGAATCACTAAAAGAAAAAGCTACATGGATGATCCTTGGATATGAGTTTAGAGAGGTAAGAGTATAGAGGAAATATATCTATGAAAATGGTGAAGAATAAAGAAGAAAAGGCTTGCTATTTATAAGGAAACTAAGTCTCTGACTTGCAGGATCTTTCCCAAAAGGGATCTGGCTAGTGTAACTGAAGGGATCCGGCACATTGGTTTAACCAGTCCCGATTTTGGATTACAATTCTGGGTTTTGGGTCATGGTTAATGGACATTGGGTCACGGGAACCCAACATGATGTCATGCATGATGTAGTGCATATTTTGGGTCATGGGTATTCAACATGATGTCATGCATGATGCAAGGGTCATGGGTCACGGGTTTTGGGTTATGGTTCATGGATACCTAATTTATCTTTATACTTACATATTTATTTATCTAGTATAGTTAATTATGTTTTATAAAATGTAAGTAACAAATGTTACTTGTAAGTGTTTTATAAAAATGATTTTGACTTTATGTAATATATTTTACTGGATGTGTTTGATGGTTTATTAGTAAACAAGTTAATAAACTATTGGCTTGAAAACTTAAGTATTTTATTTTTCTCGTTAAAATAATTCAAGTTTTAATTCAAGTTTTAAATTTATAATTGCCGGACTTATACCTAAGGACACATTTTCATGGACAGTGTACCTGATCAGATGCCAGGAATAATATGCTTAGATTTAACCTAGTAAATTTTACAGATTTTAAATAGGGGTTTTGATTTAATTATAACTAGTTAAAACAAGAAAAGTAAATTAACTAACTAAACTAATTGTGGTTGTGATCAATAAGAGAAAGTAGTGATAGCATATACTCCTATTACATTTTAGTTATCCGTTTATTAGTGCAACGTTTTAATTGTAAAGTATTGGTGACGTCAGAATGTATGGAGAGTATCCCTTTGGTCTAGGTTATACCTCCATACTCCTATTTAACTTAGACTATACCATTTGTTCCATGTATCTAGCCTCTGCACATGTAATCTTGTAGACCATTTGGTCCATGTACCTACTCAATTACAAGCATGCATTAAGATGTGTCAACTAATCTAGGTGATTTATCTATGGTACTCACTTGGTCCATGTGATACCTACTCTTCTCACGCGGTCACTTTATTGAAGAGCACTATGCTAACTTAAGTGTTCTTGTATTATACATCTAGTTATCCAGTTGGTCATGTAATATCTAGACTTAAACTACTCAAACATATAAACAAGCATGTATTGAACGATAAACACATATACTAAACAATACTAAACATTAAATCTTAATAAACGGTAATAACAATCATGTAATATTCATAACATGGCTAATACCAGAAGGTACTAACCCATAATGTATGTAAGATAATTCAAACGAAGAACAAATATAAATCATAATGAAATCGATATGCAAATCGAATGATTAAACCTAGTGTGATGATACGAGACATTCTCTCCTTGATTTTCTAGCCCTTGGGAGTGATCTTGGGGCTTTGGAGTGGTGAAATTTGGTTGTGGTTGAAAGTGGTGAGTGAATGATGATTAAAACTTTCGTATAGTGTTTATATTTATAGTTTCATATGTCGTATATCTTCAATAGATGACTTGGGGCTTTGACTATAGAGCTTCAAAATACGGCGTATTGCCATAGTTAAATACTCCATATGCTTCAATATTCACCAATACTTAGTAAATTCTTCCAGATATCAATACGACGTATGGCCAGAGTTACATACGTCGTATGCTCTTCTGCAACTTACATACAGAATCATGAATAATAGCTCCAAATCATGTCTTTTTCCGTGTCTCTTGTAATATTGATCCAAAATCAATGAAAGTCGAAAACTTAAGCAATTAAGTATCAATTCAGATATAAACATGCAATATATGAGCAATAATCATGTTATAAGTATAGTACTAATTAGGTCTTATCACATATCCCCCCACTTGACTTCTACTTATCTTTAAGTAGACTCTAGATTAAGTAATTAGAAACACATCCCAAACCTTGGTTTAGGAATTAGACATCAAAGTAATTAACTCAACCAATAGTGCATAACCATCACACCTCACGAAATAGGAAATGAAATTCGCTCATCTCTCGTAACTAATCTGGGGTGTTTATTTAGTGGTACACTCAACTGCACATTTTTTGTGAGTATTATATCATAAGCTTGGCATTGATACACATCTCTACCATTAGAGTTTATGACAATAACCAATTTCGAAGGCAAAATAGGTTAAAGTGTTTAGGCTTAAGGGTTCGTCGTTCTTTATAGTCTCTATCGATACCAATATTCCAGAAAGGCGAAAAAATCACAAATACACAATCAAATCCATGACCGCTATACTCATGATTGCTCACTCCTTAACTCAGATAAGCTAAAGTATAGGACTAAATAATCTTCACCAATAATATTACAGTAAAAAGGGCGACAAAATCATCAATGCTCATCCAAATCCATGAATGAGACACCAAAGATTGCCCAATTCCCTAATCTTAGTAAACTAAAGGTTAGGAAGAAGAATGAATAAGGGTAAGATAAGGCATGAGAAATATTGTAATGTTTTTATTTTTAATGAATTTTAAATTCGTTGTTTAAAATTTTTGAATTAAAAAAAAAAGAAAGAAAGAAACTCGGTCGTCGACTGTGGCAATTTGGTCATGTCTAGTCACCGGAGAGAGAAAGCTTAGGTGGCAGGGGATGACCTGGGTCACCACTATGCATAGCCTAAGAGCGAGGAATATTTGGGTCGTTTTACACATGCCTTAACCTAATAATAATAGATTAAATACATCTAGAACCGTAAGGTGTTCAAATTCATATAAAGTACAATTTAGGAATGAAAAATGCTACATCCACTCACAAATTTCACACAAATCGCTCACACGCTGAGGTGTCATCCACTAATTGGTGGTATGAGAGAAAAGAGAGAGAAATTGTAATAAACTCCACCAATCAGTGGGTGACACCTCAGTATGTGGGTGATTTGTGTGGAATTTGTGAGTGGATGTAGCATTCCTCTTTAGGAATTCTTTCAAAGTACATAGGTTTAAATGACCTGTTGATGGATGGGATTGGCTACCATGGACCTATGAAAACTGAGTTTTATTGCTTTTACTTAGGTGTCATTTGTTTTTCAGAGTTTTTACCTCTTCATCTGCAAACCATGCCTGCAGAAGAAGAGGTACTCTGAAGCTCTTCATCTGCAAGAAGAAGACTGTTTGTTTTTTGTGCTATTGAAGTATTTCTTTCCTTTTTCTTCATTTTTTTTTTCTTTTTCAATAGTATTTCCTTGTGCTATTGAAGTACGTTTTTTTCTTCTTTCATTTCCTTTTTCTTTTTCACTAGTTTTTTTTGTGCTATTGAGTGCAAAACAAGCAATCGCTTAAAATATGAAGTATTAAAGACAATACATAATGGTTCAAAATATACCAATATCGCTTAAAAGACGGAGTATTAAAGACAATACATACGGTTCAAATTATACAAGTACGTAATGGTTCAAAACATAAAAATTGCAAAGCACATAAATTATCAATATCAATTAGGACCAAAGTTAAATCACTTGTATTAATTGTTGCGCCATTTTATCTCTTAAATTAGTCATATATTGTTGATCTGATGCATCCTTTGTGGTTGAACAACTTGATCTTCTACATCAATTCCATCATCAACTTCAACTAATACGTTGTCATTCTCAAGTTGCACATCTGATTGCTCATATCTTGAAAAGAGTTCATCATCTAAACCCTCTTTGCGTATAAAATTATGAAGTGCAAAACAAGCAATCATGATATTTTGTTGTACCGTAAGTTGAAAGGGTGCCATCTTCTGTAATACTGGAAAACATGCTTTCAAGACACCATAAGCACGTTCATTCACGTTTCTAAGTTTTGCATGTGAGTTGTTGAACTTTTCTTTACTATTCAATGCACGCCTTCGCCGAAAATCTCCTAACCAATATCTCACATTACGATATGGTGCCATAAACCCTCGTGTGTGTGTATAGGCGGCATCACAAAGATAACATTTGTCTATAAATGTTATATAATAATTAATATTTAAGTAATAGTTCAAAATAAATGCAAACTATGTATGTATGTATTTTTTGTATGTGTATGTATGCATGTACCTGGAGGGGGTAATGGAAACGGTGCATTATGATTTCTTATTGCTTCTGATAAAATTCTGGAATCATGAGCTACCCCTTCCCATCCGACAACAAGAAAAGTAAACATCATGTTAAAGTCGTATATTGCCAAAACATTTTGATAGCAATCCCCTTTCCTCTCCCTCAATATAAATGTTGCTTATGTTTAGGATACAAGCATGTATCAAAGTTCCATCCAGTGCACTGATAGCTCCCTACATAAACGAAATTAGTAGTCGAAATTTAATGTGAAACAAAATATTGCATCACTAATATATATAGTTACTAATTACCTTAACTATTTGTCGTGATCTCCTATTATGGCCTGGAGCGTTTGGATTAGGATTAAAATTTATTGGTATTATAATCTCCTTAGAAAACTTCATCATTTTAGCCAATAATTCATTAAAAAACTTGTGAATAGTTTGCGTTGAGTGTTGAAATCGGTTTTTTATGACCACATACCGTTGATTGTGACCTAACATCATCAAGAACATAGCAATTTTTTCTCCAACTGATACATGCTTTCTATCTTTCAACCACCCCTTTACTCTAAAATGTGTGCAAGGATGAAAAAATGAATCATGTGACATGCATAGTAAATCAATACACTGTCTATCATTTCCTTGCAATAACTCTAATGTAAATTGATGACCGGAAATTGCTGAAGTAGTATCTCTTTTTCGTTTTCCTTTCCTTGACTAATAGTAGTGAAGATATGTATACATAACAATAATGAGCACAAGTTTTTGACTATAATCCATAATAAAACATGTTCTATAAAACCTAAAATCTGAAACATTGCAAAATTACCAAAATGCCCTTATATTCTAAAAAACAAAATAAAAGCTTAAATAAAATCCCAAATAAATCCAAAATACTTGAAATTTAGTACCAAATGATTAATATCAATTTTTTTGGAACATTTAAAATCTTAGAACTTATAATAAAAATTGTACACGCCAAAAAAATATTTAACAAGTCCAAAATGAATTTTAAACATGGTACATATTATTTAAAAGTAGGATGTGAACAAGATCTTTTTGGAAAACAATTTTCTCTGATTTGACTCTTTATTCCTAGCCCAAAAATTCGTCCAAAAAGCCATCCATAACTCCCATATATTTTATTTAATCTATTTATCATTTTAAACCCTTTTAAAAACCCTAAAATCCTCCAAAAATCACACTGGCGGTAAAAAAGGTTCTCCAAGGGCAACCACCATTTTTCTTGGACGTATTTTGGCTTATAGGAGGAGGGAAAAATATTGGCTAAGGTGTGGAGTGATCGGGTAAAGCTTTGGGAATTATATTTGTGTCGAAAATTCTACCCGAGAAGAAGAAATTCACAACTAATCATTCCTTTCCATTTAAAGCTTCCTGGTATTTTTATATCAACCTTTACACTTCATATAATCTGTATAAAATGATGAAAGTGAACCATGCATGATATATTGAGCTATACGAATTTAAATTAAACGAAACCCTAAAAACGTGCAAACTAGTTTCTGGTAGGGATGTGCACAGTTCGGTTTGGGTCGGTTTTTGGCTAAAACCGAAACCAAACCGTAATGTTCGGTTTTTATAGAACCCAAAACCAAAACCGTTCGGTTTTTGGCGGTTCGGTTTTCTCGGTTTATCATCAGTTTCGGTTCGGTTTTTCAGTTTTTTGGTTTTTTCGGTTTCTAACCGTTTATATTTGGGCATGAAAAATATATACCAACAAACTTATATTACATAAAAAATTGGTTATTCTTATTTACCTTTTTTTTGTCAATCTAAGCATAATAATATTTATTGCATAAACCTTTAATTACATACATATAAATAAGAAACACACATGCAAGTGAACATACATATAGTATGATCATCGTCATATATTTATTGATATATTCTAAAATAAACACACGATATGATAAACACACATATAAACATAAACGTTAAGATAAATATATTATAAATCTATCAACAAAATGAATATGGATTTATAAATTTGATTTATTTAGTTATTTATTCATGTTATAATAATTATATATCATTATGTAATAAAATCGGTTCGGTTCGGTTTTTACGGTTCGGTTTTGGATGAAAACCGAAACCGAACCGTATTTTTCGGTTTTTGAAAAACTAAAAACCGAACCATCGGTTTTTATTTTCGGTCGGTTTTTTCGGTTCGGTTTTTTCGGTTTTCAGTTCGGTTTCGGTTTTTTTGGTTTTGTTTGCTCACCCCTAGTTTCTGGCTATATACGAATTTTCTGTGGCTTGTATATATTTTTGTAGCATGTTAAAATGATCATAGAACACTGATAAAATGTGAGAAATTTTATTGGAAGCTTATTCGAATTTTTTTAAATTGTTGGTAAATAATCCGATCGTATAATATAAAAAAAAGGTTTTGAATGTTTATAGAACTAGGGTTTTCAGATTTTGGTGATGTCAATTAATATTATTTGAAGTGATTAATGATGTTATGAAATTGGAGAAAATTAGGGTTTGTGTTTGGGGAATTTTTACTAAAACCAATTTTAATTTAAAAATTAGAGGGGTTGTTTTGCAATTTTATAAACTGATGGGTTCTGTTTAGAAATTCATATTAGATCAGGTTTGATGCTTAAAAATTGTTAAATTGGATAAATGTGTTAATTTGGTAATTAAATGGATTAATTATGAAATTATACATAAATAATATATAAAATTGAAATTAAATTAAAATAGAGGGACCAGTTGTGTAAATTCTGGAAACTTGAAGGTTATTCTGTACTTAAAGTGTACTAAAGGGTAAAAGATGCAAGTATGGCAATTTATAAGGTTTACTTGTAATTTCTAGTAATTAAGGTATAATTTGTAATTATTTAAATATAAGGGTTAAAAGTGTAATTCTTGGAAACTTGAAGGTGATTCGTATATGAATTAAAGTAAAGGGTAAAATGTGTAAATTCTGATAATTAAAGGTTATTTGTGCTAATATGGAATTATCATGGATGTTTTTGTAATTTAAATATTAATAAGGGCTAAAATTGTAAATAATAGAATTAAAGGGTTTAAAGTGTAATGTTTGTAAACTTGAAGGTTTGATGGTATTAACTTTTGAATAAATAGTGCAAAATATGAAAACTTATGATATTTACATAATAGACCCTTAATTATGGCATAATTACATTTGAAACCCTAAAATATGGAAAGTTTGTTATTTAAACCCTAAACTCGCTATGAATCCTAAACTTCATAGTAATGTTTAACAGATGATTTAACTTGTAATCTGATATTTAATCTTTCTAATTATGGAAACTTGCTAATTCTGGAAGCTTACTAAATAATGAAACTTTCTAAATATGGAAACTTACTAATTCTGTGTTAGGTCACCATTTTGTAAACACAAGTATAATAACAATAGAAATGAGATGAGAAAGGAGATTTGGGTGATTATATGAATAAGAGAAATATAAATGCAAGAGTTTCCTTAAGAAATCAAATAACCAACCAAGTTTACAAATGACCTAAGGCTTCTATATATAGGGAAGGAGCTAGGGCAACACTCCCTCTCCTTCCTTTCATCATTTTGTGGGCTTTGAGGCCCATGGGTTTCATACCTTAAGCCTAGTAAACTTAATACATTTAGTAAATGAAAGTGAATAATAGTTAAGCAACCTAACATTATTACAAATGACCGAGACTTGATAAAATAGTGAAAAACTATGATCCCAACAATCTCCCCCTAAGGGTCGGTCATCACGGTTGCTTGACGTCTTCATCTTTGTCGTTGACTTGTGACATGTTAAACTCTAGACGTCTTCAAAAATGGTTTGATTGATAATGGATGTACTTTGCTCTATGTCTTTGTTCTTTGGTGATGATGTAGTGATTGTGTTATGAAGTAGTCTGCCGTTCGTCACTCCTGCGTCTGTGGTGGTTGTCCGACATTCCAACATACTCACACATCTTTGGACTTAGACTTTCACGTACAAGAAGTTCCTTTTCATACATTGAGATCTTTGTCTTTATACTTTGTAGATTCTTCTTATTGGTGTAGAATATTTCTTTGAACTTTGTGTTGCTAAGATCTTTGGGGGAGCTTTCTTTGACTTCAAGATGTATGTATGAGCATGTTGGAATCTATCATCATGGAAGTGAGGTACCTGCGAGTAAACAGTTAGCAATAAATAACCGGTACTTACAGATAAGGAATTAGAGCTCATCAACAGCATAGTGTGAAGACTTCTTCTAATCCTTATCCAGGTCGTTCCCATATCAGATACTCCCGAAGGAGCTTACGAGACCTACTAAGTAGCTCAATGACTGGGTGAGTCGCTGGGGATCACTCCACGACTGTAGACCGAAATGGAACCACCGAAAATACTAAGCGTAACCCTTGTGAGGTTACCGAAGTGACCTGCTATCAGGGCTGTTCGATGTTGACCCTGGCAGGATTTCCGTTCAATCATTGAGAAATACTTACGTAATTCTCTCATAAACGTTCTCGACAGATTGCTAAGATCTGCGAAGGACTCGATAGTTTACAACTGATGCCCATTGATGTAGAACACCAGTTGTAGAAATACTAAGTGTTCCTAAGAGATCTTTGATGTATCTCAAGGCTCTAGACTCTATAAGTGCACACCTAGGTTTCCTATGCGGAGACTAGGGAGGGGTCTCCTGCTTCAATATCAACCGTCTCTAAGAGATAGGTCGATAGGTTACGCTGGTTCCCCGTGAGAATGAAACAAGTCCTTTTAAGAGAACTTGAGTGGTTAAGAAGGTTTACTGCATTGCATCACTGGGTCCATGACGACTTTGTCTTCAATACCGGTGTTGACTTTTGCAACAACCAGTAGCATACGTATTGAACCTGGTGTCTGCCCTAAGGTTGAACATATGGAGGGCTATTTCTTTTCACCCTTTTCTTTACTTTTCTTTTTAATTCTTCAACTCCTTCTTTCCCCTTTCATTCTTTTCTCTTTTTTTCGTATCGTACCTAAGGACTTCTAATTCTAACTATTGGTGATGTCCTTGGGTAGATCCCTCCGGCTCTGGCGGATCATAGGACGGTTATTCCTATCTTAATCACCTTATAACTCCGACAGTAGCCAAGAAACCTTTGATTGAAAATCTCTCAAAGTGTTTGTGATAAATAATTTTGGTTAACACTTTGAGAGTTTTGTGTACACTTTTGAAGGGCTCCCCCTGCACATGTGTTCATAAGTATTTAATAAATTTGCACATGCGGGAGGAGCAAGCACTTTTGAATTGATCCACTTTCCGTGAAGAAGACCGATTCGAGACACGCTTACATCACTAGTTAGACTAGCTTAAAGTTATTACCCGGCCTGGTCAAGTCCACAGAAAGTTTCTCGAGACGGTACATTTCTACTAAGACATATCCTTTTCGAGACACGCTTACGTGGTTAGTTAAAGAGATACATTGTCAGCTTTTAGGTGACAACTAGCTCTAGTAACTAACTTGATGTTATTACCCGTCGAGGATAAGTCCTTTCGATATTACTAACTTTTATTGTATCGTCAATTCCTGGGTCAATACTGAGTCTAGCTCGCACATGATACAACTTTTAAGCTTTGACTTCGTATATTTTAATCACTTTTTCATTTTCTCCCCCTAAAAAATAGCATATAAAATGATGTTTTTGACAATCTTTTAGATTAAAATATGCCTTTTGAGTCTTACAGGGAGATTCACCAAGAACTTTTGATTTTGAGAAAAATATTTTGTTTTGACAAGTGCTCCCCCTCAACAAGTGATTAGGTCTTATTGAGGTGAAATACTTGTCCTTTTGAGCAGAATTATGAAAATTCATAAACATTTGATTAATTCTACTCAAAAGTAAGAAGCCTTCGCTCCTTATATTTAGGATTGAGGCACTGATGCGTACCTCAGGGTCCTTTCTTTACAAGTTCGGGTTGTGCACTGTAATGCGTGCACAAACCATTGTGAAATTCAATCAAATGAAACAATTGATATTGAGAAATGAATGATCAAATGTACCAAGTTAATCTTCGTCAGGAAGTGGAGCATCAAAGTCGGTGAACTTGGGTTCAGGTCTGACGAAGTTTCTGATAGGAAACGATGGTCTGGCACCGATATAGCTTTCCAGTCGTCTGATCTGTTCCCGTCGAAATAACCTTTCTTAAATCTTTAAGACAAAGTTACGAACTTGTCTTCTTGTGCTGGATTTCCATCTAGGTTGTTCCCCCTTAGCTATCTTTCGGCGATCATCCTTCAACCTTTTAACAAGCCCATCACGAACAGATTTGAGTGTAACATCACAGAATTTGTGTACCTCATCGAACCTCATGAAACTTTGTAGCTTTTTGCTGTTGATGTAGGTGAAACCAAAAGGATCTTGGTTGAGAGTAAACTGTGACGTTTGATAGATTCCATCAAATGTGAATTGCGGCTTTGTCAAATTGATCTTCTGTTGATAACTTTCCACTCCAAGCTGAAGATCTTCCACTCTTTCTTGAACTATCAATCGTCGGATGTAAAGAAGTAGTGATGCCATGAAGTTGTACTGTACTTCTCTATCGAATCCACGCATTCTTCCTTGAACCTTTTCGAGATACATGTCTTCGATGTCATTGAGATTAAGGTCTGGAAAGTCTGCTTCAGAGAACTTGTACTTCTTTTCATCTTGTCGTTTAACAAAAATTTCACGCATGAATATGTAGTTAAACCGTTGCGACTCTTGAATCTCCAAGATAGCGATGATCTTAGATTTTTGCTTCACATTTTCTAATGATTTCTCTCCTAATCTGCTGGTATAACTGAGACGACGACGTTCTGGCCAATGTTGAATTCCGTGTAGAGCATCTCTGTCGTAAGCTACGATGGAGTTGCTAAAAATACGAGTGGTCTCTTCAATGGCAGGAATTTCGTATCTTGCGGCAGGTACTGAGATTGTGAGTGAGGAAGCATATTTCTTCTTGGATGTCTCCTGAGTGAGCTGGATATTACGAAGATCTTTGTTGAAGAAGAAGCTGTAAGGTATCTTAGGTTTGTCTGGAAATCCTTTCAAAGGTAATGGTTTGGTCCAGTCAGTGAAGTAAGGTTTTTCATGATTCTTGGAACTGAGATCGATATTCACTTCAGGATTTAGCCAGTCAAAGTCGGCAGACATTGCACTAGCTATATTCTGCATATGATATTCGTATTCTACTTTGTTTCCAGATCTTTTCGTGAGGAATTCTTGTGCATCCCTATTGATTCTTCTGAGCTCCGTCTTTGTAAGTTTGTTGATCTGAAGATCCTTCATTATGACTTGGGTGAACTGTAGAGTGTTACCAGGAAGGGGTTCTTCTTCTTCTTCGAGGAGGTTGAGCTTGAACCATTTCTGTCAACCAGTCATTCTGAGGAGTATCATCATTGTCGAGCCATGAATGACGTCTTTTCTTCTTTGATTTCTTTGATTTAGATGTAGCATCTTTGTCTTTAGCTTTGGATGGTGACGATGGTCCAGCATGAGAATCTGGAATAGGTGGAGCACGGTAATCGGTGTCAGGTTGACCCTGGTAGTCATCTGTAGGTTCCATGAAAGTTTCTTCCTCTTCAGTTTGACCTTGACCAGTAGCTGAGGGGTGTTGTTGATTTCCAGGAGGAGTGGAGTCCTTTTGTGGTTGTAGAGAAGATGAGGGACCGGTTCCAGACTTAGATTTCTTGCCTTTAGAGTTTGGGTCAGGATCGTCATCTTTTCTTGTCCTTTTCAGGGTTCCAGCTGCATCTTTGCATGACTCTTTGGATATGTAAGCCACCATAGCATCATAAAGTGCTTTTTCTTCAGCAGTCTGTGTGGTTTTGGAGGCAACATTGTCGAAGAGTTTGGCAAGCATTTCATTGAAAGATAATTCAGGGACGGTTGGAGCAACAGTAGAAGCTTTTGCAGTGTGAAGTGTGAATGGTGTAGTTGACAACATTTTTCTAGTGACACTTCTGATTATGTGATCCAAGTTGTCCTTGATTGGTTCAAGAAGGTTTGCTACTTCAGGAGTGATCATATCAACTAGATTTTCAGAGAGAAAATCATGTGTGGCAGTCCTGATAAATCCTGTGTAATCAGAGTTCAAGAACTTATCGATCAGCTGCTTTGACTCCTGAAAGTCTTCAACTTGTTTGGTAAGACTGGTAACCATGTTGGTAAGTTTGTTGACTTGCTCCTGAAGATCAACTGGTTGTTTCGGTTCATTGATTGAATGCTGTTTTGATGCGGTTTCTGAAGGTGTGGGAGATGAATGCTCAGGTGATGATTCGGACGATGACTCGTTGTGAGAGTTTGAAGAAGAAGCAGGAGGAGTCGGATCCTTTGGTGGAGAGTCTTGAGGAGGTGGAGGTTTTGCTGAGGAAGTCTGCTGAGAAGATGACTTAAGAAATATGTTGGTGTCGAACGCGTTCTTCTCTTCGTTTTCTTTTCTACGACGTTCCTCTGCTTCCTCTGCTTCTCGTGCAAGAAACTCTGGAGTAATGAGGTATTCATGTTCCTGATCCGTAGATATGTTTTCTTGTCCGGCAACATTCTCCTCTACATTAGCAGTCTCTGTCATATTGACATCTCCTGTTTTGTCTGTATCTTTAACAGTGTCATCAGGCTGTGGAGCTGATTCTAACGTTGTGGACACAACGGAAGGAATCATGCTGCTTGTAGCTCCTTCATGTTCCGACTGATCGATAGGTGGTGGAGTTGAAGGTTGAGACATGAGTCGGCTTTCGAGAGTTGCTTTCCTTTGTTCTTTCCGAAGTCGCTTTTCTTCAGCTCGAGTGTCGACAACTATACTCTTCAGTTTTCGTTTATCAACCAAAGGTTCAATGATTGGTTCGTCTTCATCTTCATTAGGCTCATTAATAGTGATCCCTTTTCTTTTCCTTGTCTCTTCTTCATAAGTTTCTAGACTTTGTTGTATGGCGATCTCTGTTGCAGGAAATCCTTCATCAGGTACTCTTACTCTCAGTTCATAATCTGGTTCTTCTTCTTCAGATTCCGTGTCAAACTAGGATTCGGTGTCAGAAGGTGGAGGTGTAGGTTCATCCCGAATAAAGTACTCAGGAGTTGCCTTCTTCTTTGGCTTGGTGGCAGGTGTAGACTTGGATGTTGGTTTAGGTTTGGCAGAAGACTTGGGTTTAACAGATGGTTTAGTCTTGGGAGCAGCCTTAGACTTAGTCTGAGGTGAGCCAGTGGTGCTTGTAGTACTTCCAGACTTTACACCTCCTTTGCTTCGAGTCTGTATAGTGGCTTCTTCCTGTACCCCTTTGTAAGCATTATCATACAGCTTGTAGTTCAGACTTTTCTTGATTTTGTCATCAAGAAGGTATTCGGGAAGCCTCATTCCTTTGATCTTGGTAGAGGAAGTGGTCGTCTTGATGAATGAGGTGGTGAAATCGTCCTCGAAGAGGTGTTTCGGCTCATTAGGATCTGCCATCCTCTTGATGAATTCTGGAGTGTCTTTGCAGAGATGTTCTATGAGAAGCTTGGTGAATCTTGTGAATGGTATCATAGTCTTCACACGATCGGTTTGAATGCTGTAGACTATATCATTCATGATTGGTACTGCAAAGTCAATAGGTGTCAAAGTCACCATTCCCCAAAACGTTTGCAAATGTTCAAGCCTAGGATGTTCATGACCACTCTTTCTTCCTAATATTGATCTTACAACCAACAGACAGAATGTTCTCCAAGGCTGAGGGATATTCTTGGCATTGAATCCGGAATGTTTGACTAGAGGTACGTTGTCATCAACATCATATCCTAATTCAACAAAGAAGTCATGAAGGTCCAGTTCAGGCAGTATTGGAGCGAATTCGTTGTCAGTTTGAGGCAGGTGAAGGACTGTACGAAGAACGTCGTGATTAACATTGTAGACTTGGCGATCCAGCGTAACAGTAAAAGACTCATCATCCAAATTTGCCTTAGCCGTAAGCCAGAACTGATGAAGGTAGAACAGAGGAACTGAAGTAGAACAGATGAGCAGATGTTTGCATGGATGTGCAAGTAGAATATCTTTGACAATCATGCACGAGTTCTCTATAATTCTCAATTTGTCAAAATCAACTCGTGGATTGTTGTTGCCAATCGTGACATTGTAGTTTTCGGGAGTGATGTCATCCATGGTGAGTAATGGAAGATCTTGTTCAGGGACATTCTCGTTGTGTTCAGCCATGTTAATCTGAAAAGTATAATCATAAACCAAACATCCAGATTTGTTACGTGTTAGCACAGTTTTGAGTTTGGTTATAGATATCTACTTAAGACAATTAAGCACGAATGTTTCATTATGTTATGTGTGAAGTGACATATGATGCATACTTGAAGAACATTGATCATTTTATCTCACTAAATCAATTACATAATGCAAAGTCATACATCTAAGCCCAATTGATATACACTATACATTATTGCATCACATTTTATCACAACTAAAAGTCACAACAAAATCACATGTATTCTAAATGACAAGACCATGATCTCGAAATCAGTACATTGAGACAATTTAAGCAAACTTCTTTAGTAAATGACATTTATCGCAAACAAATAGACCATAAAGTGAGATTTCGAAAAATAACTTAAACCCAATTTTTCGCAAACAAGTTATGAGACTGATTTCGAAAACTTTACCAAGTGGGTTCTCGATAAAGTTTTTATCGAGAACATGCTTATATATAAACTTATCGAAATCATTCAACATAAAATTTTGCGAAAGTTTTCAAGTTTCGAAAACTATTCTTTGGTGAAAAGATTTTCGCAATCATACTTAAAAACTAACGTTTATCGAAATCAACTTCAAAGAGAGTAATTTCGAAAGAAACAAAGTTTTCGAAAATACAGAGACTTTGAACAAAATACTTTCGCAAACACAAGATTTAGGTGTGATTTTGAAAAGAACTTTCCACCAAGAATGGTGATTGCGAAAATATCATATTCTTGAAAAAATTCTTATACAAGAATCTTTCGAATTGCAGCCAAACGTACATTTCTTTTGCAAATTTTGTTTCCAAAGATACAGATCTGTCATAAAGAAGGATAACCTAAAATTAGACACATCCAATATGTATTTAGACTGTGATCTCGATAATTATCAAGAACATGTTCTCGATAAAATCACAAACTTGAATCTAATGAGTATGAATGGTCCTTGCTTATCAAAAATGCATGTATTAAGCATATTAACACCGCAAACAACATATTTGGATTCAGAGTGATAGAAACTCATTATGAACGAACCACACAAGTTATCGAGAAATAAGCATCAATAGATAAATATCAACAAGATAAGCACAACATAGATACTTATGATCATGGCAACATATCCCACCAATAACATAACACAAACAACCACATAATCAAAAGAACCCAAATCGAACTAAACCCTAGTTTTCGAAAATAACACAAACATGCATTGGGCAACGATTAAATGACATAGGAATGTTAGAAACATGTTATAGAACAAAAACCCTATCAGAAATTAGCCACCCAAACATGTATTGTGTCATCCCGAAATTTACGAAACCCTAGGTTTTTAAATCGATAAATCTTGAAATCTAACCATTAGCCTTGCAATTAAATGAAAACCTTTGTTTGTAATCGAGTAAGGATCACGTAGAAACTTACAGATTGAAGATTACTAACGTGGATTGCTCGTTTGATTGTGGTCCGTAGATTTCGAAATGGGGTTTAGGGTTTTAGAAATTGTGATGTTTTGAAAAACCGTATTGTTTGTTTGAGTTATTTTTGTAACTTTGAGTTTATGACACTTTTGGTCCCTAAACTTTTGATTTACATTATTGAGTCCTAAAGTTAAATGGCAAACAAGTGCAATATCAAGATATACTCCTAACCGCTATTGTAAATGAAATTTTAATCGAGATGAGACGAGAAAATGAACTTAATACTTCCACATTCTCCGAAGAACCGCATCATATAGAAAATATGCAAGTATATCAATTTGAGAAAAAATGTGAAGCATTTTGAGCTTATCTCCCCCTCAACATTTGTAAAAAAATATAGAAAAAAAATGACAAGATGTTGAAGAGAAGTGATATACTAGCATTTTTTATTTATTTATTTTTATTTTTTTTAAGTAATGAAAAATCTTTTTGTGTTTTGATTGGTTTATATTTAAGGAAATATTTACAAAGATAGTTTTGATGTTTGACGATCAATTGTGTTTTAAAAACTTTTTCAGATACTCTGGAGTCAAACATCGCATACCAATTTGGTGAACTAGACTAGCAAACCTTGATGGTGCTAAGGATTTGGTAAGTAAGTCCGCCAATTGGTACTCAGTCCCAACAAAATAAAGTTCAACGGTACCCTTTTCCACATGCTCTTTGATGAAGTGATATCAGAGATCGATGTGTTTGGATTTGCAATGATGTACTGTGTTGCAGGAGATAGCAATTGCACTTTTGGAATCATAGTAGATAGGAATCTTATTGAATAGGTAGCCATAATCCTTAAGTTGTGATCTCATCCAGATGACTTGAGCACAACAAGCGGACATAGCTACATATTCAGATTCTGTTGACGACAGTGATGTGCAGTCCTGCTTCTTAGATTGCCATGACACAAGTTTGTCTCCGAGAAATTGTAATCCACCAGATGTACTTTTGCGTGTGTCTAAACATCCTGCATGGTCAGCATCTGAAAAAGCAATTAGTTCAAAGCCAGAATCCTTCGGATACCAGATTCCCAAGTTAATGGTTCCCTTTATGTATCGAAGGATTCGTTTGACCTCACTGAGGTGTTTTTCAGTTGGTTTAGACTGATAGCGAGAGCACATGTAGACAGCAAATACTATATCAGGCCTACTAGCTGTGAGATACATGAGGGACCCAATCATACTTCGGTATTTGGTAGGGTCAACTGGAATCCCATGTAAATCAGCATCTAGTTTTGTGGTATAGCCCATTGGTGTATTATAAGTATCACAAGACATCATTCCATGTTTCTTTAAAATTTCAAGAGCATATTTGGACTGATTTATAAAAATTCCACGGGGTGATTGATGAACTTGTAGTCCTAGAAAGAACGAAAGTTCACCCATCATGGACATTTCAAAATTATCTTTCATTAATTTTGCAAAATCATTAGAGTAACTTCTTTTTGTTGAGGCAAAAATAATGTCATCGACATATATTTGAACAACAAGTAAGTCCTCCCCGTAGGTTTTTGTAAATAGTGTTGGATCCACCGATCTTTTAGAAAATTTATTAGCCAGCAAGAAAGTGGATAGTTTGTCATACCACGCCCGTGGGGCTTACTTAAGTCTGTAGAGTGCCTTTTTGAGTCGGTAAACGTGATTAGGACGCTCAGGATCAACGAAGCCGTCTGGTTGGCTCACATACACTTCTTCACGGAGTTCTCCATTAAAAAATGCGGTTTTTACATCCATTTGGTAAACGACCATGTTCCTGTGTGCAACATAGGCCAAGAAGATCCGAACAACTTCATGTCTAGCCACTGGAGCAAAGGATTCAGCAAAATCAAGTCCTTCTAGTTGGGAGTATCCTTTCGCTACCAGACGTGATTTGTTACGTATGACTGTTCCTTCTGCATCAAGCTTATTCTTCCAGATCCATTTTAACCCGATGACAAAGACTCCGTCAGGTCTTTCAACTAATTCCTAGACTTCTAATCTTGTGAATTGCTGAAATTCCTCTTGCATAGATTCAATCCAGTTGTCATAAGTCATTGCTTCTTTAATGTTCTTTGGTTCTTCGTGACAAACGGTGAGTGCATAGATACAAGTTTCTCCATCAGTGTGAAGTCGTTGTCTTGTCATTACAGGTGCATCTGGATGGCCAATAATATGAACTAGCGGATGGTCTCGAGTCCATTTGTATGTTGAAGGGTGTAGTTGATAGGTATCTCGCATGTTAGCAGGATCCAAATTGCGTGTTGACGACTCAGCTATATCAGGAACTGTAGGAGCCGGTGCAAACGGGTTAAAGAACGCATCAGGATCATGCTCTGCGGTTTGTGGAACTGATTGTGGTGTGGGATCTTCAGCTGAATGACGGGAGTTAGAAACAGTTTGTTCTGCTGTAGATGGTGATGCAATTGGAGGACCGTCTTTCTCAACACTTGTTGTAGTTTGTTGAGGTGAGTCTGGTACTGGAATGTTTTCAGGTTGAGCAGCGGAATTAGGTGAGACCTCAGTAGGACGTTATTCAATTGTGTCACCAAATAGTGGAGCAAACAAGGTTTCTAGTTCTTTGCGGTTGAGTGGCAATGGTTCAGCCGAAGATTCCGGAGAGTTAAGACGGTTGAATTCGGGTCCTAAGCTGTGTTGCTCAGAAGCCATCTGTGTGAGTTCATCAAAATTAGCGTGAATGGTTTCTTGAATTTCTCTTGTACGACGATTCCATATCCGAAAACCTTTTGAATTTTCACAATATCCAACGAACACTCCGATGTCAACCTTTGCTTTAAGTTTACCTAAATCATCACGATCATTTTTCGGATAACAAAGTGCTCCAAATACATGAAAGTAATCGATATTCGGTTTTCTTTTGTGAACAATTTGATAAGGTGTTTTACGATGGCGTTTTGTTATCATGCAACGGTTTTGGGTATAACATGCGGTTGAAACAGCTTCTGCCCACAAGTAATCTGGTAATTGAGCATTAAACAACATAGTTCTAGCAGCTTCCACTAACGTCCTCTTGCGTCTTTCAACAACTCCATTCTGTTCTGGTCTTCTAGGAATAGATGTTTGATGTTCAATTCCCACTTTCTCATAATATGACCTAAATGTCTGATTCTTGAATTCAGTTCCATTGTCAGTTCTGACCATTCGTACCGTGTTGCGTAACTGAACTTGAATTTTTGTGAGAAAGGTAATGATCATGGAAGGATCCTGATCTTTACTTCGTAAGAAGTAGACCCAAGTCCATCTTGAATAATCATCCACAATTACAAGAATGTAGCGTTTACCGTTGATACTTTGAACACGCATCGGTCCACACAAATCCATGTGTAGCAATTGTAAAACATGATTCGTACTGTGCTCAGGTTTTGAAGGAAAATGAGCCCGAGTACTTTTTCCTTGTTCACAGGCAGAACATAAGTGATCTTTGGTAAAACGGAATCTTGGAAATCCATCAACAAGTTTGTAACGAGCAAGGTCAGTCATTGTTTTGAAATTCAAGTGCGAAAGACGTTTGTGCCATAACCAAGATTTAGTTGATTCTGCTTTGGAGAGAAGACATATCGGAGATGTTGCAATCATATCTGACATTGATATTGTATAAAGATTGGAGCCACGTGAGCCAGACATTAGATCGTTTCCTTGTAAGTCACGAACAAAGCAAGTTTTCTCACGAAATGCAACTTCTAGATCCCCATCGCAGAATTGACCAACAGAGAAAAGGTTATGTCCAAGGCCTTCCACATAATATACACGACTGATTTCAATGTTCCCGCTGACATAGTCACCATATCCCATGATTAGAGCGTAATGATCATTCCCGAATCTGACAGTACTAATAAACTTTGAGACAAAGTTGTGTAACAGTTTGAGATTGCCTGTCATATGTCGGGTGCATCCGCTATCAACAATCCAGATAACGATCTGTACCACCTGCATCACAAGAAGAAGACACGGATGGAACAGAAGTAAGGGTGGAACCCAAAGACAGTGGGGTTCCTGTTGGTTAGAAACACATGTATTCAACAATTTAGGAATCCATTTAAAGTCTGGTTTGTATTGTAACCAACGTTGCCAGTTCCAACTAGTTTTTGCTTTCTTAATGTTAAATGCACTAGTAGTTGGCTCATTCCTAGATTTGTTCTTGGCACCTATGGGGGTAACTTCAACTTCATTAGAAACCGTAGAAGACGGCTTTCCTAAATTAGACTTAGAGGCAGTAGTGGGCCTAGAAGGAATGCGTGTCCTACGTTTCTTATGACGATTGAGAAGAGAATTAGCTAAACATTTTGTATGATCACCAGATGATACGCTTTTACAACAAAACACACAAGATGCATTAATATTCAAAACATTTAAAGGTTCATCATTCGTTACATTTAGATTTTGATTACAATTTGCCAGATTAGAATCTAAATCTGATGCAACGTGAGTTTTATTCAAATTCCTAAGTTGATCTTCTACTTCTTGAGCTTCTAGTTGTCCTCTCTTACGTTGCAAGATCCTATTCTTCTTTTTACTTTTTCGCTTGGGTCTGCTAACGCTATTAGTGGAGACTAGTCCTGTATAAGTGGAGTTATCAACATTAGTGTTTTGAATGACATTTTCTTTAGCAGTTTTGTTTAATTGATACATTCCTGGTGCTATCACCGTGGTGTCAACCATCTTTCCCTTTTGAATTAGCTTAATTTTCTCTTTCAAATCAATGATGATGTGATTTTTATCCTGGATTTCAGACTCAAGTAAACCATTGCAATATTTGATGTCATCGCGGTTTTGTTGCCATTCGGCGTTTTCAATTTTTAAATCCGCAATTTCTTTCTCGTATCGGAGACACAGACTTTTTAAAGACTCGTTGTTTTTGCAAATCTGACAAGAGTTTGAAACATTTTGACTTTGAAGCTTCAATTCCATTTCAAGACTTTAAGCTTGACACCATTCAAGCATTTGTTTGACTTAACAAATTTCTTTTGAAAATCGTTTTGTCACATCATCATTTTTAATTCTCAATTTCCCCATTCAACAAGTTATTATCAACACAAAGATCATCCATAAGCATAGAAGTACCAGATTTATAGAGATCATTCATGATAACAGACAAAATATCAGCATTGAGAACTTGTTCCAAGAGTCGATCAGCATCATTTTTTAAAACTCTATTTCTTTGCTTTTGAACCAAAATCTCATTTTCAGTTGAGTTGAAAACGTTTATCATGTTTTTTACCTCGTTTTGAAGTTCCTGATCCCAACGTGTAGCACAAAGACGGAGGTGTTTGACAATTGGCAGCATTTGTTTTTGAAAAATATCTCTCTTTTCTCGCTCGTAAGCGGATTGAAAAGTTTCAACTTTTATTTCAGAATTGCGTGCAATTTGTAACAATTCGCAATTTCAGGTTAACTTTTATTCCCGAAAATTTCACTATTCAATTTTTACTATTCACTTTTTACTATTCACTTTTACTATTCACATCTAAAATTTTTATTTCATATTCTCGTAAGTTAAACTATTTTAATGATAATCCGAGAATTTCACACTCGTCGGATCATTTCTGCAAAAATCACGAAGCCGTGTCTGAGATTTACTTTTAGGTTTAAACGTCATTCCAGCATCCCGATATGTCCATAAAACATTACAAACAATAGAAATATGATTTTCTCTCATTTTAGGACAATTCCAAAAGTTTTGGAATTTTACGTTTTCCAGTTCAGCGTTTTACGCGAATTACGCGTTTTAGACCCGCGTTTCCAGTTTTAGCAGCGTTTAAGCAACCCGATAGAACTTATCACTCATTAAATAGGCTAAGATAGGTTATATTAATAAGTTCTAATATATTTATAAATTTCATATTTTTAGGATACCCGATTTTAAGTTTCATGACTTAACGACTTACTGTTAGCGATTACCGGGACCAAAACTCACTCCGTAACTTAGATAAGACCATGACTACTCATCTAGTCACCCCTTATCCCATATGAACGTGTATCACAAGCCTTGTTGGCTTGCGATAAGTCTTGAGGACTTTAGGTAGCAAACATGTGTAAAACTTCCATGATAAGCTTCCTAATCCTAAACTTGGTCTCCAAGTGTAGTAAGTTTCCTAGTTACCTTCCTAACCTCCTCTTTATGCTATAAATACAAGCTTATTTCTTCCTTTCTTCATCAATAAAAACGCCACAACATAAATCCCTAGCACCATGATCCTTTGATCTTCAAACTATAAGTTACACATAAGAGTTCAAGGTCTTAGTATTCTCTACCTAGTTCTCAAGTTTGTTTGGTGATTCCATGGTTGATTTAGGAGCTACACAAGGTTACTAGGGCTGAAGTTAAATGATTTTCACAAGGGTCAGATCAAGGCTAGCAAGGGTTACAAGAGTTGTGGTGACTTCCTTTCTTAAGAGAAAGCCAAAAGTTGTAAGAAACCCTTATACACTTTCTTGCTCCATATCATTTTCATGCTTATTATGGTTCTTTCATGCTATATATGGTCTTTGTATTATGTTCATGATGTATAAAAACTAGTAAAACAAGTTATGGTATATATATGTTAACTTATGTTGTTTCCGGACAACTTTCGTGTTTTAACCTTTTGATGAATCGGACCAGAAGGGTGACTTTCAAAATGGCAGAATGCAAACAGTAGGGTATTGGCAGTTTCGGCGTTTTGGTTTCGCTAACTTCTTTTGGCCGTATCTTTTGACTCGGGTACTCGTTTTGGGTGATTCAAATTGCTATGTTTTCCTTTTGAAGTCCTTTATAACAGTAAGTAAGTGTCAAATATCATAGTTGTACTATTTTGGTCGTGGTTCTCCATAAAAGTCACTAGTTTAGAACGACATTTTCGTTCAGGAATAAAGAAGCTCGAGCCCTGAAAATGCTTTCTGAGTGATAATTTTCTTCAAATTCTTAACAGCCCATTTTTAGACCAAAGTTACTATATAATGATTATAATTAGATGAGACCAAGAGGTCTAATGACCTAAAGCCAAGACCACAACCATGGCTAAAGCCAAGATTGAGTCTCAAGACCATGGTAAGAATGACCAAGGTCACGGCAAAGCCACGGCTAAAGACCATATAACTTTTAAAGATCAAAAACTCATATATATGTTATCAAATACTACAATAGTAGGGAGCCTCATGTGAGGAGTTCATTAAGTAAGCCGTCGAGATGAGTTGTGGATTTACGAATTAAAGTGTCCTGGCTCCTCAAACGTTTACTCCATGACTTCTGAATTATGTCGGCCCGAACGGTAGTAAGAGATATACAACCTATACATGTTTCATAAACCATTTATATTCAAAGACTTACACTATATACTAAGTACTACATCATGAACATTATGCAAGACATATATAGGCAATTCTTCGTATTCTTAGACGTTACTCCAAACCTAAGTCGCAACGTTCTATTATAGGCTGCTCTTAGAGACTTTCGCGATTCGACTACCACTTTCCTTTCTCATTACATAAGCTTAAGGTGAGTCATAGCCACTACTTTTTCATACTTGTTTTAACTCTTTGGGGGGGATACATGCACAACTACTTGCTTACTTGTACAAATACTCAAAACATTTATACTTGATTGTTTCATACTTGATTGTCTTATACTTGATTGCATTATACTTGATTTCATACATACATGACTGTTTTATACTTTGGGAAGTGGCTCCCAGTAATCTTTTATCTTTGGGAAGTGGCTCCCAGCAAACTTTTATCTTTGGGAAGTGGCTCCCAGTTTTCTTTGGGAAGTGGCTCCCAGTTGTCTTTGGGAAGTGGCTCCTAGTTGTCTTTGGGAAGTGGCTCCCAGTTGTCTTTGGGAATTGGCTCCCAAGTGAGGTCTTCGGAGATGAAGTAGAGACTCATTACTAATTGCTTAATTGTTTTGATGAACTTATACATGTCTTAATCATACTATATGTTAGCAGTGGGTTGTGAACACACAGGTTGCACGTCTCTTATGGCGGGACCTGCAACTGAGTGGATTCACGATGCCTTTGCTGTGTGAACATTCTTTTAAGGCTTTTCAACTGTTTTATGACAAAATCTATGAACTCACCAACCATTGTGTTGACACTTCAGCATGTTTATCTCAGGTTAGTAAGGCGATAGCTAGTGCGTGGAACTTAGAGTCAAGCTGCATATTCTGAAGACTTACGCTTTTATCATTTACCATTCAAAACTTTGTATACATTTGTGTATCATACTTTGGAATATCAAGTTTGTAACTCGGAATTTATTAATCGAATGGTAACTTTTCAAAACGTCTCATTTAGAGCTCGTTTTCTATACCTTGTACTTTGTATTATGAAGTAGCACCCCAATGACACAGTCTTCCGCTGCGATATTTTGGGGGTGTTACACAATTGTTTCCTCCAAAATTTCGATGTCTTCCATAAAATTTTTGTAATAGTTTAAGACACGACAACTTTTTGGTAAAGGTGTAAGTTCACCGGATGATGGTAAAGGACCATTTATTTGTGCTACAGTTTGGACAGGGGCGGCATTAGAGGATGAAACACATGACTCTTCGACAAACCATGATTTCTCAGGTAATTCCTTTTGAGTAACAAAAGATTTAGAAAGAGGAGGAGCATTTGAATAGTCATATGGTGTCCAATATTGAACATAACTCATTTTTGATCGACTCTCGTCTTCAAGTTCTTCTTCTTCCTCAGTATAAAAAACAACAGCACGCACAATCGTATTATCAAGCAAATGGTCCATACTATAAATTTTAGGAATTTCTTTGAATGTCGTGTGAAGAAACATTGAATTGTAATCGCCAAGTGCAAATCCTTTATCGGGTCTCGGTTTTAAAGTAAATTTCTGAATTGTTGTGACAGAGTTCCCGTGTTTGTAAACAATGTTACGAAATTCTTTGAGTTGTTTTTCAAGATCAACAATATCACCGAGTAAGTCATCTATATACTTCCTTTTTCGTATTTTATGTTCACAAAAATCCTTTTTACAACTTGACAATTCTGTTTCTGTTTTTGAAAGTACTGTTTGAAGACGTTCAACTTGCATTTTCAATTCACACTTTTCACTTTCGAGTTTCGAAATCAACTTTCCGTTTGACTCAATTAAATCTTGCATTTTACGTTGAAGATCTTGTTATTTGTTGTAAGAATCTTGAAAAGCTTTTTCAAAACTTTTTGCATTTTTAATCTTGTCTTCCTGATTTGAAATCTGAATTTTATAACACTCAATATCTCTTGCAAGTGACACATTTTTCTCTTTTAAAACTTTGTTTTTCTCGTTGCATTTTATTATTTGCAATTGTTGTGCATCCAGTTGTTTAGATAACAATATTAGGTCAGGGTCTGGATCAAATGATGGTTCATGTTGTTCTATATGATCATGTTTATCATTCTCAATAGGATCATCAAATGAAACAACTGTGTCATCATCAAATATGACAACTGTGCTTATTTGTTCATCTGTTTGAGAAGATGAAGATGATGTAGATGGAACAACTTGCGCCATATCTGATTCAGAAGCAGAGGGTGAAGCTATTTCATGTATTAGGCATGCTTTTTGGTCATGTACCTGAGACAAGCCGTCAGTGTCATACACTGGACCTGAATCATTAAACTGAAGTTCCTGCATGTTGGCCATAAGCATCACAGCTGCATTGGCTTCCAGATCTTCCATGTCATCATCATTGTACACATTTGCCATGAAGTTGTTATCTTGTTCAGGGAAATGTCCATCTTTTTCATCTTGAAGAGCCATGAGTAATGCCTGCTTGTGAAACTTACTACCCCGAGTTCTCGGTTTGGGACATGCTGTCGCTTTATGACCTTGTTCATTACAGTTATAGCACCACACTGCATTCCCTGAGTTGGAGTTCCTAGTTGCAACTGGTTCAGACCTTTGCTGAGAAGACCCTGAGTCGTTCCTGAACCCCGCATTGTTACTAAACCTCTGACCATTCCCAAAGTTTCCAGAAGAACTTCCTGAACCAGATCGACCATAGCTACGATTCTGAATTTCCACTCTTCCATCATTGACAACAGCTTGATTCCTTGTGTTAGAAGATGAACGTTGACGGTTGTTTGTTTTGTTGGAGAATTTGCTAAAAGCACGAGCAATAAGAGCAAGTCCCTGATTCAACGTGTTAAAGTCATCATCGTCATCGTCATTGGAATTTGAGTAATATACTGCATCATTGTTGTTTAATGGAACAAGTTGAGTAGAAGCATTCTGTGGAGATGAATCATAAGGGACCATTTGGTTCGAGGTGGAAGACTGTGGATAACTGAAGTAGTTCTGCTCTTGAACATATGCATGATTTGACATTGATGGTGGAGCATAGGGAGATTGAGCTACGAGAGCCAAAGAATTTGGTGTTGGTGTTGGTGTGTATCCTCCTCGTAGAGCTCGATCTTTTTCCACTTCAGGTTCATGGTGTTTCAGAAAATCATACAACAAACCATATGGAGCATCATGAAGATTTTTGGTTTGACGAACAAATGTCACATATTTATGCCAATCTGGACCAAGACTACCGACGAATTTGGAGTTCACTGCTATCCTCGGTACTGTGATTTTGTGACGTTCCAGATCATTGACCACATTTGTGAAACGATGATAGTAGGATTCAAGTGATTCTCCTGGTTCAATTGTGATGTCTGTGTATTCCATGTAGAGTTTGGATTCCATATCATCTTTGTTCAATTGAGTGCCTTCCATAAGGAGATGAACATGTTCCCACATAGCTTTGGCTGTTTTCTGAGCATCGACACTTCTATAAATTGGATTAGGTATACCTTGAAGTATATAAGCCATTGCGTACTCATCAGCTTCACGATGTAATTTCTGTTCTTCTGTGAGTGCAGATTATGGAAGAGGTCTATCACCAGGAGGACGTGGAGGATCAGTGTAACACCCCCAATTCATGAGTGTGTCAAACATTTTTCTGATGCGGGGTCACTTAACGCGGTCGAGTTTCGTTGTGCGTAGAATTTTTGAATGACGTTTTACCCTAAAACGTGTAATTCCTTATTAACTTTCACGAAAATGAGCTTATGAATGTCAAACTTTTAATTTGTCATGGAAATGATTTATCACTCGAGGCCAAGAAACAAAAATCAAGTTTCGGGAAAATTTCGGGAAAAATGAATAGTAAAAGTGAACAGTGAAATTTTTCTGGAATAGTAATTATCCTGAAAATGCGAATTGTTACAGTCTCTACCCCTTACGGGTAACTTCGTCCCGAAGTTCAGTTTATGTCATGATTTGAAGCGATGTCGGTGAAAAGATAGGATTTCTTGTGGCGAATATAATGTAGGTTTCTTGTGGCGAATATAATGTAGGTATCATGCCATACCCGAGCAATGTAATGTAGGTATCAAGCCATACCCGAGCAATGTAATGTAGGTATCATGCTATACCCGAGCAATGTAATGTAGGTATCATGCCATACCCGAGCAATGTAATGTAGGTATCATGCCATACCCGAGCAATGTAATGTAGGTATCAAGCCATACCCGAGCAATGTAATGTAGGTATCATGCCATACCCGAGCAATGTAATGTAGGTATCAAGCCATACCCGAGCAATGTAATGTAGGTATCAAGCCATACCCGAGCAATGTAATGTAGGTTGACTTCATACTTATGTTATTTTGGATACAAATAAGCCCACTTGTTTATAATTCTTTATTTACATAGAGAGGCATCCCAAACAATGTAAATAGAGGAATATAAACTTATGGTTCGGTGATTTACAATTTCTTTATTTAAATGAAAAGGCATCCCAATCCATTCAAATAATTACAAATCATCCTACTTAAGAATTCCCAACACAACATTCATACTTAGCCGGTGAGTTACAAGGTAGTGTATTATGAGATGATATTGGTATTCCAAAAGTATGAAATGAATATTCATACTCATCTTTGGAGATGGAGAGTAAGATACTCGGGGAAAATTGACGTAGTGTTCAAAATAGTTGGTGAGTAGAAAGTTGTGAAATAAGCATGATTTTTGATGGGGAAATGATAGAATAAATATGTTGGAGGTTTGAATCATAACACATGATAGCATAAAGCAAGAGTTTTATTCATAAAACGTTGATTGATTACAAGATTGAAACTTATTACAAGTTTCTTCAAAATCTACTAACTGATACTTTCAGTTTAGTAATTACAGCGTTTTTACTATCATTTCATAACATTTACTAACTGAGTCTAATCAGTTAGTAGTACAAAAGACAACTAGTATCATCACACTAGTCTATTGCAGGTTAGAAGGTCCGAGTAACTCTGATTGATCGGCAACTTCTTGGTTTAGTGTGTCATAGAGGTACGAGTCTATAAAGTTTGAGAGGCTGTAGTTTCCATGCTGATTTTCTTGTTGGATCAATGGTGGTCGTTATACGATCCATAATGAGTGATCCAAATCATCACATGTAGGGATATCAAAGGGAAGTGATAGTGGTGGTGGTAATGGCGCTAGTACATATTCATACTCATTATCCTCCTTGGAGTCTGCCTCAACCCAATTTTGTTCAAAATAATTAGAAGTGTTTGACGCAAAATTAGTTGGCATTGGTTCCTCCTCTTCTTCGTCGGTTGAATCTTTGAAAGGTTCTTCTTCGTCATCAGGAGCGAAGGCATTCATGAAGTCAAATCCGAACTCGGGTGAGGGTGGTAAGACTTGGAAGTTATTAGGTAGAGTGGGCACATAATCGGGAGAAGTGGGTACGCACATGATTTCTATTAGAAGAAATACTATGTTAAAACAATTCAAATGTTTATGGGAAGTGCTCAAGATGTGACAAGTGTGTATATATCAATATACTAATATGTTTGTGTAGCATAACATGCTTATAGGAAAATGCTCAAATGTGCTAAGGGTACATATATTCATATGCAATTATGTTTGTGTAGCATAAAAATGTCTACGGGGAAATGCTCAAAATGGGTATATATATCAATATACTAATATGTTTGTGTAGCATAACATGCTTACTAAGTCCATAATCGTCAGGAGGATGGAAGACACGGAGAGCGGAAGGCTATAAAATGTTTTTGTTTGTGATTGTAGTTATAGTTTAGGTCTCACTTAGACCCGTTTCTCTATAACCATGGCTCTGGTACCAATCTGTAACACTCCCAATTCATGAGTGTGTCAAACATTTTTCTGATGCAGGGTCACTTAACGCGGTCGAGTTTCGTTGTGCGTAGAATTTTTGAATGACGTTTTACCCTAAAACGTGTAATTCCTTATTAACTTTCACGAAAATGAGCTTATGAATGTCAAACTTTTAATTTGTCATGGAAATGATTTATCACTCGAGGCCAAGAAACAAAAATCAAGTTTCGGGAAAATTGAATAGTAAAAGTGAATAGTGAAATTTTCCGGGAATAGTAATTATCCTGAAAATGCGAATTGTTACAATCAGCATTTGGATCACCAATTTCAAATCTTGTTGGCCACTCAAATGGTCCTTCAAGTATCACTTGCTTCAAGAATTTTCCATGAGGTTTCTTTAGTTCAAGAAATCGTAAGAATCGACTTGACCATTGAACATAGTTCCCAGGTGTTAGCATTGGAGGTGTTTCAAGTGATCCTGCCTCATGTCGGGATTGTTGAGTTGTAATAACTTCACACATTCTGTCAAACCAGTGAGGTTGTTTGGAGGAAAACTGAGTGTTTTGTTGTGGCATTTGATATGGTTGTTGTTGAGGAATGATTTGATGTTGTTGCATCATTAGGTAATGATGTAGTGGATTAAACGGTTGTTTTTGAACGTGTGATTGTGAAGGTTGTTGATACGGTTGTTGCTGATGGTATTGTTGTTGCTGATACTGCTGATGTTGCTGTTGCTGAGAATGAGGGAAGTAGTAATTAGGTGGTTGAGACATCGTAGAACACTTGTGTAGAAATGGATCTTGCAGAAGGTATAGATTTAGCCAAATCTCGAAAACTTTGCTCAACTTCGGATTGCGAAACTTTGCACAACAATGATTGCGAAATTTGGAATTGCGAAATTTGGGATTTCGAAAATATTGGGATTGCGAAACAAGTCAGGTTCTCGAAACTTCAGTGATTTCGATACTTAAGAAATTTTCGAAAACTGAGTGATGGTTGTGAGATTTCGAAACTTATACAAGTTTGCGAAAAAATTGTGATTTCGAAAAAAATTAATGTTTTCGAAAACACAAAGTCACGAGCACTTTTTCGAAATTATACAATTTCGAAAGTAAACCAAATGTCGAAGTACTTTTCTTTCTTATACAAGAGAGAAGAGACTGAGTACACGATCCGTAAGTCGATTTGAAGCACCTTCTTGTGATTTCGAAACTTGGTCAAATGGATGATTTCGAAAATTTGGCAGATTTTGTTTTTCAAAGAAAGCAATCCAAAAACTCGTTTTTATTTCAAGATTCTTGTACTTTTATGTGTAAAATGAAGAGATCTTAAAGAAAGTTGAAAACTTTCAGAACTTTTCCAAAATTTTTAAAATTGCGAAAACAAGTACAATAAACCCTAATCGAATTTTTGAGAAAAAATTGATACTTTTTTGTTTGTTTTGATTTGTAGCACAAGTTTGTAAGCAAATATGTGATAAAAACCAAGAAACAAGCAAGAAAGTACAAAAATTTGAACAAAAATCGATTATAAAACAAGTTTAAGAAACAAAAATCAATGAAAAACAAAAAACTACACCTTCATATGGCGAATGATACCACTTGTTAGGTCACCATTTTGTAAACACAAGTATAATAACAATAGAAATGAGATGAGAAAGGAGATTTGGGTGATTATATGAATAAGAGAAATATAAGTGCAAGAGTTTCCTTAAGAAATCAAATAACCAACCAAGTTTACAAATGACCTAAGGCTTCTATATATAGGGAAGGAGCTAGGGCAACACTCCCTCTCCTTCCTTTCATCATTTCGTGGGCTTTGAGGCCCATGGGTTTCATACCTTAAGCCTAGTAAACTTAATACATTTAGTAAATGAAAGTGAATAATAGTTAAGCAACCTAACATTATTACAAATGACCGAGACTTGATAAAATAGTGAAAAACTATGATCCCAACATTCTGGAAATCTGCTAAAAATAGAAATTTACTTGAAGTGGAAACTTACTATATATGGGAAGTTACCAAATCTGAAAAGTTACTAAAAATAGAAATCTGCTAAATATAGAAAGTTTCTAAAAATGGAAAGATAACCTAAAAAAAGAGTAATTTGATTTGAAATGAACTATTGAATAATTCTCGACTCCTAATTCGTCTAGGTCCTGTGAAGGAGGAGTGGTCCCTATTCCGGTTTGATCTCTCTTGTGTTTGCCTTGTCATTGGGTTAAGGTACAGATATTCTGACCTTTTCAGTAAAGGTTTCTCATGACTTGTCTTTCCTATCTTTGACTGCTTTGATATGACCTTATTATTGGACTCTGAGCCTTTTATGTTAGGCTTTCCTATTTGATCTGTCATATGATATATGAACCTTTGATACTTGAACCTTGATATTTGAGCATTTACTATGTTCAATAAATTTATGAATCTGATAATCTGAGGGTTCATCTGATATTGTAACTGGATGTGAAAACCTTTCTTAATTATGAAAATGTTTTGAGAAAAACTATTTTAAAATGATGTTTACTAGCACGATGCGATACTACGTTTATATGAATTTTTACTAACTTTATGAAAGCTACTTTTAAAGACCTTCTTTATGAAGATCGTCATTAAAGATCACTTTTATGAATGCCATTATTAAAAGATTGCTTTAAACGAGTATTTGATCTAAACTTTCAATTTAAACATTTGCTATGAACCTTTGAAACATTGATTTAAGAACCCTTGATTATGAACCTCTGATATTCTGATGACTTAGACATTTGCCAAGCTTTGACTTTGTCTTCCCATTACTAGGTTCCATTTCCCTACCACTATTATGATCTCTGATATTGGTATATCTGACACCTATAGTTCATTGATATTATGTTTGTCTGAAAATTCTTTTGAAAACATAACCTGGTAATATGAGATAAAACTATTTTGAACCAATTTCTGAAATCATGACAACATGTCAGTTTCTAAATGGAGGTTTAATAACCTTTGCTAAAAAGATGTTTTAAGGAAATACTTTTATTTATAACTATGTTTTAAAATGAATTGCTAAGCTTTTCCAAATCAATTCTAATAATACTTTCATATTTTTAAACCTTGAACCATTGGTACGAATTTCTGTTTATTAGGATTCCCTAAGCCACTGTTATGATACCCTGTACTATCTGAATCTTTATGTTATGAACCTTTTGATTTACCTTTGACCTATTCAGTATTAAGACCCGGGCTATCACTAGGCATGGGGGTTCCATGTCCATAGCATTGATGCACCGATGTTATGACTCCAGTGTGGTCGAGTGATTTTCCACACCATCCCAATCTGTTATATGATATGCGCGCTTTATGATTTAATTATGGCCATCTGATTTCTGTGGGGCATATGGATGCATCCTAGATCTGTTATCTGTTATCTGATAATTGTTATTTGTTATCTGGTGAATGTGGCTGTGTGTGCAATACACGTCCTTCACAACCCATTGAGGTCACCCCTCTGATTACATCTGATATTCTGAGGCCTCCCATCTGGATTTCATATGAGGCTACTGATGATATTATCTGATCTGTTCTGGGCACGTGGTTGAAATACTGAATAACCTAAACCTAAACTTAACCTTTACCTTTACATTTACTTTTACATTACATTCATATTATACCTTGTGATACTTAGCCATTGCAACATATTATGTTCTCGTTTTCATTTCCATATTCTTGATTTCTTTCTCAGCAGGTTCGTTTGGACTTATGTCGTTTCTACTTCGTATTCCTTTGTTTATTAGTTTTCATTTGTTTATATCTGTTCACTGAGCTTTTAAGCTCAGCCGCGTTTCTTTTCCCGCGGCAGGTTTTAGAGAGAAGCTGGGATATGAGTGAAGAGTACTAAGAGCATTAGTTGGATTTCACCTTGATAGCAATATTCTGGATTAGAGATGACTAGAAGAGACTTCATTTCAGACTTAGTATTTCATTGTTGTTTCTTTTGTAACCTTGTATTTCAAACTAATCCTTTGTAACTTTTGGAATACTTTTGTATTAGTTATGTTGTATGCCTGTGTATGCTTTGATATGTCACCATAATGTAGTGCTTCTACCCTTATTGGGTTAAGGTGTTACATGTTCAAATATAAAAGAAAACAAAAATAAACTCATGGTTCAAAATATCATATACATACAAAACTTAATAATGTTTTAAACTACCAAACACATAAAAGGTTCAAAATACCGAATACATAAACATATAAACATTCAAAATACCGAATACATAAACTGTATAAAAGGTTCTAAATACCGAATACATAAACCGCATAAAAGGTTCTAAATACAGAATACATAAGGTACGGAATAGGAAACAACTAAACCAAGTTACAACCCTTTTACGATCTCTCTACTTGAAAATTCCAAATGTTTTACCCATCATCTCAATCCAGCCCTTTAAGATGTCTGGCTCCGATGGCAAAGCCATCCATGCCTTTCTCATATCTCTTGATTGACCAAAAATATTAAATGCCACTAAAAATAATGGATCCAACCGTGGTAAATCAACTAGTTTCAACTTTTCAGCACATTCACTTAATGTTGGCCCATCCTTGGTTTTCACCATATGTCTAAAGGCACATTGCATATCCACAGCTAGGTCATCGAAAGTAACACGAGAAGCCTTTGCCTTTTTCTTAGGCCTAACTTCATCATGTAGCCTTTGTGTACGGGAGTTCCCATCATCTTCATCATCAATATCTACGTCAACCAAAGGGTCATCGTTGATATCCATTACCCCAACACGTTCCCTCACAGCTGATGCCCAGAAGCCGATGTGGCATACCCCGACGCCCCAGACCCTTCTGAATTGGTCCATTGACCATCACCATTGGGGGAAATACTTTGAAACACAATTTCACATAGTTCTTGGTAAGGTAATGGATTCGAATGCAAATATGCCGCTCTTTTATGACTCTGTACCCAAATTCCAAAGAATTTGTAGATAAGTTACTTTTGTAGAATAAAATGACATAAGTGTTAAATATCTTAGTACCAAGTACCTTCTTAAAGTTTTCCCATTGTTCGGGTGTTAGGTTAAACATCTTTGTTTCCGGGTTATAGATGTTCCCTGTTTTGTTCTTCAAGTAAAGCCATCCAATATATTTCGCTTTTAAATTATCAAATCCGTTTTTCATTTCTTTTTGTGTGAACTTGTCTTTGAGCACCCGACCTAACCTAACCCAAGATGACCTATACAAGCTAACGCCATTTCTACCGGTCGTTTGCATTTCTTCAATGCATGTTTCTAGTAACAGTTTGATCATTTCATTGTACCAATTTTAACGTTGCTTGGGACTTTCCATAGGATCTTTATTGTAGCTATAACAAATACACATAAAGAGATCATTATTTAGTTAATATACTTTGGAAGGAGGGCAAATAACAACTAAATAGCAATACTACATTAGTACCTAGGTAAGCATATCATGTCATATAATACCAAAATAGATGCACAAATCAGTAACAAGGTACTTATGTTATAGCAGATTAGCATCAATTAACTCCTTACTACTATAGTTTTTTCCTGAGTTCTGGTATAAGTATAGCTTAACTTTAAGCATTGTTATATCAGATATACAACGAACAACCCCTATAGTGGTTTATTAGAAAAGTATACCGTTTTTACTAATCAATCCCAAATAGCCTTTTGCAAATGACATAAACACATTCATTTAGTAACAACATGAGACACATATAAATACCAGCAATCAATCATATATACTAGTGACATGTTTTCCTTCACTTCACAAGAAAACTAACATAAAATCACCAAACCATCCTATTAGAGGCATTTACTGCTTATTAAAACTAGTTAGCGAAATCATACAGACACATAAAAAAATGTCACGTAGAAAATATTGGGTTTGCTTATGCTTCAACGACGCATAACACTCACCTGTTCAGGCAACCTGGTGTCATCATGTTCACAAATTCTACCTGTATAAGGGCTTGAAAGGCTATGCAACTAGGTTAAGGAAACATAATTGTGTTTGAACAAACAACTCCCATGAAATGAGCTTAGTTATCTATTCTATTCAGCACTCAAAAATGTTTATCTGATTTGTCAAACCGTCACAAGTAATTGCACCAAGACAATTCATGACTAGCAAACATAATACAATAATCTAGTATTCTGATGAGCATTTAAGGCAACCCACTATCCTTCAACATTCATGTAGAATACTAATTAAGTTGGAAACATGTTCAAGTGGTGGTGAGTTAGGCGTAGAAATGGAAGAAAGGAGGAGAGGAGAGAAAGAGTGGAACCTTGAAAGAAAAAGGAAAAGATTAGATTGAAAATGTATGAAAGGTCCAACCCTCTCCACATGTGGAGAGGGGTATTTATAGTTACAACATAACGCCCACTCTCGGGCTGTGGATCAGGCATACAGTGGGTGAAGACCCGTTCCTTCTTCCACGGTGTTACTTAAACTAAACTATCTAACTAATAAATAAACTAACTACGAGCTAACTTAATGCTATTACAATCATTAGGTGACCGAGACTTTTACAGGAATATTTGTATTCCTAACAATCTCCCCCTAAGCGAGGTCACCTTTGAAGTTAAGATCATTGGTCTTTAAGCATTCCTTAGTCTTTGTAGCTCGTAGGATCTGATTCTTCACTTTTCAACACACTTCGTACTTCAAGCAAACGAACTTGTGATTAGAGTTCCTTTGTGATGTGTGATCTTTGAGCTTCTTTGAGATCATCAGCCAAAGTAAATCTCCAAGCTCATCCATAGTAGCATCGCCTTCATGTGATGTAGTGACTAAGGACCATCATGCTCACACCCTTCTGTATCTGTAGACGTTGCATTGGAGTTTGTGGATTATGAGACCTTTTCATCAGAGTTGCGGAAACGTTGTTAGTAGTCTCTCAACATTTGTTGTAGCAAGTCTCTCATCTTCATTGATAGTGTGGAGGATGTGTGAGCATGAGGTATGGATTGACCCGATTCACCTGGAAACTGGAGCCATCAACGCCATCTTTATATGTGTCCCTGAAATAAAATAGTTAGCAATAAAGATAGAGAACGAATATGGCTTTGTCATTCATTCTGCGAGGACAGACTACCCTCCGGTTTTGTGAAAACCGACCTGTGAACAGGTAGAGTCTCTTTTAAAGAAGACTCTCCTTGACAGGAATTTCCAGCTTGTAGTAATGAATTTTCCAAAGAATCCACTTAGGAATCTTCATACTAAGCATGTTCTCATACCGGAACGTCTCAAAGCAGACAACACGATAGAGTGAATCGGTGAATTGATATTCACGGATTGATGTGAAATTGATTTATAGAAATCACTCGCGTGTCCTATGATAAACATTTTTGAGACACGACGAGAGTTTTATATTTTGAATCACATTTCCATCAAAAATACTTTTGTTTGAAAGATTATACACAATCAATGTGCTCGAAAGATAAGTTGGTGAGCACATTGAGAGGTTTTGGCAAAAGTATCCGTCAATCCATATCCTGGAACAAGTTTGATTCAATGTTGAATCGCACCATTGTTGCTTTCCAGTTGTCACTTGATCATTGATCCAAGATGGATCTCACATGTCACCTACCAAGAGCTTGAGTGATGTTCGCTCTAGAAGGATTTCCATCGTCATTGTGGATATTTTCATATCACTCGGATGTTCTGGCAATACCACAAGGATAATGCGTAGGACTCTAAATATTTTATCTTATTTTCCACATTATGTGAAACAATAAGCATATTTGGAATGTGTCCTATTGAGATTTATGGATGATCTCATGGCTCTAGACTCAATAGTGCGTTTTGATCCGCTCCTGGAGACTGGGGAGGCGTCTCCTGTTTTAGGTATCAACATAGCTCGCAATGAGCAGTCGATACATTGCACAGGGTTCCCCGTGAGATTGAAACAAGCTCTTTTAAGAGAACTTGAGTGGTTGGGAAGTTTAGTGCAGTGCGTCACTGGGTCCATGACGTCTTGTCTTCAATACCGGCGTTACCTTAGTAACCGCCAGTAGCATATGTATTGAACCCGGTTTCTGCCCTAAGGTTGAATAATTGGAGGGCTATTTCTTTTCACCCTTTCTCATTATATTTCTTTTTCATTCTTCAACCCCTTCAGTGCTTACTGAGATTTCATCACTAGAACCTTGTTGGGTTTGTTCCAGTCCTAGCTCTATCTCAGTCCGCACTCTTCCCTTTCTCACTTTACTCCTTTTTTCATAATCATTCCTAAGGACTTCTAATCTATCTATGGATTGTCCCTGGGAAGATCCTTCCGGTTCTGGTGGATCATGGGAACTTATACCTAACCTTAACCAACCTTATAACTCCATGCATAAAGATAAATGGTCGGTCTTTGGTATAACTTCCACAAACGCCTTTTGCTCCCCCTCAATATGTGCATCGATATTCGAAAGTGTTTAGCACATATGTGGGAGCCTATTATTGAGTACAAAAGATCACTTTTGATTATCAGATTTCATATTTAAATCACATTCTCTCCCCCGATCAAAAATTTCAAATCTTTCGAGATTTTTGATCTCAATTGATTTAAATAATTTAGAAAGCGTTTTTGGGAGAGAAATGCGGTCAAGTTTAATAATTTCTGATAAACGGAACTTTTTCATGCTCCCCCTCAAACTGTGAGGGAGGTTGTTATGTGTCAGATTTGAAGAGTTTACAAAAGATTTGAAGTTTTAACGAAAACTCTTTGAAAATGTACTCATTCTGACACATAACACATCACAAATCATTTTGTTGCAAGGTTTTATGTACGAAGTGTGGGGAGTGTTGATGATACATAAAATTTTGAGAAATCACTCTCCCCCTCAATCAATGACGGATGTTAAAAACATATTTTCATAAAATGTTAAAGTCATTGATTGAGTGAAAATTTTATCAAACGTTTAAGTTCAATTTGATTTTCATTCAAAATTTCATGGTACCACCAAGTTTTGCACAAACACTTTCCGGAAAAATCATAGAAGGGAAAGTATTTGGCGATAAAAAGAAGATTTCTCTTCTTTATCAAGAAATAATGCACTGAAGCGTACATTAGATCGAGGGTGCATGAATACAAAGTAATTCACGCTCGGATGAACGGCACCCTTTGATAGGAACAACCGTCTTTTTGGCGACGTGTTTTCCTTAATTTTGAAAAACCGGGTTGCTATCTGAAGTAATAGCAAACCATATTTTTGAAGACCGGGTTGTAGCCTGAAATGACTACAAGCCATAATTTTAAGTTCGGGTTGTAGCCTGAAATGACTACAAGCCATATTTAAAGAATGTTTTGAGATACGACATGTTTTTGAAAAATACTTTATTTGAAACCGAAGAACTCTTGCTCAAGCATATGTATGATTCCGTGTCATTATTGAATGACATTTCTAGAATCGTACATAATATCGATTATACAAGAGACATGTCGAGAGAAAAATCTTTTTGAGAATTTTTTTTTTTTTTTTTTTTTTTTTTTTTTTTTTTTTTTTAGGTTATATAGATTAATTGCAATAGATACATATGTATATATATAATTATGTACGTAATGCAATATAGGATGCAGAGGGCAAGAGAAATGTTTATAAGTGTACACAATGAGGGCCAAAAACAAATAGCAATACAACACAAATGTTCCAGTCAACACACATAATTGAGACACTGCACCCCATTACTGATCTCATTACTCAGTACGTTGGAGAAGACGGTAGTCCCCTTCACGAACTCTCCCACCAACGTAGCACTCCAGGCTTCGGAAGATCCTTCGTGTCTTTAATCTCTTGCGGATGCCAGCCAAAAACTTCTTGTTGCGGGTTGACTCATTTGCAGTCCAGTTATTGGTATATCGTCTAGTTCCCTGGGCATAGACGTGGTATTCTTTCACTCTGAAGTCCAGTGCCTCTTCGACCAGACGCAAGGTACCGTCACTGAACTTGTGTATTTCATTGAACCGCAAAACTATGGGCACATTATACTTGTCTCGAAATACAGTTGCAAGAGGAGATTCAATGACAGTAAAATCTGCAACCCGTTCCAGACTGCTAACATTCCATAGGGGTCTTGTGAGGTTGAGCTGAGATTGATAGCTTTCGATACCAAGCTGAAAGTCTTCGACCCGTTTCCTGATGACGATGCCCCGGATCCAATGAAGTACAGCAAACACAAGAGATTTCATTTCACGTGATGGTAGATGATGCAGCTTCCCTTGAAGATGGAGGAGATACAAGTCTTCGAAATCATTAGGGCGTAGGTGTTTGAAATCCCCTTCGGATATGGTGTAGTCCTTGAAGTCTGCTCTTTTGAGTGTATTGCTCTTGAGATAGTCGTAGCCATAGATGTGATGTATTAGAACCTTAACCACACTAATGATTTGAAGGGGTGAGCGAACTGACTTACGGTCACCTGGAGCTTGAAACCGATCTATGTAGAACTGTTGTTTCTTCAACCACCAGTGTGAAATGCCCAGAGATGCAGAGATGTTGTAGTCGCATTCTTGAATACTCCACATACTGTCGGGGACCAACTGTTCCAACCCGATGTCAGAATAATGGGCAGCTTTCATCTTTGTGATGGACAAGGCTGATTTGCATTGTCTACTCCCAAGCATTAGATATTCAAGGTCTTTGTTGAAGAAGAATTCTGCTTGGATAGTAACATTTCCTGGAGGCCCACCCAAGGGAAGTGGAGAGTGGTAATTATACTTCATCATTCCTTCATCCACAATGTCATTGAACATCTTGTGGCACTCTTCCATCTGGTATTGTAGATGATTAACATCCTGATGAAAAGCTTTGACAATGTTGAATGCTGGACCTTCTAGATCCTTCTGAGTGAGCTTAGAGAGACCCCGTTTCTTGCAGAACCATGCGATGAATGTTCCCATATCACCGGTTTGGGAAAGTAGGGAATCTTCAGAGGGTGGAACAAAACTGGTGGTGATTGCATTGATCCAGTTGCTATCATGAGTTGGTAATTCAGAAGAAGGAATCGTCCAGTCGGGCTCAGGTGATAGTGGTATGCTGTCATCTGGTTTCCACCATGTCTCTTTGTCATCTTTGGTCAAGGGAACTTGAGGTGGATCATTGGTGTCAGTTCTGGTGAATGATTTCCACCACTGTCTACCAGGAATGTGAGTTGTAGAAGCATCATCATCTTCATCGTCGGATGACTCATCGTGTTGTGGTGTGACTGAGGCTTCATTGAAGACAAGTTCTTCAGTGGCATGAGATGCAATGGAGGTTGCACCAGCATCAAACGTAGTCCAGGCTGCATACTTAACATGTTTTGCTTGTTTAGACGGAGCGGACTTGGTTGACTTGTTAGTCTGATGTTGTTGAGATGATGATGAGGTGGGTTGTGATGATCCGCCAGGAGCGTGTGACCCACCAGGTAGTGAAGAAGTGCCGGATGGACCAGATGCCCCAGCAGGTGGTGGAGGTGGAGGTGGTTGTGGAGGTGAGCCAGATGGTGGTTTGGGGTGACCCTGACGCCGCTGTTTTCTTTTTCGTTCAATCTCCATGTCCCGGGCGTGTTCCTCAGCATCATCTTGTAGAATTGAGGCCTCCAGTGCCTTATACAGCTGTACGTGTGCATCGTGTCCTGTGTGTTTACCTTGCTGATACATACTGTGCTGCAGAATAACCTTCATGTCATAGATGGGAAGGTCTTTGAACCTGGACCTGAGAGGGGCTTCGAGAGCAATATTGACAGCTTCAGCAACTTGTTCGTTGATTGCCCTAGATACTTGTTGTTCCAGATCGAGATGCTCCAACTTGTATAGTCTGCTGCTATGATTGGTGATTGTTTGTGGCAGTTTAAGGTTCACAAGGGTTTGAAGCAGAGTGGCGTGTTTGTCCAACTTCTCTCGAATCTCAAGATTATCTTGAACAGCATTAGCCATCAAAGTAGTTAAAGTGTCCAGATCTAGCTTCTTCTCAGAGTCAGCAGGAGCGGCAGGTGCAGACGGTTTCTCTTGCGTGGCATCAGCTTGTGGGATGTCATCATTATTGGGACCCACCGTAGATGTTGGTGCAGACTTGGTAGGAATGGTGGAGTTGTCTTGTACAATAGGGACATCAACCATTGACACAACTTCTGCGTGCTCGTCACCGGATTTATCACCTTCAGCATCATCTGGTTTATCCATGAGGAATTGATCGCCATAAGTGTCCAGATTCTTGTACGAGGATAGTGTACCGGTGGGGCTGTCAGGTATCACCTCGAGCTTAGGATCATCTGTTTTCATTTTGAGGTTACCTTGGATATCCGGATATGCGGTAGATACGAACTCATCATCGAGTGGATCAACAGGGAGAGCAGACTCAGTCGGTTTATCCTGTACAGGTTGTTGGCTGGTAACATCTTGTGTCGAGAGATGTGGTTCATCACCTTTGGGAGCAGAACTGGTGTCAGTTTCAGAACTGCTGGATTTATCGGGTTGCCCGAGACTTGGTGAGGAAACATTTTCAGAAGAAATCTTAGCCGATGAGGATGTGGGTGAGCGTCTTTTGAGAATAAACTTGGTACTGGTTGATTTGGAGGCAGGAGATGATATTTTCAAGAGGGTGTGTGCTGCTTGTTCTTCTGAGGCCACATCCTTACCTTTACCGGTTACTTGCAGGGTCTGTGACGATTTATCAGACTGTGGTTCTCTAATGATGACCCCACTGACTGGTGGAACCTGTGGCATATAAGTTTCCTTCAAGCTTTCAGCAGTTGCCATTTGTACCATTTCTTCTTCAGTCAGAGGCAACTGAGTGGAGCAAAGTGCAGGATTGGGGTCCTCAGCACTTGGAGATTTGGTTATTGAGCTGGTTCTTTTACCTCCAGTGGTCTTCTTAACCCTTTTGGAGCCTTCAGAGGAAGCAGCCGAGGTATTACCACCTTTGCGTTTCTTAGATGCCGATCTTGCGGACTTAGTGGAAACAGCTGGCTCATTAGGGGGTGCTTCCCGACTTTTCTTAAGATATTTAAGATATTCCTCATAGTATTGAGCAGACAGGATATCACGGGTTAGAAGAGCAGTGGGAATATCCATGCCGAATATGATCTCTCGAGTGCTCTTTGAGTCATATTTGAGGAACCCAAGTGGATGTTCGTCAGTAGGTTGATGAAGTGGGGATTCTGCTCTTGGATGAAATTTAAGAGTCGCTGAAGGCACAGTATGATCAGCTTAGTAAACCTAACGCTTGGGATCGAGAGCTTGGCTGATCTTTTCTTGCCGTCTTTGTGCGCTTCAAGGTTAGCCTTGTCTACCAAGAAAGAGTGGATGGACTGACTGAATTCCTCCCATATTCTTTCAGCAAAATTGATGTTCTCACTGTTGACAACCCCCCAGAGGATTTGTAGAGAAGGAGCTCTAAGTCTCTCATATCCTGATGTTTTACCAGTCAGACACAGGTTGATTAGGCTTGCAACTGCTCTCCATGGTTGATAGAGGTCATGTGTAATGACAGCAGAAAGTGTGGAGACTTGAGTGGGGTATCCAAGTTCATTGACGAAGTCAATAAGAGTAGCTGGAGTAGGTGGGGGAGTATATTCAACATTATCACCCGTTGGTAGTATTTGCAGAGCGCTACCCAGTGTTTCCATGGTGATGTTCACCCATTGCTCATCCAGTTGGCACTTGTACAGGTTGGTTGTTCTGTCAAAGCATATAGTGTTCCAGAATTGTTGTATGTAGATGGAGGGGATTGAGGAGGATGCGGTAAAGGCATTGAAGAAGGTGGTATTTTTCAGTATGTCAAGGGTAACTCTGAATATGGGATGATTCTGAGGTCTATCCGTCTTAACATAGCAGTTACTTTTCCCAATAGGAATCCACTTGTTGAATGGCAAAATGTCATCGTCAGTACGGACAGGTGGAGCCAAAGGCACTTCGACATTAGGTTCTGCCATAGGAGCTGCATTTGACAAACATCAACACAGAAGAAAACCATATGTGAAGGTGAGTGTAAGCAGTAGGAGGAACCCCAGAATTACATGGTATGTCAGTAGAAACAAGGCCGTGGGTAACGTATTGCAAGTAATGAGTGCTCAAGAGAATTATACAACACGTAGAGAGGTAATTAGGACACTTAAACATTAGTATCAAACACACCAACCCATGCATAAAACCTTAGATGTCTACACATAATCACACATTCAGACCACAACCAAGGTACATGACAAAGTTATTTAACCGCAAGAAACTTATTTAACCGCAGATCACTTGACATAAACGCAGATCACTTGAGAGCAGACAAGAAACTTATTTAACCGCAACGTTGTAATCCCAACCCAAGTTAACCGCAACAGGTAGAGATAACCGCAACAAAATGAACCGCAACTCGAGGTCAACGCACATCAAGTAAACCGCAAGCATAGGTAACCGCAGTCAATAAAATTAATCTAACCGCAACAAGCACAGGATCTAACCGCAATCAAAAATCTAGATCTAACCGCAATTAAAAACTAGATCTAACCGCAATCAAAAAAACTAGATCTAACCGCAATCAAGATCCAGAATTAACCGCAATCAAGATCCAGACCTAACCGCAATCAAGAAATAAATCTAAACGCAGTCAAGAAATAGATCTAACCGCAATCAAGAAATAGATCTAACCGCAATCAAGCACAAGATCTAACCGCAATCAAAATCTAGATCTAACCGCAATCAAAAACTAGATCTAACCGCAATCAAGAACTAGATTTAACCGCAATCAAAATCTAGATCTAACCGCAATCAAAAACCAGATCTAACCGCAATCAAGAACTAGATCTAACCGCAATCAAGCACAAGATCTAAACGCAATCAAGAACTAGATCTAACCGCAATCAAGAGCCAGAACTAACCGCAATCAAGAAATTGATCAATCACAGTTAAGAACACACTCCGCAATTCATAACCTCTAATAGAACCAAGATTTGACACTTAAACTAGAACAGAGATCAAATAACCTAAGTGCCAACATCATTATTATCCTACCTATCATCAACAACACTACTCATGGAGTAATCGACCTAACCGCAATCCTATCAACTCCACGATCAACAATTCGCGACTAAGAATCTCACATACATGCAATGAACAAACAATAACATGAATAGTAAAACAGCATGATCTAACCTATTAGACACCAAGTTGTTAGAACGAAATATTGGTCACCGCGGATATCCACCTAAAAATGATGCAATCGAATGAGAAATTTTGAAAACAAGGAACATAATAGCAAACGTGAAGATAGAATTACTTGACCTACCAAGAATTGAGCACACTGGAATCACAATTAAGACTTAATTGCAGCACTTAAATAGCACATGAGTGAATAGTGATATGAGTTGTGATTAGAATTAATCTAAACGCAAGAAATAAAGTTCCTTAAGTATGGGAAGAAATGAAAATTGCAACATGACGCATCTAGTTCCTGAACTTTACTTATCACTTAAAGACTACTAAAGCGAGTGTCCACGATTAGTCCCTGCAGTTAAGAACTATGCTCAGGCTAAGAGGAAGTCAACAAGACTAGCATAAAGTATCATGATGTACAATAAGAGATGCAGCAGACAACATAAAACAAGCACATAGGCACAATGTGAAGTGACAGACTGTACACATAAAGTTAACCAGAACAAAATAATAAATGAAAAACAAACACACACAATGTACACACATTTATTGACACAGGATATAAACAGTGAATGGGTTAGTGGGTGAACAGTGAAGCCCGAGTCCTGAAACTGAGTAAACAGGAGTCTACATGATGTCGACTCACGTGTGAGCAGACATGTCTCTAGTAGTAAGAGATGTCAGTGTCTTTGGGCGCCACACACCGGTTACAGTGGACCTGTTGTATAATTCCTTGGTAACACCTGTGTTATTGGTACACACACATGACCATTTGTGACCATTCATCACGAATGTTCTACCAGTTGGTATCCATAACCCAGAAGATCTAAACTTGTGACGAGTTTCATGCATGGTTACATTCTTGTGATGAGTGGTACTATGATCATATTTCCTTGGTCTATGTCTCAAAGGTTTAACCGGTTTAAGACCATTTAATATCTGAGATGTGGGTTTTGGTCTTACAGGGTTGGTCAAGCAAGGTTTTTTGTCCACCTGAGAAACACATCGTTTATTCGAGAATTTAGATCTTTCAAAACAAAAAATCTTTGGTTGTCGAGTGGTAGTTTGATAACAAACATTTTCCAAAACAGGTTTTCCCAAGATAGACGGTTTTGAAAGACTGAGTCTCTTTTTACCAAAAACATTTGGTTGCCTAATGTTGGTTTGATAATCAACCTTTTTCAGGACAGGTTTTCCCAAGATGGATGGTTTTGAAAGATTGAGACTCATTTGACACTTTGAAACAACACTTGGCACTGTGTGCATACTAGGAGTTTTAGTACATGTGGTCAGACTTAGAGTGGAGAAATCATCGTAGTTAGCAAGATGTGAAACAGTCTGATTGATGTTCTCAGTATTAGTATGTTTAAGTGACTCATGTAGTTTATTACATTTCACCTTGAGATTCTCATTATCAACACGTAATTTAGTAATTTTGCAATTAGTTTCATACGCATTGAATTTCCATTTGGCGGCATTTTGTTGCTCATACAACTTGATTTGATTCTTAAGACAGTTGATAGTTGAGTCCTTGTCATGCAGTTGAGTTTTCAGATTGTTGATCAGAAAGTATTCTTTAAGATCAGGCAATTCGGGATTAAGATACGGTTTGCTGTTTTGAAAGCTTTCTTCTTTACATTGTATTTCAAGTTCAAGATCAATGCAGTGTTTTTGTAATTGTGAAAACCTTTTTTGTAATAGTGAAAAACTTTTTTGAAGTTGATTAAATGCCTCTTTATCAACCATGGTCTGGTCTGGTGTCTTAGAAAACTCAACTCTCAGACAAGGGTTTTCATCAAACAAGTCATTTTTGAATACATCATACAGATCATTTTCTCCCCCTTTATAACACATATTTGTTGAGTTAGTTAAGAGTAGTGCACTGTCAACCTGTCTTAACAAATTAGTGTTATAACTAAGATTGATTTGATCTGTATGATGACTTACGTTTGATGGTGTGATGTATTGATCAATTGACGACACCTCATTGCTTGAGTTTGGTGTGGGTATGTTCACAATAGCCTGGGTCACTATTTCAGCAGAAGTGACTCTCTCATCATTTTCTGTATTCATGAGTTCAGTGTTGACCAACTTTGCATCGACTGTTAAGCCCAACCTCAAACTATCACATGCTTGCTCATCATGAGACTCGACCTTGTCTTCATCTCCAAATTCAAGTATTGGTTGTCTCTCAACATACTCTTTAACCTTGTCCAGGTATTGACGTAGCATATCTCTATATTGATCAACATCTATCATTGTGTGTTCAGCGAAGCACTTCATAGTCATCTGACTGTCGTAGTCATAGACCACGGTGTATTTGGAGTTAAAAAAGTTATTCAGTTGTTTGCTGAGCACTCCTAGGGCTGCAGAGGATCCCTCGTTAGATGTTGCTTTTCTGACCAATTGTTGTCGTAATTGATCCAAATTCAAGATCATGATTTCCGTGAATGATTGGACATCTTGACCGAAAAGTGTCATGAATGCACGTTCAAAACCCATTAAGAATCCATTGCCCTCAAGCAACCTAGAAAGATGTGACTGAAGTGTATGGAAGCATTCAATGTGACATTCTCTTGCCAGTTCAAGCAGTTTGTATGACTGAGGAGGTTCATTCCCTTGAAGGTCCGAGCATGATTGTCCACTAGAGTCAACATACGATACTGGTCCTTTCATTTGAAGATTTGGAAGGAGGAAATCACATGTGAAGGGACAATCGCAAGATATGCTAACCAAACGACCTAACCGCAGAAACTAACCGCAATGCACTTAACCGCAAGACACTTAACCGCAATGAGTTAACCGCAACACACTTAACCGCAGAGAATCTAACCGCAGTACTATGAACCAAACGCAGACACTTAACCGCAATGAGTTAACCGCAACGTACTTAACCGCAGAGAATCTAACCGCAGTACTATGAACCAAACGCAGACACTTAACCGCAATGAGTTAACCGCAACGTACTTAACCGCAGAGAATCTAACCGCAGTGACAAAAGTCCAAAGCTGTCACTTTCGTTGCGTTTTGTTTGTATTCTCGAAATAGTAACCGCAGCAATCCAAACGCAGATTTCAGGACTTAAACGCAACCAGGCAATGGAACAGTGGACTTAACCGCAGCCTAGAAATTCGCCTAAAAACACTTCCAAACTTCAAATATCTTGATGATATTGTAACACACTCTACGCTACAATGTTCCACAAACACAAATGAACATAAAAGGACATCACAAACATGTATAACCACACAAGAGGGATAAAACCAAGATGTTTTCCAAGAAAGTTGCACCAAACTCACAAAACCACTCAAAAAATCATCAAATTCGATTCTACAAGGCCCTAAGATGAAACCTTGGCTCTTGATACCAATTGTAGAATACTAATTAAGTTGGAAACATGTTCAAGTGGTGGTGAGTTAGGCGTAGAAATGGAAGAAAGGAGGAGAGGAGAGAAAGAGTGGAACCTTGAAAGAAAAAGGAAAAGATTAGATTGAAAATGTATGAAAGGTCCAACCCTCTCCACATGTGGAGAGGGGTATTTATAGTTACAACATAACGCCCACTCCCGGGCTGTGGATCAGGCATACAGTGGGTGAAGACCCGTTCCTTCTTCCACGGTGTTACTTAAACTAAACTATCTAACTAATAAATAAACTAACTACGAGCTAACTTAATGCTATTACAATCATTAGGTGACCGAGACTTTTACAGGAATATTTGTATTCCTAACAATTCATGACTCACAGTATGACATAACTACAAATACAAAAATGCGATCAAAAAAGAAACCAAAAATGTAAATTATCAAATTTTCCCTTATAAAATAACCAAAAATTTGGACTAAAGTTAGCTGTTATGACCCGTTTCCAGTTCGTCATGTATAGCACGTTTAACCACTAGTATTAACAAAGTATGACGTGTATTAAACAAGCATATATGGTTATCTGCAATCTGAATGAATGTATTGTTTAAAAAGTCAAAAGGCAGTCCGGCTAGTTAATAATATTTACTAGCAAGTAATCCAATTGTCAATGTTTGTGCAACTCGAGGTTTCAAATTCAACATGTTTACTTTTAAATGGGTCAAGTTAGCTATGCTTTGTTCCAAACTGGTCAACAGGTCGAATAGGTTAAAAGTCGCGTAAAGTGTATTTAATTTCTTAAATCCTTTTTAATCAAAGATAGGCAGCTTAACTAAGCAACTCTAAACACCCTCATAAGCTACTAATGAGTTGTAGTTAACGTCAACAAACATAGTCAAATAGTAATCGCAAACAGATGAATACAAAACAACAAACACAACATATTTCAATTAGTTATTTCAAAAGCAACCAATGACTAGCTACCATCATATATATTCTAAGCACCGTGTATTACTAATGAGGTGCACTGAGGTGCTATTTGTTAAAAACAAATGACTATTAAAAAAAAGTGTTGCCTAGAAAATGGAAACAAATAAGAGCCATGAACCAATAAAAGATAGCAAAATATTGATTCTATAAAAAGCATTAAACTCATAAAATCTATTTTGCATATGTCAAAGATGAACCTTAAACCTGATTTGACATCCTATTTCAAGTCTACCCAAATAGTATTTGTGTTTTAAGTCTACCAACACTTAACACATTTAACATCATTTTTTCACAGAAGAAAACCCATGATGAGTCCTAAACATAACAAACAAATGAAACCCAAAACCCAAAAACATCAAACAATCAAGACCCATTAACTATAACCCACATAAAAAGCAATTTCTTCTTTAAATTCGTACTTAACCATAAAAAAGAAAACCTTGCCTTTTTGTGGTGGTGGAGAAGGGTGACCAGCGGCGGCTGCATGGTGGCGCTTGAGTGGTGGGAGGTGGCGGTTGAGATGGTGGATGGTGGGAGGTGGAGGTTGAGATGATGGATGGGAAGAGATGAGTAGGGTTTTGTTGAAAGAAGTGGAAAAAAATTGTTTATTTATGTTTGAATGATAGAAGAGGAAAGAAATGATTTTAGCCACTTATCTCTGGAAAAAAAACAAACGGTCTTCAATTATTTTGTCTGCCCGCCTGCAGACAAAAGTGGCAAAAAAGAGCTTCATAAAAAAACAAACAAGGCCTTATTCAGACTGTAGTTCAAGCCTCTTTAGAGGCATCACGCGTAATGGTTATCCACTGTTCCAATCGTAATATTACATGGTTTTCATTGCTTATATATGGTATACTAGATTTCCTTAACACATCAGATGTTATGATAATAGTAAACTTATATTTTGCACGTTTCAGAAAATGGTGGCCGTGTGGTGGTGGTGGTGATGGGAAGTAAAAAAAAAATGAATAGTAAACTGCAAAAATGTTCTTGCAAAAAATGTCCTTGTAGTAGGCGAGGATAAAATAGTCATTTCACACTGCAAAAACTAACGAGCGTTAGCCTTTTTTTTTTTTTTTTTTTTTTCAGTTGCATTAACGCTTCAAGGACATAACTTGCAGAAAACTGAAACCTTAGGGACAATATTTGCAGTTTTTTTTTCAAGGATATTTTTTGCATTTTTCAGAAAGTTTAGAGACATTTTTTGCAGTTTACTCAAAAACATATTAATCAATTAGAGTACATAAATGATCACTATGATTTGTCTATTTTTTCACATTCAATCACTGTACTTTTTTTGACATGTTCAATCATTAAGGATTCGTTGTAGATCCAGTTGTGTTACATAAATGTTCACTGTAGTTTTGCTAAAATTACATAAATGGTAACTGAAGTTGACTGAATCTGTGACGATTTGAAACCTTAATGACTAAACTAGTCAAAAATAAATAAATAAATAATTCAGTGACTAAATGTGAAAAAATTAATAAATCATAGTGACCATTTATGTAATTTAGTCAATCAATTACCTTTATTCTTTTTCAATTTCAATTCTTATAAATACATGACACATCCTTTTGTGAAAATTTAATTTATATAAGTTTTGTGAATGTAGCATCTTTTATATAATACAAGAATTACATCATTTTGGAGTATTTTTGCAAAACCATTCTCATTAAAAAAAAATTGGACCAATAGGAGAGCTCGATTTTGACACATAAGCAAAATCAAGCAATATGATTGGCCAATAAAAAGTCAAAATTAAATTGATTTTGGTCAAACTTTAATAAATTTGGTGGAGAATTTGATTGATAAAAAAAACACATAAAAATATAGGTGTCAAATTTATAAAAATAAAAACTTAAGAAAAGAGGAGGTAATTAATAAAACCTTAGTGGTTAAGTGTAAAATTATAAGTCTCCATGTTTTTTAATAACTTTAGATAATAAACAAATAATCCCTTACACTTCATACCCCCTATACTTTATAATGTTAACTTTGTTTAAAATTACATGAGTGATAGTATTAGTTTTTTTGACTTTCATCTATTAAAATAAATTTGGTAAATATGCGAATTAGTTTTATTATACGTTAATATTTTTTAAACTAATGTTAGTTTTAAACTTTCATACATTAGAATATATTTTTTTTAATAAGGACTCATGTTACTATTTAAAAGTTTAATTTATGCGTACACGGGCTTGAAATACGGCTAAATTATTAGTAACGGGAATATAAATATCAAATGGTAAGCATGAGTTACTGTGATATAAAATAAATATACGCGATTTTACTTATAGCAACGACTCATGAAATTGTTAGTTAAAATTTATATATGGATATCCATAAAAATATTTTAAAAACTTTACGAAACATATTTTAACTTTATCAATGCTCATTATGTGCCACTAAACTCAAACTCAAAAGTTAAAGTTAAACAACAACATTAATCTCAAACTCAACATCTCTGTCAGTTAAAAATGTTATACAAAGCTAATTATTAAAAAAAAACAAAACAAAACAAAAACACATCGGTTAGATAGTCATTCTTTAATATAGAAGGTGTTTTCCTTAAATTATAAAAAATGCACGCATCACAATCCTTATTTTATAAGAATCACCTCCTAAATCAAAACGAAAAACTACGTAGATGATAACCTAACTTTATTCATTGACTTGATGTTTAAAAAAAAAATAATAAATAAATAATAAATAATAGTTGGTCGTTGTAAAGGAATTAAAAGTATGTATATGAGAAGTATTCAGCAAGAATATATAGTTTTTAATTAGGTTATTACGTTACTATACTGCGATAATGTTATTGACTTGGTAATCATGGATGTGAGATACAACAATTATTCTATACTTATGATTTATGTGTAAACCCCTTTTTCCTTCTGAATAGAATCCGAAAGAGACCTCAACAGCACTTTGACTTATGCCTTATCTAGCTGATAGTTTTTAGTAAAATTTTTTATGGTTTAACTTTTTTGTTATACACACCAGCTTTTAGTAACTTTTTTTTTAATGTTTTATTGAAAATTTCTACACTTAATATTTATGTTTTTACTATAAACACACTAAGCTATGATAGAATTAGTTGGGAGTTCGGGGGTTTTTTACTAAGTTTCTCAAAAAAGCTTATAACTTTATCATAAACTTATTGTGTTATGGTAATTGAATAAGCCAATAAGCACCTTTAATAAGCATAACCAAACACCTCTTTAGTTCTAATATGAAGTTTTATGATTTGATGTTATGACTAATTTTGTTGTTATCCTCACCATAATGCAACATGTTAGTGGTTTTTGCAGTTTTATGATCTTATCGCACACACTAAAGTGTAATGCAATTTGTTGTGTGCGCTTTTTAAAGGAGGATTAAGTATCAATACATGATTGTTATAGAAGGTTAATGTACCAAATATGTGTTTTAGTGCCTATATGAGGAATTTTATGGTAGGAATTCTTTTCGGAGTGTAATTTGTCTTTTAATGAATTAATAAAACTTAGCAGGTGTTTACCGTCATTGATAATACTATTGGTGTCAAACAACGGTCTAAAATATGGGTGTTTTTTACCTTGATGATTTAGGCCAATTTTGAAGAAAGTTGCATTAAAGTGAAAGGTCGGTAAGGATTCAAACAATCCTAAAAGACTTACGGATGTACTCTGTCATTTTTTATGCATTTTTAATTTACTTATACAAGTAATAATAATTTCTTTATATAGTTCGGGTTTAGAGAAAAATTATTCTTATACATTATAAATAATCGTAAGATTAAATTTGAGTTCTACCAATTACATTTTTTTTGTTTCTCTTTATGTAATAAAGAAACTATAATGTAAGCATCTATGTTAATTTGGTAATTTTATGATCAAACATGAGAAGTAAATAACACAAATTTATGAAAATACAAATTTTCAAACAAAAAGGTACATTAGTAAACATGGTATGATGATTATTCATAATCAAGGAAATGAATCAATCTTTAAAGCTATCTAAATATGCTACATATATTAACGAAAATATAAGTAAAAGAAATACCATAATTACAAAACACATCGTAAATTGATAGCACGGGTTTGCAAAACTAAAAGCATATATCACTAACATCTCATGCAAATCAAGTATCATCATGTGATTTTGCTTGAATAATAAAATATAATTTTTAATCCAAAACCATTCTCCTAAACTAATAGGTAGATTATAACATATATACATATGATTTTTTATTTTTAGTCTACTAAGTAAAACTATTTGAAACATGTTAAGTGGTTCATTTCTTAATCGATAATAATACATAATCAAAACGAAATTTTAAAAACCCTGTGCGTGCACAGGTATTATAACTAGTTCTTTATAATATAATTATATTACGTCTTTTTTCTAGACTTGGTCAACCTCATATTTTAACCGGAAATTCGTCCTGAACTTTTTGACACCTTTACTACTTTTATTTGTTGGTTTCTTTAAATTTATAATAAACCTCACCAAAACTCAATAAATCATGACATCTAATGTGCTTATAATATGACAAGTGGATGACAAATGTAATTAGAGCATGCTTAGTGGTCTTATACTATCTAAACCTTTAACATTTGTATCTACTTTGTTGGCTAATCTAACAACCATATATATAGAATAATATAATACGAGTATGTCTCTTTTCTAGACTTGGACAACTTTCATCATTTAAACCACAAATTCAACCATTTGTGAACTTTTTGACGCCGTACTACTTTTATTTGTTGGTTTCTTTGTATGTGCTATAATTTTCTATCCAAGTGCTATAACTTTACCACAAGTAGTCATTAAACTGTTTCGAATCTTGTTTTTGTTGTTGCCTGTACTTCCACGCTTCCTAATGAAATTGGTTGAATTTGAAACTAAGGCTACCGAACATTGACTTTCAGCGACCCTCACTTTTTCAGCCATTCCATCTTTCTCTCTCATGTTACATACAACCGACATTTAAGCACAATAAGACGCCCGGCATTTAAAAAAAAAATTAATTTAATTTAATTTTTATTTTTATAACAAAATTAAAATCTTTGAGTAAAAAAGTTACCTCGGTAAAATATTATTACTCAAAAAAACAATTAAGTACAATGGATATAGGTGAGTCTCATACCTTAGCCTAAAAAAGGCAAACCAAAAGCGCCTACAGCGCTTAATACCCAAACTAGAATAAAAAATGACATGTCACACTTTTTCAAAATAAAAAAGAACAACCTATCTAAGCTAACCACAGAGACTAATGTCATTTACATTAGCAAACTTCAATTGTGCATCAGTCAGCCCACAATCATCAAACTCATCATTACCATAAGGGTGTTGGTCATAAGTTTCCTCCTTTCACTGCTCCAATAAGCTCTTCATACCCACTCCATTACCACTTTTAGAACCATCAAATGCCATAAAACTTGTGGTTTCATTGTAATCCCCAAGAACTTCATCATCATCACTATCCGAAATAACTAAATTCCCAACCTTAGAAAATAAATTATCAATTTTTTCCCCAACTTTAACCATGTTAGGTGCGCTCTTTGAAGAAGGAGCAACATTGGAAGAACTAGGGATGTTTTTATTGTTTTTTTACGTATCCTCCATCAACATTAGTAGCAACATTACCACTAGATGCCATATTAGCAGTGGCACCTTCATCCAAATCAACTATAGGCGTATTAAAATTATAGGTGATGTTAAATACAATGAACATAAAAACATTCAAACGCAGCAGAAGAACATCACCAACAACGGATCCATATTGCCATATGATCAATTAATAAGATAAACAAGATAGTTATACCTTTGTAGCGTGCACCGGGAATCACCACCAATATCAATACGCACGAATTGTATGAGAAACCCAAATGATCAATAAGGTTGATCACCTCTAAGTGTGAAACACACTACACCTCCTTGGTTACCCCTTTGATGCTAGTCATTAACCCCGTAACCTTTCAATTACCTTTGAATAAACAAGATTCAAAGCAAGAGATCAAGAAAAAAACCAAACCCTAGATGGTGTTTGATACGTGTCAATTATAGTATAATTATATTCCAAGGAAATACCGGTTAAAGTAATTCCCGGGTCGTTCTTCCCAACGAAAGCTCAAATGGAAAATTTGAATTATCGAATGGGGAATCGTGTAGTGAAAGTGAGTGGTGAAAAAGTGATAGAGTGAAAATAGCAATCAAGGAATTCAAATATTCACAAACAATGATAAAGCATGCAAAGATTATAAGCTAACTTAGCACCGAATTTAAAAACGTAAAAACGGAAATGCACACGTAAAAATTAAAAAGTAACGTTTTACGAAAAATGACCCTACGAACTTGGAAATATTTTCTAAAAATTAAAAACTAATAAAAAGAATTTTAAGAAAAAGAAAAATATTTTTTTGAATTTTCTTTTATTTTCTAGAATTTATTTTGTATTTATTGAATTAAAAGTGAATTAAAAATAAGAAAAATAGAAAAATTAAGTGGAAAATTGAAAATTTAATTCTAAAAATTCTAACTAATTATAAAAGAAATTTAAAAATTATTTTTGTATTTTTCAGAACCTTTTTGTATTTTTTTATTGATTTTTGGAATTTAAAACCTATTTAAAAATTGGAAATAACCAAAAGTAATTATTAAAAATAGTAAAATGATTAGAAAAATCTGGAAAAATTCCAGAAAATCAAAAATATTAAAAAGAACTTAAAATAAAATTTTGAAAGAAAAATGATCAACTGAACTGCTTATTCAAGCAAAACTGCTTATCACAAGTGCTTATTAATAAGCACTTGTGATCAAATCTTGATGGAACTTTTAACAATGATCACTTAAGATGTATGAACCTCAAATGTGACAGAAAAATGATGTTTTAAAACTCAGAATCACACAGAAGCTTACAAATGAAGCAATAAGCTAAGGAATAAGCTCAATAAGCTAATGCAGAAACAGAATAAGCTAACACAGAAGCTCAGAAACCATTCTCAAAACTCAAATTACTCAGATGTGACACAATTCACAAGATATTACACAAATACAAGCTCAGAACATGTTTAGCAGGCCTATGAAATAAATCCAGAAATCAGCTAAGGTTAAGAACTATAAGCACAAGTTAAGCCGCTGAGATAAGCCAATATAGAGAAACCAAATGTGAATACCACTACTCTACCAACTAGTGAGCACAGAACAACCAAGAATAAAGATCTCTAAGCTCTTATAACCACTTGAATCAGTCCAAGAAAACAGGTTCACAACAATGGTGCAGGGAAGATGGAGTTCACACAGGCCACTATAAGCTCTTATTACAATAAGCTACTGAGATTCCAAAGCTAAACTTCTTTCTGATATATGATCCCCTACTAGCAAGCTTTCAAAAACAACTTTCTATATATATATCAAATTAACAACCAAACCTACAGATTATACCAAAATCCTGTCCAAATTCTCAGCATTCAACAACTTTGACTATATGAAAATGCTACTACTATGACTTTTATGAATTTAAACTACACTTAAATGCTGATTTATGTTAAACTAAGTTGTAATGACTCTAAATTAAGCTACCTTACTCTAAATAGTTCCTACAAATCAAATTTTACACTCTAAAAATTATAAATGTGACAGTTAATGAATTTAAAAGCTAATTTTGACTTTTAATGTTCTAATTACCAATTTTATGTATTACTTAGACTTAATCTAACCTATGTGAGCTAGTAATGCTATCTAACTTAACTGTCTAACTCTAAAACTAATCCAATCAGCTTCTACCAAACACCCCTCAATGTGACTATTACAAAGCTACTACTTGATTTACAATTCAAATCACAATCTCCCTGTCCTAAACAGATTCTACATGCATCAAAAAGTATAAATCATCAACAAGATATCATAGCATCCAATCAAATCTCAGATCCTTTCATTCATAAATGATCAAGCTATCTACTAGTCACTAAGATGATGAAGTGAAGCAATACAAACCAATATCCACTCAATCAATGAACAACTCAGATCCACTACAAGTTGAGATCAAAGATTAGATCAACCTAATCTTCTAGCAACAAGCTATGATGACAGATGATCAATATTCAATATACTACTCAGTTACTCAATGCTATACTACAAACTATCAATAACAACACTGGATCTAACACAGATTCAAACTAACAACTATTAAAATAGTACTGATCTAACAATTATACTAACAATTCTATACTAATCAATGCTCAATATTCAAAGATCAATCAGAACCTAGCCTCTACAAAATCTAACAGTTAACTACTTACAACTAGCAATCTATTATCAAGCTACTATGATGAAATTGAGATAAAAAAGGTTACCACAAAGCTCTCTCAGCTAGAAAAGAGAGAGTTCACTGTAGCCTATCTTTAATGATAGGCTGACATCCTTTTGTCTGAATCAGCTATCACATTCACCTCAGCAACTATTTCTCCCAATGTCCAAATGATTCACCATTAAACTGACTCAATTCACTTCCACTATTAAGCTACAAAGCTTAAATGGAATGTATAAAAAGAAAATAAGCTCAACTGTGAGCTGTTATAACTGATATGAATATATATATATATATATTTTTTTTATTTTATCTGATTTTTTTTATTTTTTTAAAATTTGATTTCTAAAATAAAATATAGGTGTAAATGAAATTTAAGCTAACTGAAACTAATAAAAGTTGAGTTATGATAGAAAGTAAAGCAGAATAAACAAAAATTAAGATGAACAATAAGCAGTTTATAAGAGAAATAAGCACTTTTATTAGAATAACAAGTAAAAATTACATTCACTAAACTAAAATACAATTCAAAAGAAATTTAGACAGCACTTCGTTACCTAAAATCTACACACCTAAATGGCTTAAATGAGCCTCTATTTATAGGAGATGTGAGGGGGTGAGCTCACGGATTACCAGGTTGGCAATCCGTGTGAAGTTGTGTTTGTTGATAGCCATCCTCAGCCCTTGATTATCAATCCATCATTTCATCAAACTTCACAGCCCTTTGATCACAATTTGTGACGCGTTCCTCCCAATCCAAAGCTGCCACGTGCCCTAAAGTGTGCTTCTTTGTGACTCTGACACTTGCTGACACCATCCTGATCATCTAGAAGGCCAATGATTTGACAATCATACCCTTAATTGCTGTAATTAAAGCGTACGGTAATTAGGGTTCATAGTTTACTATTCATTGAATAGTAAACTGGGTAAGGGTTAATATTTGGGGGGCGGGAATGAGTGAGTGAGTTTATTTATTATTTTTTTACTTTGACCAGTTGACCGAAAGATGGATTTGGGCTCAGGTTAAACATTGGGTGTGGGCTTGATATTTATTTATTGGACTTAAGAGTAGAAATGGATTGGATAATGAAATTTGGACCAAGACTTGTTGAAATTTCAGCTTTTGAAATTCAAGGACCACTTATGTAATTACTCAAACTTCAAAGGTAAAATCTGCCAATCTCCAAAATAATATTCCAGGGACTTTTCTTGCCAAATTTGAGAAGATGAAGGACTAAAACTGATTCTTGGATTCCAGGCATTGACTATTTGACCATCTTCCACTCTCATGCTCGTTTTTCCGGTTTTCGTGTGCTTTTTCGTCATTTTGTAAAATATCCGTACCTGCATATCACAAACACAAAAACACATGTTTTCTTGGCATTTGTTAGCTCAAAAAGTCGTTTTGGGTTGGTCTTTGGTCATAAAATGGTGAGTAAATAAGTACTCACCAAAATCCCCCCGACTAAGGTATTGCCGTGTCCTCACGCAATGTGATCAATTCACGCTCTTAGGATAAATAATTTTGATACTCTTTTTACTAACTTTGAAAAGTAGCAAGGCGGTTCAAAAGAGATTACAAAATCATTTATTCCTGAAAAACGCTCCGTTTTCCAAAATTTTCCTTTTATTCCTTTATTCCACTTATACTTACTATATTTGAACTTTTCCATAATTCACACTTGTGACGGTTTGTTGAACTTTCATTATCTTGCAATAATTATTAGGGTCAACGAGTAGAAACACTTCTTTTAAGAAGTGACCATACGGTTAAAATTCGTCATCCTTGATTTTTCACAAGTCCCCAAACTAAGCGTACAAACGAGATCACAGCTTATCTACAAATTAGATGCTAACACTACTCATAACAGTTACTTGTGAAACTTCTTACTCCCATTTCCTAGGTTTTGTATCTCAATATTTTATTTTGTTGAGAAATGAATTGCTTCATATTTTCTCGTTTCAATAATTTTTAGTCCGATAGTGATACTTAAGTTAAAACGATAAATAGTTAGTCATTTTCTCTTAAGAACCACTGCAATAGAAATTCGGTCCATTTCAAGGAATTAGGGGTACATACAATATCAAGAATATAAGTTGCGGAGTACGATCACGTGCACCTCATGTGACTGATTACTAATCACGTATCACATGCACCTCACGCGCCAACAACTTATTTACATACATAAGCTCTTATTCATACAACTTTCATCTTTCTTTTTTCATTTTTCACTTTTTTTTTTTTTTTTTTTTTTTTTTTTTTTTTTCTTTCTTTCTTGACTTTTTTCTCAAAATCAATGGAAGCTTATCGGGTAGCTCCAAAACCACATAGATAATCAACTTTTGACTTTTGATTTTTTCACTTTTCGCTCTTATTTTTGGTGTTCCTTGATATGTACCCAATTTCTAAAGCAAAAATTCTCTTAAGAAAACAAAGAACTAAATATTATTCAAACCGAAATACCACTAATTAACCTAGAACATCTATTTATATATTGGTGACGTTTCTGATGGGAGTAAAAAGCCACAAGTACCTCTCATGAGCTCTAAAGAGAACCACTACTCCACGTTTAGCATCTAACTTCTAAATAAACTCTATCATTTCTCGCTCTTCGCAATTTAAGATTCCAAATAATGAAACCCGCGAATACTTAGCCGATAATCAGCCACGCATATATAAAGTCAGTTACGGAAACTTGCAAATTCTAAAAGAAGAATTCGCGTTTTCTAGCTCCTGATGTAAAAGACTAGCGAAAGCTTTTAAGCTGCGCATGTATAAAGTCAAGTACGGGAACTTGCAGATTCTTAAGAAAGAATTCGCATTTTATAGCTCCTTGTGTACAAAACTAGCACAAGCTTATGTGATCATCATTGGTTAAGGGAACAAGCTAGGGCTCAACACGCCCGGTCAAGTCAAAATATTTATTCCTACTCTCGCCAGCAAGAAAGTCAACAAGATGTCAAAACACTTATTCAAACTTTATTATATTTTTGCACAATTTTTTCACTTTTTCAACTTTTCTCTTTTTTTTTCCTGATTTTTCATTGCTTTTTCATCAAAATTTTTGAAATTTTCTCATTTTTTTAATTTTTTTTATTTTTGGTGGAAAAACGGAGTTGCAAGAGTGCACGACTTGTGAAAAATGCAAGGTCAAAATCGAATCGAAGATTCACCCTCCCCCCCCCCCCCGACTAAAACGAAACATTGTCCTCAATGTTTTTATGGGTTAAGGCAATCCTAACAAAATTCTAGGCCGTTTATTAATTATGCCAAAGAAAACGTTAGTCGATAAGATATAACGGATATAGGATTTCCAAGTAGCATCGATGAATGAGACTCCAAGTGAAGAGATAACGAGCACGAGAGTCATCATAAATCATGGACAATCCTGAACAATCATCACAAACAACCACGAAACACAAGAGTAGAAGAGGTCGCCCCCTCCTCACATTAGGTGTTAGAAAATAGAAAAATAAGAAGATGAAATTGGATAAGCATGGGTTGCCACCCACGAAGCGCTTGTTTTTGTTCACCGAGTCACATGAGCTTGACTCGATCCCCGAATTCAATTCGTCCTTGGGGAAAGTTTGGAAAAATAATCTCATTCGGGCTTTCATCCAAAAATATTTTGAAAAACTTGTGACGTATTTGAAAGTTCCATCCCGAATAGATAACCGCTGGTACGTTAATTTTGAAAACTTTGAAAAACGATACCAGGATCAAAAACAACATCCTCACTCCCCACGGAGTGGAGGATAAGAGAAACCACACCAAACTTTATAAATGGTAAGAAAGTCATGATAACAATCTTGAAAAACTCCTCATCTTCATCAAAATAAAACTGCATAATTATGGAATTATGACTTTTATCATTCAAGCTCCTTTTAAAATCTTTTCCGGGTGGGAGGGTTGGGAAAAACTTTTCATTAAAACTCTCATTCTTAAAAACACCACCCGGATCATGATCAATTTCAAGATCAAAACTGAAACTCTCATATTCAGATTTAGAAAACTTTTCAATTTTATATTCAAATTCATCAAAACGAAATGATTCAAATTCCGAAAGAGAGATAAAAGCATGAGAAGTGGGATTGCCACGACTCGTCTCTTCCGAGTAATCGAAATGAAAAGCTTCAAACGTTGGATCAGAAAAATCAGGTTCATAAGTGGGATTGCCACTTATTTCCTCAGTCGTATCGAAGGTAAAACTCTCAAAGTCTGGTAAAAATTCCTCGAGCTCGGGCTCCAGAGGATCGTCAATTATAAGCTCAATCTTCGTCTTAACTTTATCCGGAGGGACTGACGGTTGATCGTTCAACAATTTGTTAAGAAAAATAATATCCCCCTCCGAATCAAAGTAAGAATCGTCAATCTCAGAAAACGGAATCGTTTCGATAGCAAGAAATTCATCGACCTTTTCCCAAAAAGAATCATATTCCTTAGTCGTAGGAAATGATGGGGAAGAGTCGGGAACGAACGTTTTCACAAAATCATCAAAAGTATAATCACAAACATCGATGCTATTAACGGAGTACTTCTTTAAGTTCGAAGCATCGGCTTTAAAAATCATAATATCGTCATCATGTCGTAAAGTTAGAGTGTCCTCAAAATGATCTACTAGGGCTTTTGCGGTTCGTAAAAACGGTCGCCCTAGTATAAGAGGAACTCTCGGATCGGGTTCAAAATTAACAACGACAAAGTCGGCCGGAAAAGTACACGAGTTCACTTGAACAAAAACATCTTCAGCAATTCCAACTGGATGAGCAATTGAACGATTAGCAAGCTCTAAAGTCATTCGTGTCGGTTTAAGTTCCCCCATCCCAAGTTGTTTATAGATCGAAAATGGCATAAGGTTAATGCTTGCACCTGAATCGGCTAGGGCTTTGCAAACCTCTTGATCTTTCAACGAACAAGGAATGAGAAATTTTCCCGAATCTCCAAGCTTCTCGGGAAGCTTCTTGAGAAGAATCGCGGAACATTGAGCATTTATCGGTGTTTCAGCTAATTCAAGCAATTTCTCTTTATTACTTATGAGGTTTTTGAACGTGGAAGCAAACTTCGGCATGTACACAAGAGCATCCATAAAACTTATATCAAAATGTAACTTTTGAAAAATATCCAGAAATTTTTCCATTTGTATTTTAGACTTTGCACGGAGCTCTTCATCATTAAATCGTGACGGATATGGCAATTTAGACTTGTATTTCACATTATTCTCAAAAACGACTTTTTCTTTATCTTTCGACTTTTGGACAACCGGAGGTTGGACGTTTTCAGCTCCTCCATTATTAATAGGAGGAACCGGGTCCTTTGTCGCCTCGGTCTCACAGTCTACTACCTTTGGTGGAGACGAAGAAGAAGAAGAGGTAGTAGGAGCTGTGGGTCCCTCATATGTAGCACCACTGCGAGTTATGATCGCCTTTACTTCGCCCCTCGGGTTTGCGATCGTGTTGCTAGGCAAAGTTCCAGAGCCCGAGGGTCGATCATTTAAACGCTTGTTGATATCATTAATTTGAGTTGCAAACATTTTCGTTGTTTCCTCTTGTTTAGCAATTAAAGCTTGTTGTCCTTGAAGCAATTGTTTAATCAACTCTTCCGTGGGCGACGGATTTGGAACAGCAGCTTGATTTTGATTATTATTGAAATTCTGCCCACGGTTTTGGTAATTACCATTATTCTGATTTCCATGATTTGCGTTCTGAAAATTCCCAGGGTTTCCATGGTTTTGATGGTTTTGAAAATTGTTCCCTTGAGGCGGGCCTTGATTGAAATTACCTTGAAAACCCCGGTTTTGATTAAACCCTTGATTATGATTTTGAAAACCATTATTAGCTCGACTCTGATTTTGATTTCCTTGATTATTACGATTCACAACATTATGATTCTGGTTGACTTGATTGACTTGGCTTGGTTGTTCGAAACCGGGTGGTCCAAGAAAATGAGAAGAACGCTAGCTGAGGAGATTACGGTCTCCTTGAGGTTGTGGGTAACCGGTGTTACCCGCGTTTGCAGCATACACGTTTTGAGAAAAGGCACCGGTGGCCGGACATTCATAATACAAATGTGGACCACCACAAGTCTCACAACCGTGACTAACCACATTGACTTGATGGTTTGGTTTTTCAATAGACATTGAATCAACTTTCTTTGTTAAAGCCACAATCATATTTACCAATTCATCATTATTTTTACCATTATTAGAAACTTGAGGTTTATTCCTTGACATTCTCACACGAGCTTTGTTCTCAATTATCATGAAAGCATCATTCGTGTTCCTAGCCAACAAGTTACCACCCGCAGCAGAGTTAAGCGAATCTTGATCAGTATGACATAAACCATTATAAAACGTATCAATCTGCTGAAGGTCGGTAAACCCATGGTTCGGACATTTCTCCTTCAAATCTTTGAATCGGTCCCAAGCTTCACTAAACGTTTCATCAAAAGCTTGTTGGAACCGAAAGATTTGAGAACGTAGGTTAGAAGTTTTAGAGGGAGGATAGAAGTAATTCACAAACTTGGAAGCGAGATCATTCCAAGTGTGAATTGAGTTAGGCGGTTCCTTTTCCAGCCAAGTCCGGGCTGCTCCTTTTAAGGAGAAAGGAAATAACTTCAATTTCACCACATCGTGAGGCACTTGGTTCATTCTAATCGTCTCAGCGATGTCGGTGAAATTTCGGATGTGTGCATAGGGGTCTTCGGGAGCCGGCATGTGTTGGTTTACATCACCACCCACCGGAGGGTGTTGATCATTCATATCCATTTCCTCAACGTTAAGGAAATGGACACGGTGTGTGTGTCGTATTACCCTTTCGGGATTTGATAACGGTGATATAAGACTCTCAAAAGAAGAGCGGGTGTGCATACACCACAAGCAAAATTAAAAAGAAAATAAAAAGAAAAAGGAAAATCTTTTTGTTTTTTATATTTTTTTCACAAAACTTTTTATTTCTTTTGTTTTTCTTTTCTTAAAACGTAATATTAATCGAAAATCGTTTCTTTCAAAACCACGCGCGACGGGACGGGAGAGAAGAATGGATCTCTCTTCAGCTAGCAATTTAATGTCTTAGCTTCCGTATTTCCCGCTTATTCGGTTGTAGTAATTGAAATAGTCCGATAAACAACTAAATTACGTTTTCGTTATATTGCGAGACTTATTTGGTTTACAACGCCCTTTCTTGCGATCGAGTCGAGGCTGTAACTTTTATTATTTTTTTTGGTATTTTTGAAAACACTTTAGGAAAAGTGTTTTTGATTTTTCAATTTTTATAGAAATATATATACAAAGTAGAAGAAGGCTTATCAAAACACGATTTTCCAAAACAATTATTCAAAAATTCACTTTAAGCCTTCCCCGGCAGCGGCGCCAAAAATTGATACGTGTCAATTATAGTATAATTATATTCCAAGGAAATACCGGTTAAAGTAATTCCCGGGTCGTTCTTCCCAACGAAAGCTCAAATGGAAAATTTGAATTATCGAATGGGGAATCGTGTAGTGAAAGTGAGTGGTGAAAAAGTGATAGAGTGAAAATAGCAATCAAGGAATTCAAATATTCACAAACAATGATAAAGCATGCAAAGATTATAAGCTAACTTAGCACCGAATTTAAAAACGTAAAAACGGAAATGCACACGTAAAAATTAAAAAGTAACGTTTTACGAAAAATGACCCTACGAACTTGGAAATATTTTCTAAAAATTAAAAACTAATAAAAAGAATTTTAAGAAAAAGAAAAATATTTTTTTGAATTTTCTTTTATTTTCTAGAATTTATTTTGTATTTATTGAATTAAAAGTGAATTAAAAATAAGAAAAATAGAAAAATTAAGTGGAAAATTGAAAATTTAATTCTAAAAATTCTAACTAATTATAAAAGAAATTTAAAAATTATTTTTGTATTTTTCAGAACCTTTTTGTATTTTTTTATTGATTTTTGGAATTTAAAACCTATTTAAAAATTGGAAATAACCAAAAGTAATTATTAAAAATAGTAAAATGATTAGAAAAATCTGGAAAAATTCCAGAAAATCAAAAATATTAAAAAGAACTTAAAATAAAATTTTGAAAGAAAAATGATCAACTGAACTGCTTATTCAAGCAAAACTGCTTATCACAAGTGCTTATTAATAAGCACTTGTGATCAAATCTTGATGGAACTTTTAACAATGATCACTTAAGATGTATGAACCTCAAATGTGACAGAAAAATGATGTTTTAAAACTCAGAATCACACAGAAGCTTACAAATGAAGCAATAAGCTAAGGAATAAGCTCAATAAGCTAATGCAGAAACAGAATAAGCTAACACAGAAGCTCAGAAACCATTCTCAAAACTCAAACTACTCAGATGTGACACAATTCACAAGATATTACACAAATACAAGCTCAGAACATGTTTAGCAGGCCTATGAAATAAATCCAGAAATCAGCTAAGGTTAAGAACTATAAGCACAAGTTAAGCCGCTGAGATAAGCCAATATAGAGAAACCAAATGTGAATACCACTACTCTACCAACTAGTGAGCACAGAACAACCAAGAATAAAGATCTCTAAGCTCTTATAACCACTTGAATCAGTCCAAGAAAACAGGTTCACAACAATGGTGCAGGGAAGATGGAGTTCACACAGGCCACTATAAGCTCTTATTACAATAAGCTACTGAGATTCCAAAGCTAAACTTCTTTCTGATATATGATCCCCTACTAGCAAGCTTTCAAAAACAACTTTCTATATATATATCAAATTAACAACCAAACCTACAGATTATACCAAAATCCTGTCCAAATTCTCAGCATTCAACAACTTTGACTATATGAAAATGCTACTACTATGACTTTTATGAATTTAAACTACACTTAAATGCTGATTTATGTTAAACTAAGTTGTAATGACTCTAAATTAAGCTACCTTACTCTAAATAGTTCCTACAAATCAAATTTTACACTCTAAAAATTATAAATGTGACAGTTAATGAATTTAAAAGCTAATTTTGACTTTTAATGTTCTAATTACCAATTTTATGTATTACTTAGACTTAATCTAACCTATGTGAGCTAGTAATGCTATCTAACTTAACTGTCTAACTCTAAAACTAATCCAATCAGCTTCTACCAAACACCCCTCAATGTGACTATTACAAAGCTACTACTTGATTTACAATTCAAATCACAATCTCCCTGTCCTAAACAGATTCTACATGCATCAAAAAGTATAAATCATCAACAAGATATCATAGCATCCAATCAAATCTCAGATCCTTTCATTCATAAATGATCAAGCTATCTACTAGTCACTAAGATGATGAAGTGAAGCAATACAAACCAATATCCACTCAATCAATGAACAACTCAGATCCACTACAAGTTGAGATCAAAGATTAGATCAACCTAATCTTCTAGCAACAAGCTATGATGACAGATGATCAATATTCAATATACTACTCAGTTACTCAATGCTATACTACAAACTATCAATAACAACACTGGATCTAACACAGATTCAAACTAACAACTATTAAAATAGTACTGATCTAACAATTATACTAACAATTCTATACTAATCAATGCTCAATATTCAAAGATCAATCAGAACCTAGCCTCTACAAAATCTAACAGTTAACTACTTACAACTAGCAATCTATTATCAAGCTACTATGATGAAATTGAGATCAAAAAGGTTACCACAAAGCTCTCTCAGCTAGAAAAGAGAGAGTTCACTGTAGCCTATCTTTAATGATAGGCTGACATCCTTTTGTCTGAATCAGCTATCACATTCACCTCAGCAACTATTTCTCCCAATGTCCAAATGATTCACCATTAAACTGACTCAATTCACTTCCACTATTAAGCTACAAAGCTTAAATGGAATGTATAAAAAGAAAATAAGCTCAACTGTGAGCTGTTATAACTGATATGAATATATATATATATATATATATATATATATATATATTTTATCTGATTTTTTTTATTTTTTTAAAATTTGATTTCTAAAATAAAATATAGGTGTAAATGAAATTTAAGCTAACTGAAACTAATAAAAGTTGAGTTATGATAGAAAGTAAAGCAGAATAAACAAAAATTAAGATGAACAATAAGCAGTTTATAAGAGAAATAAGCACTTTTATTAGAATAACAAGTAAAAATTACATTCACTAAACTAAAATACAATTCAAAAGAAATTTAGACAGCACTTCGTTACCTAAAATCTACACACCTAAATGGCTTAAATGAGCCTCTATTTATAGGAGATGTGAGGGGGTGAGCTCACGGATTGCCAGGTTGGCAATCCGGGTGAAGTTGTGTTTGTTGATAGCCATCCTCAGCCCTTGATTATCAATCCATCATTTCATCAAACTTCACAGCCCTTTGATCATAATTTGTGACGCGTTCCTCCCAATCCAAAGCTGCCACGTGCCCTAAAGTGTGCTTCTTTGTGACTCTGACACTTGCTGACACCATCCTGATCATCTAGAAGGCCAATGATTTGACAATCATACCCTTAATTGCTGTAATTAAAGCGTACGGTAATTAGGGTTCATAGTTTACTATTCATTGAATAGTAAACTGGGTAAGGGTTAATATTTGGGGGGCGGGAATGAGTGAGTGAGTTTATTTATTATTTTTTTACTTTGACCAGTTGACCGAAAGATGGATTTGGGCTCAGGTTAAACATTGGGTATGGGCTTGATATTTATTTATTGGACTTAAGAGTAGAAATGGATTGGATAATGAAATTTGGACCAAGACTTGTTGAAATTTCAGCTTTTGAAATTCAAGGACCACTTATGTAATTACTCAAACTTCAAAGGTAAAATCTGCCAATCTCCAAAATAATATTCCAGGGACTTTTCTTGCCAAATTTGAGAAGATGAAGGACTAAAACTGATTCTTGGATTCCAGGCATTGACTATTTGACCATCTTCCACTCTCATGCTCGTTTTTCCGGTTTTCGTGTGCTTTTTCGTCATTTTGTAAAATATCCGTACCTGCATATCACAAACACAAAAACACATGTTTTCTTGGCATTTGTTAGCTCAAAAAGTCGTTTTGGGTTGGTCTTTGGTCATAAAATGGTGAGTAAATAAGTACTCACCAGTGTTTGTTTTTGCCGTGAGAATGAGGGAGAGGGCGGGGGGAGAGAATTATGAAATTAGTTATCAAATTATGAGGAGATAATCCCTCATATATTTGACCAAAAATAAAATCACCAATCCCCCATTTTTAGCCCCTAATCGCCGGCCCCCTATGGGCTTATATGGGCCTCCAAAATATTTTCCAAGTACAATAGATTAAGTCCATTACTTAATCATTAGAAACCCGATAGAGTTCCCGAGTTACGTAAGGTTATTTATATATCGTAAATACAATAAACACGACATATAAAGAGATACCTAAGTGTATATGTGTGTGACCCCATAGGCTCACATATGTCTAGCCATATAATTATTTATTATGACATGAGCATACTCCAACAACTCCCACTTGCGACGTCATAATAATCAAGTAATTATACAAGCAAAGGTTAGCGTCTAGCAACACGCCAATGCCCCTAGAAATATGTGAGGGAAGTTTCTTAAACGTCTCATTTAAATGGTTTATATGCTATCTTTCCTTTTGTTACAGATACTATGTTGAACACTAGACATGGATCAAAGTCATTCCAATTGTTCAACTATTCTGTTTCTCGATCTAGATATTGAACAAGATTACCAAGTGAATTAAGATTCATCTTAATTGTAACAATTCGCAATTTCAGGTTAATTACTATTCCCGGAAAATTTCACTATTCATTTTTTCCGAAATTTTCCCGAAACTTGATTTTTGTTTCTTGGCCTCGAGTGATAAATCATTTCCATGACAAATTAAAAGTTTGACATTCATTAGCTCATTTTCGTGAAAGTTAATAAGGAATTACACGTTTTAGGGTAAAACGTCATTCAAAAATTCTACGCACAACGAAACTCGACCGCGTTAAGTGACCCCGCATCGGAAAAATGTTTGACACACTCATGATTTATTTGAGAGTTAATCGTGACTGAGAAAAACATGACCAAAATAAGCCTCGGCCGTGAAAAACTGGAATTTTCAGTTTTTAAGCATTTTTACTCAGCCGTAACCTTAGCCTATACCTGCACCGCGTTTCTAATACGATTTGTGTTTTCAACTTATTAGAAAAAGTCAACATATTTTTCCCTCCTCCTTTGACCAAAAATCATTCCTTGATTTTATAAGTCATTCCTTGATTTTTAGGCTTACGGTTTGATGTCTAAAAGATATTTAATACCAACCGACACTGGACTGAGCCCAGTCTAGACATTATAAGTCATTTTAAATCATTTATAACCTATTAGAAAAGTAATATTTTACTTTTCTCAATTTTACGCAATATTCGTACATTTTACGTATTACGCGTTTTAGACCCGTATTTCCAGTTTTAGCAGGGTTTTACCACCCAAATGGAACCTACCACTCATTTTATATTTTATTATGGAGTATAATAACATGTTTAACCATTCTTCCAAGTTTCGTATTTTTACGATACCCGGTTTTATGTTTTGTGACGTAACAACTTACGGTTAGCAATTTACGGAGTCGGAACTAGCTCCATAAGCTTAGATAAGATCATCACAAGTCAAACCTTCCTCCCCAAGCTTGTGAACCGCCACTAGGGGGGGGGGATTCACACTTGTGGCTTGATCTTGACCCTTGATTCCTTAAATGATTACATGTGTTATACTTGGTGACCAAGTGTTGACAAGTCAACATAACTAACCTCCTCATTTCCTTATAAGATCAAGACTCACTCTCTTCCATTTCTCTCAATACCAACGACCCAAAACAACCATAACTTACCATTTTGATCATGATTTAGCTAGTTCATTCCATTAGAGTTGAAGGTTTAAGTTCCTTGCATGATCCTTAACACCTTTCAACCATAAAATCACCATAAAACACCACAAAAACTCATCAAATTTCCAAGTGTTCTTAGTGAAGATTTTTACTAAGGCTTGTTTTTGTGATAGATTAGTGTTTATCAAGGGATTATAAGATAGGGTTTTTGATATGGAAGCTTGGCTATGGTTGGAAAATATTTGAAAGATTAAGTAGTAATTCTTGGTTTTGATCTTGGTTCTAGTTAATTTCTTCACAAGTTGTAAGCAAACTCTAATACACTTCCTTGCTTAAATATCATATTCATGCTATTTACATATCATTCATGCTATATATTGTCTTGTTGTCATGTCCATGATGTATAAAAGTGAGCAAAACAAGTTGTTGTAATTGATTGACAAGATAAGTTATTAAAACAAGTAAACTAGTAATTTTCTTGGTATAACCTGATCAAAATGGTAAAATTATGATATTGGATCATTACATATTATAGTAGAGGACTTAACAAGGAAACCATAGCAATTTGAACCACCTAAAACGAGTATACGAGTCAAAAGTTACGCCCATTTGAAGTTACCAAAGATTTGCGGCAAAACTGCCTAAACCATACTGTTTTGCATTCTGACTTTTTGAAAGTCACCCTTCTGGTCCGATTCATCAAAAAGTTAAAACACAAAAGTTGTCCGGAACGCCGTTTTCGTTCAGGAAAAAAGAAGCTCGAGCCCTGAAAACCCTTTCCGAGTGATAATTTCTTCAAATTCTTAACAGCCCATTTTTAGACCAAAGTCATTACATATAGGTTATGGTTTATGAAGACCAAAGGGGTCTTATGACCTAGAATCAAGACCACAACCATGGCTAGAGCCAAGGTTGAGTCTCAAGACCATGGAACCATGACCAAAGGTCATGGCAAGGCCATGACGAAATGACCATGTAAGCTTATTTAGGCGTAAACATGAAACAAAGAGTTAACGATAACTTGAACAAACAATTTGGATCTACTTCACTTAAAGGAACCATGAGATATTACAAAGAAAAATGGTCATACAAGACTTATGAAACTTCCCCTAATAACAATCTTCATGTAATAATAAACTTTCCTAAGTTTATTCAAATATTGGACATGTAACTTTTCGGATCAAAACTTATATCTATATATTTTATCAACTACTACAATAGTAGGGAGCCTCATGTGAGGAGTTCATTATGTAAGCCGTCGAGTTGAGTTGTGGATTTACGAATTAAAGTGTCCTGGCTCCTCGAACGTTTACTAACATGACTTCTGAATTATGTCGGCCCGAACGGTAGTAAAAGATATATAAGACATACATGTTTCATGAATCATTACTTTCAAAGACTTACACTATACATCATACCACATCATGGACTAGATGCAAGATATTTATATAGGCACTTATTCATATTCTTTACTCAAATCCTAAGTCGCAACATTCTATTATAGGTTGCTCGTAGAAACCTTCACGATTCGACCATCACATTCATTACTTGCTATCTTACTTAAGGTGAGTTCATAGCCCCACTTTCCATTACTTAATTGTTTTACAAACCCTTGGGGGGAATACATGCTATTTTTAACCGAGCACAATGTTTTTAAATTGTATGCTTGCCTGATTGTTTTATTATCACTAAGTACCAGCCTTGCTAAACCGAGATTCTTTATTATGAACCATTTAATCACTAGCAATAGTGAGCGCGAATATTGTGAATAGGCCTATTGGGATTGACGAATCCCATTTGTATTGACTAAGTTCAAACAAATGCACTAATATTTGAGATTTAGGTATGTTAGCAAAGTACCTACCGGGATAAATCTGCCGATCGATATTGGTACACGTTAACGTTTTGGTGTCATAAGCTTAGTGTATAATACATTTTATGGGCGTATAATAACGTAGCCTGCCTGTTTTGTTTTCCAAACATTGGTGTGAGTCTATAGCTCACACTACCAACATATTGTGTTCAAACATTAAACAAACTCTATGAATATCACTCAACCTTTGTGTTGACCTCTCAAGCATGTATTTCAGGTTCATGACAATCAAGGATGGCACGGAAGGACATGGATACTCAAGAGGGCTATAAATTTTATTATCATTCGAAAACTCACTTAATGTGATTTGTAAACATGGAACCAATTGGGACCTCATTTTGTAATCTCTGATATTTATACAATTTGAATGATAAATCTTTTAAAACGACTCAATTGGAGTTCGTTTTCTATTATTGTGACTATTGTGCCGTCGAGTAACACCCAGTTTGAATTCCGCTGCATCCATGAATTGGGGGTGTTAGATTAATCTCATTTGGGTACGGCCATACAAACATCCGTTCAATTCATCGAGGGGCCCAATAGTATCTAACTCCATGACAAGTGGAGGAACAAATCCTATTTTGACTGCACGTGCCATTCATGTATTTCAAATCACTCCTGAAAATGGTTTTTATAACTTCCTTATTCAGGACAGTGTTTAACCATATCAAAGAATGGAATTCCACACATGCAAGACCTACTTGCATCTCAAGTCTAAGAATAAGAGACATAACCATTTGTGAGATTCACTATTGACGCTGATCCATGCAGTGAATTCTCGAAGGTTGGGTCAGTCCAATGTTCATCATAATGAACAACATATGAGTTTGGCAAATAAATCACCAACACGCTCACATTTGCCTTAATTCGATGATACTCCCGTATCGTCAACTGGCAATGGACAATTTTAGAATAAATAAATTATTCATGGATTAAACATGCAAATATAGAACACAGTAGTATAAATGAAGACGATTATACTCGGTATATCAATTCATTATATAATACGGCTGCTTACAATTCCATTATCCAAATACTAAAAATAGATATGCACAAGACTACCTATAGATAGGAATCCGATGTTTCCACCATGATCAATTTTGTTGTACAAGACAACAAGTAGTCATCTGAGTAAACTTTGAGAATACTGGTATGTGTTATTTTACACATACTTTTGACCTTAGTTTAGGGACCAAAATGACCAAAAACTAACGATAAATGCCAAAGATATTGTGTTTTTGTGTTTGTGATTGTGCAGGGAAGGATATCTTATAAAAAGCAATAAAATCAACCAAAAAGCCTAAAACGAGCACGAGATTTGGAAAAGTGTCAAAAAGCCGAAGCCGATGAAGAAATTAAAGCCCAAAATGACAAAAGTAGTCCTTAGAGATTCAGAGAATAACAAATGAGACTCTTAGTTGAAATATGAAGACCTTTATAATAATGGCCCTCCAAGTTTCAGCAAGTTGTCAACTTTGGTCCTTTGAATAACTTTGGAAGAAAAGTCAACTCAACTCCTCCAAGTTACAAAATCGTTACGTTTAGTATTAAGTTGCATTTGTAGCATTTTAATATGTTTTAAGTAGTTTTTCATGTTTTGTAAAGGTCTAGGGGCTAATCTTGCAACTATGTCAAATATTAGAGAAGCCCTAGCCCCTAGCCTATAAATACCCCTTAAACACCAACTTTGAAAGGTTGGTTGTTGAGGGTTGGTCCTCTTAGTATAGGAGTAGTGTAATGAATTAATGTTAAGTTTTATTTACTTTCTCTCTCTCTAAAGCTTTCTCTCTCTAAAATCTTTAATTTCTACTTGTTAAAATCTTGTTTTTGTTGGTGGGATTTAAAGTTTATGGTTAAACTAGCTTGTTTAGTAAAAGATTTGGTAGAAAAACATTAGTTTTAGGCTTTATTTTGGATCAAAATGGTGTTTTGTTACGGTTTTTATCGAGTAAGTTTTTTTTATCGAGTTAGATTTTTGCTAGTTATGTTATCGAGTTAGGCCTAGTTTTTTTATCGAGTTTGATTTTTCTTTCTTTTTTATCGAGTTAAAAACAAAAATATAAATATTATAGAGTTAGAAAAATATTATAGAGTTAGGACAATATTATAGAGTTAAGACAATATTACAAATTCTAGGAAGTATTTTTTTAAATATACCGAGTATTGAGTCTTCAAAATTTTCGAGTATTGTTTTTTTATATTTTTATTAAGTATTGTTTACCAAGTTTTATTTCTTTTGGCGAGTTAGCCAAGATTATCGAATTAGATAATCACACCTCATCATTTATCGAGTGAGGTCTTTTCTTTATAAAATCTAAACGAAACTCTGCCGAATTTTAGTTTGGTTTATCTAGTTTGTTTTTTTTATCGAGTTTTATTTTATTTATTTTGTCAAGTAAGTAAAATTCAATATGAATCTCGTCACTTAACAAACATATTTGTTTTTTTTAAATTCATTTCCCGTTTTAATTTCTTTTCGCGTTTTAAATCTCGTTTTCTTTAGTTATTTTATCTTACGCTTGTTTTAGTTGTTTGTTTCCTTTGCGTCGTTTTATTGGTTTTCTCTACTTTAATCGCGTTATAATTTTCAATCGTAGTTTAATCAAAAACCAAATCATCATTTTAATTCCATTCACTTCACCACGCCAACCCTATATCATCAATGGTGCCGCTGCCGGGGAGGCGTTGTTAAGATTTCGTCGATCGTTTGTTTAAATTGTGATTTGAAGACCCTTCTCCCAAGAAGTTATCGTTTTTTGTAAATATTCTCAAAAAATTTTAAAAAAATTAAATTATTAAAAGTATATAAAAACAAAAAAGATTGTAATTTTAAAGTTTCTTTTTAAATAATAAAAATCCAAAAATATTTTTCTTTTTCATAATTGATTTTCACTTTTATTTTGAATTGTTTTTTTTATGATACGAAAAACAAAAAATAAAAATAAATAATCTTCTTCTCCTTTTATCATTTGATTCTTTTTCTTTAACCCTCTAAAACGATAATTCTTATGGATCCAATTTGTTTTAAATGTGGAGAACCGTTCTTTGAAGGTTCATGTGTATGATGTACGTGCGAACAACGTGGTAGTGATATTCACCATGGAGTTTGTTTGTTTTGTAATTCTACCGAGTATGTTCAAAACGCAATCCTTCAAAATGTTCCCGAATACTATCCAACACCACCGCCGTCTCCGTTCGCTTGCTTTAATTATGGAAATCCATCCGACGAGGGATTACCGTGTGGGCAATGTTTTTGTACTCAATGTGGATACGCGAATTGTATATGTTACGCCCCGAGTGCTGAAATGTCTTATGATTATGATACGAGTTTTGATAATTATCCTCAAAATGATTTTAATCTTCCTTCTCAAAACTTTTATAAGCAAGAACCATATTTCAATGATAATTCGTTCCAAAATTCATCAAATTTTGAAAATTGTGGGGGATCGTTTGAAAATTTTCATTATGAACCAAATTCATGTTACGATTCTAATGGTTTTAACCAACCCCCACAAAATCCCGACAAGTTTCAAGTTCCGGATGAATTTATTAATAAAATGAAATCCCTTATCGAGATGGTACGAGAATGGGTGGCTAATCGTGAAACTTATACTCCCGATCCTCATGAGAAGACAATGGGAGAATTACTTGCCGAGGAAAGAAAGGCTAAATTACGAAAGGCTTTTATTTACGACGATTCCGACAACGATGATGAGAAAATTACGATCGTTCTTAATCCTCACAAAACTTCCGATGTTTCTCCCGTAGAACCCGAGGACTCTCTAAAAATGGGGGACGAGCATCTAAACACTATTCCGGCAACGGAATCGAATGAATTCAATAAGTCTAGTGTTGAGAACCTCGTCCCAATCCCAAGTGAGTCTGTGGAAATTTCTAACGGTGATTGTGAATTTATTGAAGAAAAGCCGTCAGATCCTTTGGAGCCCGACCTCAAGGATTCTTTACCCGATTTTGAGAAATATGTTTTTGATACGGCAGAGGAGTGCGATTTACCTCCGATTGATAATTCGATTGATCCTGATGAGATGTTCTCCGATTCTGACGATGACGATTCTATATCTTGTGGAGACATCGACTATGTGGACAAATTACGTTCTGAGCTCGTCAGCTTAGAAGAAGAGAATGATGAAGAAGTTGACACGGAAATTCAAGATGAAGCTCTTCGTGAAAAATTATTGAACATCAATCTTCTCATTTCTAAGATTGAGGCGTTGAATGATCATCCGACTTCTTTTATTGATTTCTTACCCGAGCTTGAAATTTTTCTATTTGAAGAGACGAGTAGTGGCAATCCCACTATTCATGCTGATATCTCTCTTCTGGATTATGAGCGTTTTAATTTTGAGATCGATTCTGTGCTTATTTCCGATAATCCATCACGTGACCCTCTTTTAGAGGAAGACGATCTATTTCTTGCTGCAGTTGACTCGATACCACCGGGCATTGAGAATGACAAGAATAACCTACGTAGAAATATTCTTTCCGATTTACCTTCTTCTCGTCCACCGGCGAAACCGCCCGATGAAGATTTTGAAACAGATACGAATGATGATATTTTTGGAGTGGTGGACGAGATTTATGAACAAGATGTTCCTGTGCTCAATATTTTACCCACCCAACCCACCCGTGATTCTGAACTTGACTTTGCTTTTATTATCTGGGTATTTTATCCGTTCTTTACTTATCCCATCATGTCTTCACTTTTCCACTCCACCAGGAGTGAGGATACCATCTTTGACCCCGGCATCTCCTTTTATCATGCCGGGTGTCCGTTCTATCTGCTCTCCCCAAGGACGACTTAATTCGGGGATCGAGTCAAGCTCATGTGACTCGGTGAACAAAAACAAGCGCTTCGTGGGAGGCACCTCATGCTTATCCATTTTCATTTTCTTTATTTTCTATTTTCTTAAGTAACGTGACGTGAGGGGGGAGACCCTTTCCAAACTCGTGTTTTCGTGGTTGTTTGTGAATGTTCAGAAATTTCCCTGAAGATTGAGGACTCTCGTGCTCGTGGTTTGTCGTTCTCTCCACTCGAGTCTCATTCTTCGCTGCTCTTTCGGAAATTCACCATATCCAAAATCTTATCGACTAACGTTTATCTCTTGGCATACTTAATAAACGGCCTTAGATATTACGTAGACTACCCGTACCTTTAAAACATTGAGGACAATGTTTCACTTTAGTCTGGGGGGGGGGGGGGTGAATCTTCGATTCGATTTGACCTGTTACCTTCGTCTGAGCTGTTAACTTACGCAACTCCGTTTTCCACAAAAAAATTTAAATTTTTGTCACCTCTTTAAAAAAAAAAAAAAAAAAAAAAAAAAAAAAAAAAAAAAAAATTGATGAATGATATATGATATAATAATAAGATTTGACACCTTGTTTTGACTTTCCTACCGGCGAGAGTCGAAATAAATGTTTCGACTTGACCGGGCGTGTTGAGCCCTAGCTCATCTCCCTTAACCAATATAATCATAAGATTATGGCTAAGCATCAACGGATCTCATTACTTGGGATTTTAAATTTGCGGAGATCGAGGAATGATAGAGTTTATTTAAAAGTTTCGTGCTAAACGTGGAGTAGTTGGATCTCTTTAGAGCCCACAGAAGGTACTTGTGGCCTCCTTGTTCCCACAAGATTGCACACCAATAATAATAGATCTCTAGGATTAATTAAGTGTATGGGGTTTGGGCAATACTTAGTTTTTTCTCATTCCCAACAAAATCTCTGCATATGTGAGTTTGGTACACATAGGGGTACTGCCAGTGTTACGGTGAAATAGACTATTGCATTTTGCCGGTTCGCAGCCGATGTTGTGATCTTAGTAAAGGCCGTAGGACTCGGGGTTTGGCATATGATTATGAATATCAATAATAATAGTCCAAAGCCAAATAAAAAGGCAGAGGAATCCAAAGCTATAAAAGCAGCGGATATAAATCCAAATTCATAATAAAGCTCTTATATCTTGGCGGCTCATAAACTGTTTTTGTAAAAGAAATAAAGGACTAAAGACCAAATATTATTAAAGTGCTTATAATTATGCAATATGCCAAGCTTCGACTCCGGGGGTTTCCCTAATAAAAAGCTTCCGTTTCGGGTCTCAGACATGGGATGCTCGGTCGTAAATAAAAAGGGGGCCTCCACAAATCATGCTAAATCAGAGACCTTCATGTGGACCCGATTTCTGTATGCAGGGGTTTTCGAGGGAAAGTTTGGAAACTACTTAGCGTTCAAATTTTGTGCTCTTATCGGACTAACAAATATCAAAACGAGAAAATATGAAGCAATTCATTTCTCACAAATTAAAATCTTGAGATACCAAACTTAGGAACTGGGAACAAGAGGTAAATACACAATTAACTTTTGTGGGTAGTGTTAGCACCTAACTTGTGGATAAACAATGATCTCGATTTTACGCTTAGTTTGGGAGCTTGTGAAAAATCAAGGATGATGATTTTTATCTGTATGGTCTCTTCTCTGTGAGAAGTATTTCTACTCGTTGACTCGGAAAGTTATCAACATATAAGAATTGATAATGAAAGTCAAGGCAAACCGTCACTTATATAAAAATAAAAAAGTACAAAAAGAGTATTAGTAGTTGTTATTCATGAAAATCGTAAAATGGAGCGTTTTTGGGAATAAATGATTTAAATATCTCTTTTGAACATCATTGCTACTTTACAACGTCAGTAAAGAGAGGTTTTGAAATTATTTATCTCTTAAGCGTGAGGTGATGACATTGCGTGAGGACACGGTAATACCTTAGCTTGGGGGATTTTGGTATGTGTTATCTTACACATACTTTTGACCTTAGTTTAGGGACCAAAATGACCAAAAACTAACGATAAATGCCAAAGATATTATGTTTTTGTGTTTGTGATCGTGCATGAAAGGATATCTTATAAAAAGCAACAAAATCAACCAAAAAGCCTAAAACGAGCACGAGATTTGGAAAAGTGTCAAAAAGCCGAAGCCGATGAAGAAATTTATCCAAGTAAAGCCCAAAATGACAAAAGTAATCCTTAGAGATTCAGAGAATAACAAAAGAGACTCTTAGTTGAAATATGAAGACCTTTATAATAATGGCCCTCCAAGTTTCAGCAAGTTGTCAACTTTGGTCCTTTGAAGAACTTTGGAAGAAAAGTCAACTCAACTCCTCCAAGTTACAAAATCGTTACGTTTAGTATTAAGTTGCATTTGTAGTGTTTTAATATGTTTTAAGTAGTTTTTCATGTTTTGTAAAGGTCTAGGGGCTAATCTTGCAACTATGTCAAAGATTAGAGAAGCCCTAGCCCCTAGCCTATAAATACCCCTTAAACACCAACTTTGAAAGGTTGGTTGTTGAGGGTTGGTCCTCTTAGTATAGGAGTAGTGTAATGAATTAATGTTAAGTTTTATTTACTTTCTCTCTCTAAAGCTTTCTCTCTCTAAAATCTTTAATTTTTACATGTTAAAATCTTGTTTTTGTTGGTGGGATTTAAAGTTTATGGTTAAACTAGCTTGTTTAGTAAAAGATTTTGTAGAAAAACATTAGTTTTAGGCTTTATTTTGGATCAAAATGGTGTTTTGTTACGGTTTTTATCGAGTAAGTTTTTTTTATCGAGTTAGATTTTTGCTAGTTATGTTATCGAGTTAGGCCTTGTTTTTTTATCGAGTTTGATTTTTCTTTCTTTTTTATCGAGTTAAAAACAAAAATATAATATTATAGAGTTAGAAAAATATTATAGAGTTAGAAAAATATTGTAGAGTTAGAACACTATTATAGAGTTAGGAAAATATTATAGAGTTAGGATAATATTATAGAGTTAGGACAATATTACAAATTCTAGGAAGTATTTTTTTAAATATACCGAGTATTGAGTCTTCAAAATTTTCGAGTATTGTTTTTATATTTTTATTAAGTATTTTTACCAAGTTTCATTTCTTTTGGCGAGTTAGCCAAGATTATCGAATTAGATAATCACACCTCATCGTTTATCGAATGAGGCTTTTTCATTACTAAATCTAAACGAAACTCTGCCGAATTTTTTCTAAAATTTATCAAGTAAGGATTTATTATAACAAGTTAGTGTCTTTTTATCAAGTAACGTCATTTAGTAAACTTTCCTAGTTTAATAATAATTAGTTTTCTATTTCTTTTACTTATTCCCTTTTTAATTAGTCTTTATATCATTTTCATTTATTAAAGTTAAAAAGTCAAAAATATAATTTTCCTTTTACGTTATTTTTCTTTTATATCTTATTATTTAGAAAAACTTAATTTGCAATTGTAGGACTAGTATCGCTTTTATTTTTCTTTTTAAATCAGTCGTGTTAAGTTTTATTTACGCTTTTATTTCTATTTCATTTTTGAGAATGTTTGTTTTATTTGCTCATTTGTTTTGCAGTATTTGCTTGTTCTCTTTGCTATAATTTCAATTTATTTTCAATCGTGGTTTAATCAAAAACCAAATCATCTTTTTAATTCCATTCACGTCACAAACTCATGACACAAGCCGACTCAATCACCGTCTAACCTTCGTTGGGACATAACGACCCGGGGAACATACTTTCACGAGCATTTCTTCGGAAAAATAAACCTATACTAAAACGAGTATTTCAAATACTTATTTCAAAATTAAAAAATGTTTTGAATGATGATTGTCCTTTTGTATGTATGCAATCAAATACAATACGAGTATTGCAATAATACATTCCATAGTGTGTTTGAAGCTAGCAAAACACTTACTCTAGACAGTCATAATAACACTTTCCCAAATTGTAAAGTATTCTTATTCTTTTAATATATAATGCATTAATGCTCTCAATTGAGCACATCTAGTTAGAAGTGTCATCATTCATGATGTCATACTACTACGACTAGGGTTGAGCATCATCTCAGTTATATAAGCATCAATGAATGAAAATATAACAGAGCTCCTCAAATAACCGTAAACGTTTGAACAAATATTTGGTCCTTTGCAGGTCCATTAGGTTGTTCGTTTAACAATTATCTAATGACATTCACTTAGATATTTGTCGTTATCAACTCATCTTGCATTCATGCAAATGATATAAATAATCCAACACATAATACGACTTACATAATGAATCCTTTAGCTAAACTTAAGGTTTCCATTCATGCATTCAATCTCATCATGTAAGATTGATCATTAATACTCCGCTCAATGACTTGTCATATTGTGTTTAGATTATTGACCGCTTATGTTTATTCTAATAAACACATGCAACAAGGTTGTATGTTTTATTTCCTAAATTCCTTAAGTGAAACTTCATTCCAGGCTAAGGATTAAAGTCTAGCTTAGATGGAATATTGTTTTTTATATGTTAACAACATATGAAATTTAAGAAAATAAATTCATTTATCCTATTTGCACTCTGAGTTCTCAGGAGTAATCTTATTTAATCAAAATCAAATTAATGATTAAATGAAGATCTCTGCTCCTAGATGCATGATCTAATCCACACTTGGATTCTTATGTCTTGTATACATAATAAAGATTATATAGATTCATAAAACCTTTTGATTACTCATCGTCCTCGCAAAAGTAATCAAAAGTGTTTTGAAATCCTATTGTCATATTTCATTTACATGAAAACAAGTATGACAATTAATCATCTTTATACATTTAATGTTTGTAGGTAAGAAGATTTAATCATAATCAATTTCTTGAGTACGAGTAAACTCCTTCTTCTACGCATGCATTAAATGTCTGTACAAGTTTATCCTTTTGAGTATTCTCATCAAGAAACTCATTTTAAACCTCACAGTCTAACTGATTGGTAAGAGTTCAATCAAGCACCATGAGTGATTATCTTCAAAGGACTGCATCTAAACATTCATAGTTTTGAGCTATTCATCAGATTCAAGATCTGATAATGCATCTCTTTAGTTAGCAGGTTTACTATGATCCTCCAACTTATGTCCCTTAACATTGATATAAAAACTATATCAATCAGGTGTTAGGGGTATCCTTGCAGATTTATGAATGAGAGATATCAATCTATGGTTTAACATATGCATGTTCAACCTTAGTATGACATTAGCAAGTGTACTCAGAAGGTTGTGTATTTAGCTCTTGAATGACTTCAAGATCTAAAGGTGTTCCCACTTGCTTTTGTAAGTGGAGACTAATCTCCAAGTACTCAACATCTTGATTAACAATAAATTGTTTTCAAGTGGGACATCCAAAATACATCGTTAGTTCTTGACTCTAGTTTGTTAATTACTTACTCTTAGGTATTTAACAAATTCAGAACTTCAATCCAGACATAATGGGATTCATCCCATTCCATAATACAATGGTGTCTTAAATTCCTTCCGGGTTGGAACCATATTGGGTGTACGCATGGCACATCCAATTTTCTAACCTTGATTGCTTTGGAAGTAAAAGAGTTTAAGTCATCAAAGATCAAACAATATCCATGATGGACATTGATTGGTGTGAAACAGTCAGATAATATCAACCAAAGGATGGTCAATAAGTCAATCAGTCTAAACCAATGCTTCCATGGAATACAGTGTTTCCCCGGGTCGTAATGTCCCAACGAGGTTGTGAGGTATTAAAAACAAGTTTGTGATCGAGTGAATATGAACAGGAAAGGGTATAAGTGTGAGTGTGTGATTAAACTATGGTTTTATAAAACAAAATAACTTAGATAAACTATTAGAACGATTATGTGAAACCTAGATATCTAAAAACGTTTAATAACTAAAAACGCGTACGTTTAATTTAATTCTACGTAAACGTACGAAACAAAAGACAATTTTAACAAAAGTAGTAATTTGCATACCTTAGGGGCTTAAATGCAAATTAAATAAACTTAAAATATTTATTTTATAATTACTAATTATTTAATCACTTATTATTATTTAATAACTATTATTAATTATCTAATAATTCACTAATAAATAAGAAAATGTAAAATAAGTCTAGAAATAAAAAATTAAAATTTCTAAAAGTCTAAAATATTATAAAACTTATTTTAAAAATAAAATTATATTTTTAAGACTATTTATCTAATTATTATTAATTATTAACTATTTAATTATTAATTAACTAATTATATTGATTTAAATTATTATAAATACTAAAAAGACTTAGATAATTAAGAAGATTTTTATAAATCTAATTAACCATCACAGGAATCCTAAAAAATTATAAAAATTTTATTTTATGTATTTTTAAACTAGTTTACTAATTATTATTCTATTTATTAATTAATTACCAATTAAACTATTTAAATTATAAAAACTAGTAAATGAACAGTATAAATTACAAGAAAATTTCTAAAATTATTTTATGTTATATAAAAGCTAGGAAAAATATAAAAACTAGGTGTTACTTTATAAAAATTAATTATGCTATTTAATACTTAATTATTAATTAATTATAAATAAAACTAATATTAATTCTAATAAATACTAAATAACAGAATAAAAATTTGAGAAAATTATTAAAAATACTTTAATATAAAAGGAATTTAAGAAAAATATAAAAATAAAAATTACTTAATAAAAATTTAAAAATGAAAATTAAAATTAAATTATATTAAATAGAAACTATCACTTATTTTTATATTGGTTTTTCTAGATTTTTCTTTTACCAACCTATTTTATACCTAAAAATAACTATCTTTTATAAAAACAACTTTTTTATAATTTATTAATAAGCACTGTGAAAAGCAATAAGCTCCACAGTTGACTTTGATTGACCAAAGAAGCAAATAAGCTCAACTGAGCTTGTGTGGGACCCACTATGGTAAAATCTAATTCTAATAAGTTAAGTAAACAAGTGTAAGCAAGTTTCAACTGAATAACCTCACAAGATAAGCAATTTAGCTCAAATAAGCACTTCTAATTACCAACTGTCACTCAGAATTGGGACAGACTTTTATGGCTAAATTAGATGGGGTCCACAAGGTTTTAGGTCAAACCTATGGTCAAATATCAAAGTCTGGTAGGAGGGGGATTCAAAGGAACTAAATGGTGGTAGTAGGGCCCACTGAGGTGGCCACAAATCACCACCAAAGTGGTGGTGATGGGTGGGTTCTGCTGGTGCAGGGGAGATACCCTTCCCTACAAGTGACTTTGAGGGTGAGTGGGGCCCAGTGTAAAAATCACAAAAATGAAATGATGGTAGGAACTTAAAGACAAGGTGGTGGACTATTATTCCTACAAAGCACAGGGTCTGAATCGTCACAGAAAAATCACAATAATTCCTTAAGTTATTGAGATTTTCTGCAATAGCACAATTTAACTTTTTGTAAAACTTAACTAGTTTGACTTTGGTGAATTTAGATTAATTCCTAGTGACTTAAAATGTAATTATAAGCTATTATGTAACTACTTTAAGCAAGCTAGACTAGTTTTAACCCTAAAGTGATGATTATGCTTAACCTAACATTTAACAGTTAAGCAGACAAAGCACATGAGATTGATTTTGACTTTTTCTTATTTTACCCCTATGTTTTATTGACTAGACTGAGCTAATATGAGTTAGTGAGCATGTATCAACCAATATTACCAGCATAACCCAACAAGGACTCACTTTGCAGTCTAAACCAAACACCCCCTTATGTGGGCTGTTTTACTTATTTATGGAGCTAAACACTAATCTAAACCCTAAACTTACTTGATTACTGTATAATAAGATAAAACAAACTCAAATAGGCATAAGTAAACAACCAAATACAACAAAGTACCTTAAAATACTAATATGAGAAAACTGAATGCAATATTCTTACTTGAAATCCAAGCATGAAGAAAACTCAGTACCATGAATTTAATCACACCCTATTATCCCCCATAGGATTCTAAACCATGATCATCATCCATATATGCCAAAGCTTTCTTCTTCTTTCTTTTTGTGAATTTCTTTTCTTTATATATATATACATTTTTTATATTTCTTCTATTTTTTAGTTTTCTGAGTAACACTGTTTTAAATGACTAGAAAGCTTTTAAAAGTTTATCAGAGACCTGAATTGAGCTTAAATAAGCATACAACAACAATATTTTACAAATGAAGAATTTGTCAAATTCTTCAAAACTGCCAAATTCTAATTTGATGAACAAGAATGTAATTAAAGGTTCAAGATAGCTTGTATTACACTAAAGTAACTTGATACAACTAATTAAAATGAAAATTACAACTGAATTGGAAAAATACACTAACTACGATTAAGTTACACTAAAGCTACACTAATACTCTTCCATCTTTGCTTCTCCTCTGCTTTATAATGACTTTTGAGACTCCTTGGGTCCCTCTGTGACTTTCCCATCAATCCCCAACCATTGATTTGATCAATATGATATCCACCGTTCAAATTCACTTTTGGCGCCAATTTGTCAAACTGTCAGTTTGGGGTACTGTAGTTTGCGTGGAGAGGTAATTCAGGGGTTTAGAAGGTTGTGTGAGGTGGAGTGATAAGGTGTGAAAGGTGGGTGGTGAGCTGGTGGTGAAACCAGTGAGGTGGAGGTGGTATTGGTGCTACAGTGGTGGTGGTATGGTTTTGGGAAGGAAAGGGTGACTGGGGTGGTTTGGTCAAATCAGGGGTTGACCCCGTTTTTATTAAAGGGTGGGTTTGGTTTGTAGTTTTGGGCTTAAGTTGGGCTAGGGAATTGGATCACAAAAATAAAAAGGTGGGCTGGTGGTTGTTTGTGTTTTGGATTAAGTTTGGTTTTGGGTATGTAATAAAACTAAGGGTCCGGTTATATCAATAACCATAGGGACCAAAAGTGTAAATTGCAGAAATTTTGAGGGCTGAGTTTGTGATTTTTCTAAAGTTTAAATAAGGACTAAACTTGCCAAGATTGAATAGTACAAGGGTATTTTTGATATTTTTCATTTTTTAAATACCCGGGGACTATTTTTGCCAAACTGTGAAACTTCAGGGACCAAATGTTTAACTTCTTCAAAACTTTCACCCAGGAATCAAATTTGACAACTTGTGACTTTCCAAGGCCAAAAGTTGACTTTTTATCCAAAATATTTCACCAGGGACCAATTCTGCCATTATTTAAAAGTCCAAGGACCAAACATGTAATTTTGTGAAACTTTACACCAATCCTGTAATTACTCCAAACTTTTCACCCAAGGACCATTCCTGCAAAAGATTAGTAGCACAAGGACCAAAATTGATTTTCTCAAAGTTTTTACATCCCAGGGACCATTTATGTCAATTTCCAAAGTATAGGGACTAAACTTGTAATTTTATGAAACTTTGCACCAAAGGACTAAATATGTAACTTTGTGATTTAAAAGGACCTTTGATGACTTTTTCATGTTTTTAGAATAACCAGGGACTAGTTTTGACAACTTTTGAAACTTGAGGGACTGAAACTGCCAATTATGCAAACTTTGTACGTTTTTCATCTGTTTTTGATTATTTTGCATTTGAAACATATAAAACACACTTCTAAGATATTTTAAGTATTTTGATGCATATTTGAGTGTTTTTGGATGTTTTGGCAACTCAGATTGGTATAAAATGATGAGTATTTAGACACTCATCAATCCCCCACACTAAAACATTGCTAGTCCCTAGCAATATTTTGAGAAAAACTTAATGGATTTGAAAAACTCTTTACCAAAAGCCATCACTTCTGGAGTAGCCAGATGTAAGAACTGTGGTACATCTGATAACCATGTGATTTTGAGCAAATCACCAGCTGTCAACGGATTTGATTTGTCTTTACCAAAAGCCGTTTGCTTCTGGACTAGCCAACTCTTGATGGAATAGTCAACATCTTGGTGAGCTGATTACCAATTATGGTTTTTCCACTGCCTTTACCACAAGCCATAATCTTGCGGGCTAGCCAACTCATTCGCTTTTTAGGATACGGCGAGTTGAGGTACCATACAATTTTGGGCAAATTGCAAGCCATAAACGGATTTGAGTTATCTTTACCAAGAACCGTTTGCTCCTGGATTAGCCAATCCTTATGTGGGTTAGACATGGCGGACTGATAACCATTTATTGCGTTCTAAGTGAGAAAAAATTTTAAAATTTGGGCTAAAATGGGGGTTCTTGATGGAACATGTGTTTAAATTCGTTAGAATAACGAATCTCCCCCCACACTTAGAACTGAATATTGTCCTCAATATTCAAAGTACTGGGTGTTAAACCAACACTTAGAACGTAAGAAGGAAAATACTCTATAGCCTTTATTTAAGTTTATGTACACTGATGAGTGTCTAAATACTCATCATTTTATACCAATCTAAGCTGCCAAAACATACAAAAACACTCAAATATGTATCAAAATACTTTAAATATCTTAAAGATGTGTTTTATATGTTTCAAATGCAAAATATGCAAAAACAGATGAAAAACGTACAAAGTTTGCATAATTGGCAGTTTCAGTCCCTCAAGTTTCATAAATTGGCAAAACTAGTCCCTGGTTATTCTTAAAACATGAAAAAGTCATCAAAGGTCCTTTTTAATCATAAAGTTACATATTTAGTCCTTTGGTGCAAAGTTTCATAAAAGTACAAGTTTAGTCCCTCAACTTTGGAAATTGACAGAAATGGTTTCTGGGATGTAAAAACTTTGAGAAATTCAATTTTGGTCCTTATACTAATAATCTTTTGCAGGAATGGTCCTTGGTGTTAAGTTTGGTGAAATTACATAATTGGTCCTTCAAGTTTGGCAGTTTGTCAGTTTTGGTCCCTGGACTTTCAGAGAATGGCAGAATTGGCCCCTGATGGAAAATTTTGGATAAAAAGTCAATTTTGGTACTTGGATAATCACAAATTGTCAAATTTGATCCCTGGTTGAAAGTTTTAACAAAATTGCAAAAGTGGTCCTTGAAGTTTAAAAACTGACAAGAATAGTCCCCGGGTATTTTAAATAATAAAAAAATCAAATATACCCTTTTACTATTTACACATGTCAAGTTAGGTCCTCATTATTACCTTTGGAAAGTCTCAAAATCAGACCCTAAACTTTTGCCAAATTACATTTTTGGTCCTTGTGATTTGTTACTAAAACCAAACGGATCCTTTGTTAAATAATTAACCAAATCCAAATCCAACACTAAATCCAGCCCACCCACTTATTCCCTAAGCCCAAAATTATCCCAGCCCACTCCCTTGGTCAAACCGGTCAACACCCAACAAATAAAACCACCCCCCGTCACTTTTTCCCTCCCAAACCAGATACCACCATACCACCATACCACCATTGCTCCACCTGGCCTCCAACTTGCTCCCCACACTTCACCACCTCACCCTCCACCTCACACAACCCTCCAAGCTCCCTTAATTGCCCTAAAAACCCTCTCCACGCAAACACTGACACCCCAATGACTTTGGCGCCAAAAAGGTAAATTCAAAGGTGTGGATTGCTTTGACCTGATCAAGGGCTGGGAATTGGTGGGAATTACCCCAGTGGGTCCCACAAGACCAGAAAAGGGCTACAAAAGAGATGGGAGGCTGAAGAGAAGAATAATTAGTTTAGGTTTAGTGTAATTTAGGTCGAATTGTGTAATTTTAATCTTTCAGTGTAATTTTTAGCTTCTTGTTAATCAATTAAGTTGTTTCTATGTATCCTTAAACTTTCTAAGTAATCAATTTCAGTTTTCAAGTGATCTCTCAGTTTATGCCATTTGTTCTTATTTCAAAAATCTCAAAACTTAAGTGTTGTTGTTAGTTGTTGTTAAAGCTTCTCATAAGCTCTTATAAGCTCTGACAAAGCTAATAAAAGTTTTAGAATACCTCAATTTTCTGTTTAGATAATAAATAAAAAAATACCAAAAATAATAATTTAAATAGAGAAAAATAAAAAATATAGGGAAGAACAAGATAGAAGCCGAGCAAGGTGTGGTTCTGGATTGCTTTGGTATTAAAGCTTTGTGGAAAGCACATAGGAGTGGTTACTAGTCCTTGTTCATTGTTTCTCAGTCTAATACCCTTTGTAAGTTTAAATTCTCAATTTTTATCTTTTACTGTAGACTGCTCATTATTACTTATTTATATTTGCTTCATGTTTATTTGGTGTTAGATAATCAGTATTTAGTATAAAATAGGTTGTTTGCTCGTTAGATTTCATAACTACTTAAAAATCAATATCTCACAGTTAAAAATATAAAGTTTGACAAACCTGTGTATTTTGCTTGTGGTGTAGGTGATTCATGTTTATTTAATCTTAATTAGTTATATTTCAGTGTTTGAAATCAGTTTTATAGATCAAAATCTTGTTTAGCTTTGAAAATATCCAATGACAGTCCAATAAGGGGTGTTTGGATCATTAGTGTTTACTGAGTCTGAGACTCATTTAGGTGTTGTTTGTTATGGTATGAGGTTAGTTCAAGTCTAAATAAGTTTAAACAGCCATAATATTAGGGTCTCTTTAGTTACAAAGTCAAAATCCAAGTTTTCATATCATAGCAGTCAACTGAGTGGATTTGACATCCCCATTTCAGTCATACTAGCTCAAATCTTGTTGAAATAGCTTAATTTAGTCTTAAGGTATCATATTACATCATTCTCAGTAGATAAAGTAGGATCAAAACTCAAATAAGTCAAAGTAGCTCAAGTTCTATCAAAAGTCAAAATACACTTCTCAGATTTTCACAAAACTTGTGGGAATTTTGTAGATTTTATTATTAGGATCTAGACTTTGAAATTTTGTGGAGTTGTTTTCTACCACCTCAGCTTTGGAATCCCATCATTTCTATATTTTTAGGATTTTTTAGGTGGGCCCCATTCATCTCCAAACACAACTGCAGGGCAAGGTGTTGCCCTGCTCAGTTCAGACTTGGCCACCACCACCACTTTGTGGTGGTTTTGAGACCACCTCAGTGGGTCCCACCACATCTAATCAGCTTTTTCCAACCCCCCTCCTAGTAGAGAACTTAGATTGACTCTTGGTTTGACCTGAGTCATTGTGGACCCCACCTAGAAATAGCCATATACTTTGTCCCATTTCTGTGTTCTTTTTAGGTTTTGGATTAGCTTACTGTGGCTTAACAGCTTATCTACTGAGCTTAATTGGCCATTTTAAGCTTTGACAAGTCCAAAGTACCTATTAGAACCAGAAAAGTCCATAGTGGGTCCCACACCAGCTCATTTGAGCTTATTTGTCCATTTGGTCAACCAAAGTCAACTGTGGAGGTAATAAGCCCCCACAGTGCTTATTAATAAGTTTTAAAATTATTGTTTTTATTAAAGTTACTTATTTTTATGTATAATAAAGTTTTGTAAAATAAAAATCCAGAAAAAACAATATAAAATTAAGTGATAGTTTCTATTTAATTTAATTTAATTTTAATTTTCATTTTTATATTTTTATTAAGTAATCTGTATTTTAATATTTTTATTAATTTCCTTATATATTAAAGTATTTTTCATAATTTTCTTAGATTTTTATATTGTCATTTAGTATTTATTATAATTAATAATAATTTTATTAATAATTAATAAATAATTAAGTTATAAATAGCATAATTAATTTTTATATAGTAACACCTATATTTTATAATTTTCCTAGCTTTTATAAGTCATAATATAATTTTAGTAATTTTTATAGAATTTTTACTGTTCATTTAATAGTTTTTATAATTTAAATAGTTTAATTGGTAATTGTTTAATAATTAGAATAATAATTAGTTAACTAGTTTAAAAATATATAAAATAAAGTTTTTATAATTTTTTAGGATTCCCATGATGGTTAATTAGATATATAAAATTTTTTCATAATTTTCTAAGTTAGTTTAATAATATTTGTAATTTAAATTAGTTTAAATAGTTTAATTAATATAAATAGTTTTTAATTAATAGAAAATTCACAAAAAGACAAAAACATTTATTTTTATTTTTTATACTTTCTTCAAGTTCTATTTTAAGTTTAGAAAATATTTTTATAAGTTTTTAGTTTAATTTGTAATAGTTATCATTTTTAGTTTGATTTTAATTAAAAAGTTAAATAGTTATTAATTAAATAATTAATAATAAATAATATAATAATCTAAAAAAATAGTTTTATTTTTAGTTTAATTTTATTTTAAGTTTAAGTTTATAGAATTTTCAATTTTAACCCTTGTAGTTTATTTTTCTTAAAACTCACCTTTTTCTCAGTACGCAGTCGCGTCTGATTTTAAATTGGTGTACGTTTTAAATACCTAGGTTTCACGTAATCATTAATTTAGTTTTCCTAAAGTTATTTTAAGTTGTAAAACCCTAGTTAACCACACACACACACTTTACACCCTTTCCTGTTCACGTTCACTAATCACAGATTCGTTTATAATATCACATCGCACACCTCGTTGGGACTTACGACCCGGGAAAACACTGTATTCCTCGGAAGCATTTGCCTTAGACGTTTGACTTGGTTGACCATCACCTGGTAAACTTAGTTGACTGTTTGAGGCGAATCATACACACATTTTTTTTTAGAGGATATATACATATATACAATCTTGTGGGTTAGTATCTCCCCCACACTTAGGGTGAAAACCCTAAGTACATGCTACTGTTTTTGATTACCGAGTCGCTAGCTTGACTCGACCCCGAATTCATTTGTCCATGGGGAAGCATGATGTGGAAGAGACAATCTGCATCGGACTTTCATTCAAGATGTTTGGATAAACATTTAAAGCACGTGAAAGTTCCACACCGATGAGATATATAGACACCCGGCTTACAAATGATACATGAAAATGCCGGGGTCAAAGATAGTGTCCTCATTCCCGAAGGAGTGAAGAACAGGAGAAATCACCTGGTAGGTGAAGGAAAGAAGAGAGATCTGAATACCAATTAAAATAAGAACTTCCTTCTTAAGAAATGCATATTCAATTGGAAGAGGCAAGTCCTTAAGCTCGATCTCAGGAAATTTACCAGTTTCCTCAACTGATTTGATTTCCTCATTATGAAGTTGTTTGGGTGGAAGAGGGGGAAATGGATCTTCGTTTAACAAACTTTCTAGAAAAAGAATGTCCCCCTCAGGATCAAGATAATTATCATCAACTTCGTATGAAATTGAACTATCTTCAGTCATAAAAGCCTCGAATTCGTTCAAATCATTTTCACTTTCCGGAGGAAGTGGATTGATCTGAGTGAGTTCAATCGAAGGATCATGAGTAGGTAAGAATTCTAACTCTCTCAAATCCGCTTCAAAGTCAAAGACTTCATTTTCATCCCTTGGTGGGATGGGATCCATATGAGAGAGTTCGTCAGCGAACTCTTCAAGAAGATAGTCAACATTAGACTCGGGAAGTGATGCCTCAACATACTCAATTTCTCCATAAGATGTACAATCATCGTTAGAATCGGAGAGAGTATCTACATGATCTTTTGAAAAATCAAGAGGAGGAGGGATATCACACATATGATCAAAAATTCCCTGTGACTCACTTGGGATTGAGACAAGGTCCGCAACACTAGACTTTATGAATTCATCAGATTCCTTTGCAGGAATTGTGTCAAGATGCTCGTCCCCCATGTTCAGAGAGTGAGTGGGAACCTCGGGTGTGATAACAGCAGACTGAGGGAGTTGAGAAGGACTAGCATACATGGATTTTATAATTTCCATTTGTTCAGCTGCTAGTAATTCTCCCATACTCTTTTCTCCCTGATTTTCCATGGAAGGAATTGCAACAGATGAACTCGATGAATCATTTTGAATAATAACAACGTTATCATCATCACTGTCATCATCGTCATCAAGAAGAGCAGCATTGCAAAATGCGGCATGTATTTTAGCTGCATGCTCTTTGACCATTAATTCCTCCATTCCGTTTCTAACATCTCGTTTTTTCTTTGCAAATAACTCAATAGATGTCTCACGAGAATTCTGAAACGATGTAGTAGCTAACTCCTCTTTAAGTTCTTTTAATATCTCAAGAGCCTTTAAACAAAGGTCCCCGGCAGCGGCGCCAAATTTTGATTGGTGTGAAACAGTCAGATAATATCAACCAAAGGATGGTCAACAAGTCAAACAGTCTAAACCAATCCTTCCGTGGAATACAGTGTTTCCCCGGGTCGTAATGTCCCAACGTGGTTGTGATGGTATTAAAAACAAGTTTGTGATCGAGTGAATATGAACAGGAAAGGGTATAAGTGTGAGTGTGTGATTAAACTAGGGTTTTATAAAACAAAATAACTTAGATAAACTATTAGAACGATTATGTGAAACCTAGATATCTAAAAACGTTTAATAACTAAAAACGCGTACGTTTAATTTAATTCTACGTAAACGTACGAAACAAAAGACAATTTTAACTAAAGTAGTAATTTGCATACCTTAGGGGCTTAAATGCAAATTAAATAAACTTAAAATATTTATTTTATAATTACTAATTATTTAATCACTTATTATTATTTAATAACTATTATTAATTATCTAATAATTCACTAATAAATAAGAAAATGTAAAATAAGTCTAGAAATAAAAAATTAAAATTTCTAAAAGTCTAAAATATTATAAAACTTATTTTAAAAATAAAATTATATTTTTACGATTATTTATCAAATTATTATTAATTATTAACTATTTAATTATTAATTAACTAATTATATTGATTTAAATTATTATAAATACTAAAAAGACTTAGATAATTAAGAAGATTTTTATAAATCTAATTAACCATCACAGGAATCCTAAAAAATTATAAAAAGTTTATTTTATGTATTTTTAAACTAGTTTACTAATTATTATTCTATTTATTAATTAATTACCAATTAAACTATTTAAATTATAAAAACTAGTAACTGAACAGTATAAATTACAAGAAAATTTCTAAAATTATTTTATGTTATATAAAAGCTAGGAAAAATATTAAAACTAGGTGTTACTTTATAAAAATTAATTATGCTATTTAATACTTAATTATTAATTAATTATAAATAAAACTAATATTAATTCTAATAAATACTAAATGACAGAATAAAAATCTGAGAAAATTATTAAAAATACTTTAATATAAAAGGAATTTAAGAAAAATATAAAAATACAAATTACTTAATAAAAATCTAAAAATGAAAATTAAAATTAAATTATATAAAATAGAAACTATCACTTATTTTTATATTGGTTTTTCTGGATTTTTCTTTTACCAACCTATTTTATACCTAAAAATAACTAACTTTTATAAAAGCAACTTTTTTATAATTTATTAATAAGCACTATGAAAAGCAATAAGCTTCACAGTTGACTTTGGTTGACCAAAGAAGCAAATAAGCTCAACTGAGCTTGTGTAGGACCCACTATGGTAAAATCTAATTCTAATAAGTTAAGTAAACAAGTGTAAGCAAGTTTCAACCGAATAACCTCACAAGATAAGCAATTTAGCTCAAATAAGCACTTCCAATTACCAACTGTCACTCAGAATTGGGACAAACTTTTGTGAAACAGTCAGATAATATCAACCAAAGGATGGTCAACAAGTCAAACAGTCTAAACCAATGCTTCCGTGGAATACAGTGTTTCCACGGGTCGTAATGTCCCAACGAGGTTGTGATGGTATTAAAAACAAGTTTGTGATCGAGTGAATATGAACAGGAAAGGGTATAAGTGTGAGTGTGTGATTAAACTAGGGTTTTATAAAACAAAATAACTTAGATAAACTATTAGAACAATTATGTGAAACCAAGATTTCTAAAAACGTTTAATAACTAAAAACGCGTACGTTTAATTTAACTCTACGTAAACGTACGAAACAAAAGACAATTTTAACTAAAGTAGTAATTTGCATACCTTAGGGGCTTAAATGCAAATTAAATAAACTTAAAATATTTATTTTATAATTACTTATTATTATTTAATAACTATTATTAATTATCTAATAATTCACTAATAAATAAGAAAATGTAAAATAAGTCTAGAAATAAAAAATTAAAATTTCTAAAAGTCTAAAATATTATAAAACTTATTGTAAAAATAAAATTATATTTTTAAGACTATTTATCTAATTATTATTAATTATTAACTATTTAATTATTAATTAACTAATTATATTGATTTAAATTATTATAAATACTAAAAAGACTTAGATAATTAAGAAGATTTTTATAAATCTAATTAACCATCACAGGAATCCTAAAAAATTATAAAAAGTTTATTTTATGTATTTTTAAACTAGTTTACTAATTATTATTCTATTTATTAATTAATTACCAATTAAACTATTTAAATTATAAAAACTAGTAAATGAACAGTATAAATTACAAGAAAATTTCTAAAATTATTTTATGTTATATAAAAGCTAGGAAAAATATAAAAACTAGGTGTTACTTTATAAATTATGCTATTTAATACTTAATTATTAATTAATTATAAATAAAACTAATATTAATTCTAATAAATACTAAATGACAGAATAAAAATCTGAGAAAATTATTAAAAATACTTTAATATAAAAGGAATTTAAGAAAAATATCAAAATACAAATTACTTAATAAAAATCTAAAAATGAAAATTAAAATTAAATTATATTAAATAGAAACTATCACTTATTTTTATATTGGTTTTTCTGGAATTTTCTTTTACCAACCTATTTAATACCTAAAAATAACTAACTTTTATAAAAACAACTTTTTTATAATTTATTAATAAGCACTGTGAAAAGCAATAAGCTCCACAGTTGACTTTGGTTGACCAAAGAAGCAAATAAGCTCAACTGATCTTGTGTGGGACCCACTATGGTAAAATCTAATTCTAATAAGTTAAGTAAACAAGTGTAAGCAAGTTTCAACTGAATAACCTCACAAGATAAGCAATTTAGCTCAAATAAGCACTTCCAATTACCAACTGTCACTCAGAATTGGGACAGACTTTTGTGGCTAAATTAGATGGGGTCCACAAGGTTTTAGGTAAAACCTATGGTCAAATCTCAAAGTTTGGTAGGAGGGGGATTCAAAGGAACTAAGTGGTGGTAGTAGGGCCCACTGAGGTGGCCACAAATCACCACCAAAGTGGTGGTGATGGGTGGGTTCTGCTGGTGCAGGGGAGATACCCTTCCCTGCAAGTGACTTTGAGGGTGAGTGGGGCCCAGTGTAAAAATCACAAAAATGAAATGATGGTAGGAACTTAAAGACAAGGTGGTGGACTATTATTCCTACAAAGCACAGGGTCTGAATTGTCACAGAAAAATCACAATAATTCCTTGAGTTATTGAGATTTTCTGCAATAGCACAATTTGAGTTTTTGTAAAACTTAACTAGTTTGACTTTGGTGAATTTAGATTAATTCCTAGTGACTTAAAATGTAATTATAAGCTATTATGTAACTACTTTAAGCAAGCTAGACTAGTTTTAACCCTAAAATGATGATTATGCTTAACCTAACATTTAACAGTTAAGCAGACAAAGCACATGAGATTGATTTTGAGTTTTTCTTGTTTTACCCCTATGTTTTATTGACTAGACTGAGCTAATATGAGTTAGTGAACATGTATCAACCAATATTACCAGCATAACCCAACAAGGACTCACTTTGCAGTCTAAACCAAACACCCCCTTATGTGGGTTGTTTTACTTATTTATGGAGCTAAACACTAATCTAAACCCTAAACTTACTTGATTACTGTATAATAAGATAAAACAAACTCAAATAGGCATAAGTAAACAACCAAATACAACAAAGTACCTTAAAATACTAATATGAGAAAACTGAATGCAATATTCTTACATGAAATCCAAGCATGAAGAAAACTCAGTACCATGAATTTAATCACACCCTATTATCCCCCATAGGGACCAAAAGTGTAAATTGCAGAAATTTTGAGGGCTGAGTTTGTGATTTTTCTAAAGTTTAAATAAGGACTAAACTTGCCAAGATTGAATAGTACAAGGGTATTTTTGATATTTTTCATTTTTTAAATACCCGGGGACTATTTTTGCCAAACTGTGAAACTTCAGGGACCAAATGTTTAACTTCTTCAAAACTTTCACCCAGGAATCAAATTTGACAACTTGTGACTTTCCAAGGCCAAAAGTTGACTTTTTATCCAAAATATTTCACCAGGGACCAATTCTGCCATTATTTAAAAGTCCAGGGACCAAACATGTAATTTTGTGAAACTTTACACCAATCCTGTAATTACTCCAAACTTTTCACCCAAGGACCATTCCTGCAAAAGATTAGTAGCACAAGGACCAAAATTGATTTTCTCAAAGTTTTTACATCCCAGGGACCATTTATGTCAATTTCCAAAGTATAGGGACTAAACTTGTAATTTTATGAAACTTTGCACCAAAGGACTAAATATGTAACTTTGTGATTTAAAAGGACCTTTGATGACTTTTTCATGTTTTTAGAATAACCAGGGACTAGTTTTGACAACTTTTGAAACTTGAGGGACTGAAACTGCCAATTATGCAAACTTTGTACATTTTTCATCTGTTTTTGATTATTTTGCATTTGAAACATATAAAACACACTTCTAAGATATTTTAAGTATTTTGATGCATATTTGAGTGTTTTTGGATGTTTTGGCAGCTCAGATTAGTATAAAATGATGAGTATTTAGACACTCATCAGACATACCATAAAGTTGTGATATTCCACGTGGATAGATGTTGTGACACTATCACACAACTCATTAGATGAACATATACTCTTTGGCTTACGTATCTGCCAACCAAGTCATACTAGATGGCATCAATGGTATTTTTAGCCTACTGCATACTTTATATTTAAAATCTTTGACCAAGTCAATGACTTCATGTGTATGTTTTACCTAGAAAACATAAACATTAAATATTTTATTATACGTCGTAAGTGTACATGTCTTTAACAAGAACACATAACAAATTAACGTCTTTACTTTACGTTATAAGTCTTTCAACAATTAACGGAATTGATGTTTATGTCTTTACAAGAGATCTAATCATATTCAACTAAAGTAATTATGAGTGCCGACAATTGGCCTCAATAGTAATTTCAAGTTAATTACATACTTCATGATTATGAATTTACAAGAAGACATAATCATATTTACTAAACAATTCAACAAATATGTTGAAGTAGCTTTTCATGTTATCTTGACATTTTTTCTAATTAGGGCAACATACATTTTATGTGTATAAGTCCTAGTAGAACCTTAGTTTTCTTACCTTGCAGTCAAGAAAAACCACTAGACATATTTTTATATGTTGTACCTTGCACACAATTAAGATTTCTCCCACTTGTGCATGGAACAACATCATACAAGTAAATATGACAGTGTCACAGATAACATATGATTTTAGTTAAAATCAAAATATAGATGTGTAGAACTTTTATCGCTTTTATAATGAATCATGCATAACAATTTTATTGATAACATTTCAGGAAGCAACATCAAGAACGCGACAAGTTATCTAATAAAATTTATGCAATGGTCTTCATAAAAACTATGATGCTTCACATGTGGAAAGTAATGCATTATTTCAAGACAATCTAGAAATAAGATGGTCAACTATTAAGTTAATGGAGCTTACAGCTCCCACTGGATTAGAGAACATTACATGTGTTTCGTCACTAGTTATACAATCACGTAGCTCCCACTGGATTAGACAACATTATAAGTGTTACTTCACCAGTGGAGAGTAAGTGACGATTGGATACTTTCCTTTTTTCTTTGAAAATCTACACATTATTGCTAATGTGAGTCACTTTGACTAGTAAACATGTACTTAGGTATTCAAGAAAGTGCATCAAGTTCTAACATATAGATGATGGGTTAGCCATCATTTTAAGATTGAAATTAGGCATGCAGTTCCTCCATGTTTATTGGGTTAAGACACATTGCTAGGTAATCATGCTAGTAATTGCCTTTACCACTTTGCGGTTTATTGATATTTCCGTTTTCTAATTACTTAAACTCATTTTAGTTTGGTAGCTATAGAAAACGTGTTCTCTAGTTATCCAAATATCTTATATTTCTTCAAGGTTTTAAAACCGGAACTAGGGTTATAAAACGAACTTGATGAAATAAGATGTGCAACCATACTTAATCATTTTGACTTTTACAAGACATCACAATTTCTAGAGTATGTGTGCAATGAGTTTGATTAGAATTAGGACAATTCAAATATTCCTATTATGGTTTTTCCTCATAAAGAAAAAGGATAGGAACGAGCTGAGTCTCTTTCTTACAAGAAAAGAGAGACTTAGGGTCCGCTTGGTTCAAAGTGGGGAAAGGGAAAGGGTAAAGGTAAGGGAATGCAAAGGAATAAGTGAGGTGGGTAATCAATACTTTACCCCCCCCCCCCCCCCCCCCCCAATTTACTCTATAATGGTTGATTACCCAGTACGGGGTAATCAATCCCATACCTCTAACTAACCAAGCACAAGTATTTGAGGGAGGTGGGCCCAAATCAATACTTTACCCATTCCCCACCCCCTCTTAACCCCCCACCAAGCACCCCCTTAGTTTGATCCTTTTAACAGGAAAAGAACAAACTTTTGTTTATGTTTCGTGTTGCATTAATTCATTAATTGAATTCACAAAGTTCATATTTAGTATTTTCGATAATTATCCTTTTATAAATTAATTACCCCATGTTTACAAATTAAAACAATTAATTTACGTAAAAGGCTAAGATCCACATTGTGCTTCTACTATCACATTAGTTGATCTGCTAACAATAGTAGATTCAATTGGTAGGCGACGATCACCAATTGTATTACATGTACAACTCTTAGATCCTTATGGGACTCATGGCATCTAGTGTCAAACAACTAGTGTCATGTAGGCATGTTTAGTCCCATCTTTGCCTCGGGTCAAGGTCTCACCGCTTAACTCGATTAAGTCATCCAATTTGAGGATGTGCGAGAATATATCTAGGTCTCACGCATAGAGAATAGTCACCTTGGGTTACAATTCAACCTAGGTCCCATGCATAGGCAAAAGGTAATTGCAAGTGTTCTCAACATTGGACGGCATGACTTAAATTTTTACGGGTAAAAGTTTTGATGTGAATCAAAAAAGAAAGTACGAAAAGAGCATGCATTCATCCTTCGTAGCACAAGTTAAAAACTTTTCTTAACTTAAGTCTAATCATTGTTTTAATTTATGTGTGTCAAGTTGTCCATTTTCATGACTAATATACATCCTACGTGGATAATAAGTTTAGGTGTTATTTAAAAACAATGATTTCAACTTTCAAAAACTTTGTTAAACTAAATCAAAAGATTTAGTTTTGAAAATGGTTTGTGTTTCGTTATAAGTTTATAGAAAACTATTTGCAATTTTACATATGATCACAAGATATATAAAAAGCAAAACCAAACACACAACCACAATATGCAAAGCCTCAACCGATGAAAAAACCTATGCTTGGTCTCGTGAGCCATCAGGAGAACCAAGAGTCAACTAGGGACAACCACACAACCACACGGAGGACTCCCACTTGCTCCAAGACAATCAAGAGCAAGTTGGAAGCCCATAATGCACATGAAAAGTAGTTGATGTCCATCCAGAATTTATGTGTTCGGGGGCCCAAATGTCCATGAAGGAGGCTTCCCCGGGCTTAGCTCAAAACTAGAAACTTGTAGGCCCATGTCTTGGGTACCTGCAAAAACAATTTCAACCAAAAATACCTTACCAATCGCCGGGAAACTCCGTTTTACCAACTGGTGTTCCAGCAGTCATTTTCCGGCAAAAATGTCTTTAACTCTTTCGCCTTTCACCACCAAGCCACGATTACATTATATTGAAAGTAAAATACAACTAATCTACTTTTAATCAACTGTAAAAGTGCCCAAAAAATGGCTACAACCTAAAGAATATCATTACATAAATGCCGAAACAAGTGGCAAAACCCCAAAATACGAAATTAAACAACATACACAACCATTCAATGCACAAGTGGTCTAGGTTTTCATCGGCTTTACATATAAACATAATAATACTATAATATTATGATTAAAACATGGTGTTGGCTAACTCCATGGACAAACATGCATGTATTTGCCATGGAAACAAATTAAATAACAAGAAATAAATTGTTAGCCAACGAAAACGAATAAATAATTGACAAGAATTAAAACCCCGTTAGGTACGTGTTTCCTATGACTTAAGGGTCAAAACCCACTGATATTAGGACCTTCCAAATACCATTTAACCACAGAAAATATGGCCTTAGGGGCTGAATTAAAACCGTTTCGAAAACCGATAAAAAAAACACTCGTTTTAGGCCATTTTTCACGTACCCGACAAATAACCAATTAGCGTATGCATAAAAAATGGCCATGGGACCAAAAATTACAGATCATAAGACCCCTAAAGGGTCATTCTATGAGAACAAAAATTGGAGCCCTAGGGCTTTTTTAACCATGACTTCAAAAATCATAAAAAAACACCTGTTTTAGCCATTTTTATGCATACCCGATAATCATATGACACATATGATGGCTCGTGATACCACTATAGGTGATGTTAAATAAAATGAACATAAAAACATTCAAACGCAGCGGAAGAACATCACCAACAACGGATCCATATTGCCATATGATCAATCAATAAGATAAACAAGATAGTTATACCTTTGTAGCGTGCACCGGAAATCACCACCAATATCAATACCCACGAATTGTATGAGAAACCCAAATGATCAATAAGGTTGATCACCTCTAAGTGTGAAACACGCTACACCTCATTGGTTACCCCTTTGATGCTAGTCCTTAACCCCGTAACCTTTCAATTGCCTTTGAATAAACAAGATTCAAAGCATGAGATCAAGAAAAAAACCAAACCATAGATGGTGTTTGTTTTTGCCGTGAGAATGAGGGAGAGAGGGGGGAGAGAATTATGGAATTAGTTATCAAATTATGAGGAGATAATCCCTCATATATTTGACCAAAAATAAAATCACCAATCCCCTATTTTTAGCCCCTAATGGCTGGCCCCTTATGGGCTTATATGGGCCTCCCATATATTTTCCAAGTCCAATAGATTAAGTCAATTACTTAATCATTAGAATCCTGATAGAGTTCCCGAGTTACGTAAGGTTATTTATATATCGTAAATACAATAAACACGACGTATAGAGAGATACTTAAGTGTATATGTGTTTGACCCCATAGGCTCACATATGTCTAGCCATATAATTATTTATTATGACACGAGCATACTCTAACCGAAATTACCACTTGTTTGAACATTTTCCATAATAGAATCATCTATCTCATCAAGAGCAGCAAACACATTAGAAGTACTAACCACATTACAATAAAACACATTAAATAATAATTCAAATAAAATTAAAACATTACAATAATAATTAAAAACTTGATATATAACACTCACTTATACCTTACTTGCCCTAAAATCACTCTTACCCCAACCCTAATCCAAACTATGTGCAGCCACATTTCAATCAAACACAAACACAAATTACACCATATATTTATTTTTTTTTAGATAACCGAACACGAAGAACACATTATTTATCCTTGTTACACTCTATCCTTCTTGCTGCTGTTTGAAAGACGAACACCAAACACACTCTTATCTTCTAATAAAAAGACCAAACCATACACTCCTTTTATTCTGTCAATTATTTTCGTTTTACACGACAAGAACTTCAAGAGTATTTGGCTTCACGATCTTGTTAAAGGTCTTAGTAGGATCTTATATGTTCTTTTTTTTTGTTTAACCAATTCAAAAGAAGAATGAAACAACCTTGTTCTTGTTCTTCTTTTAATGTTTCAGATAGTAAAAAAAAGAAGGTGCTTGCTTCTATAGATCTGTCATGGTTTCTTGTTCACAAGGCTATGAACTTTAAAGATTAGTAAATGTGTACGTGAACAAAAATTGAGATATTTGCTTCTTTGTTTTTGAGTTTTGGATTGTATTTTGATATAGACGCATGACCAAGGTCGAGTTCTCTACCGAATTACATACTCGACCCACAACGACCGAATGATAAGCAGAGGTGGCGACCCATTTCTACCCCCAGCGACCTGATGGTTGAGTAGTTGACTGACCCATTATTCCTAGCCTAAAACCCACACGTTTTACATTTTGAATATTATAATTGCTGAAAAATATTGGGGCTTTTGATTTAATGTTTGATTATGGTTTCAGGTTAAATGTTTGTGCTTATAAACCCATGAATCTAAATCATTTGATTTCAAGGGTTTATGTAAGAACTATAGCTATTGTGACATACTTAGTTCGGAACAAAAATACTTAAATTATGAAAAGTTTCTAACTTGTTTTTTTGGATGGAGTTGAGTTTAATACATATCTCAAATTCTCTAAAGATCCAATGAACAAATCATTGTCACTTATTTTTTAATTAAAATTAAAAAGGCTATTTTTTTTTTAAATAAATTATTTTGCAAACGGTAAATCGTTAAGCGATAAAAAATACAACATCGCGACGAGATTTTTTTTTTTATCATTTAGTAGACGGGTAATTCGATATACTTTTGATGAACTTTTTTTTGGAGTTTTGTTTTAGTGTTAAAATTTGCGTCTAGAAACATCACATGTGATTTGTTGTTTTAGAAATCATGTGTGATTTTACAAATCACATATGATTTCATAAACAACATGTGATATTAAGATAACAAATCACATAAGATCTTTCTATGAGTAATTTTATGTAACATCCCGAGCTTTAAACAACATGTGATATTAAGATAACAAATCACATAAGGTCGAGTTCTCTACCGAATTACATACTCGACCCACGGCGACCGAATGATAAGCAGAGGTGGCGACTGGCGACCCATTTCAACCCCCAGCGACCTGATGGTTGAGTAGTTGACTGACCCATTATTCCTAGCCTAAAACCCACATGTTTTACATTTTGAATATTATAATTGATGAAAAATATTGTGGCTTTTGATTTAATGTTTGATTATGGTTTCAGGTTAAATGTTTGTGCTTATAAACCCATGAATCTAAATCATTTGATTTCGAGGGTTTATGTAAGAACTATAGCTATTGTGACATACTTAGTTCGGAACAAAAATACTTAAATTATGAAAAGTTTCTAACTTGTTTTTTGGATGGAGTTGAGTTTAATACATATCTCAAATTCTCTAAAGATCCAATGAACAAATCATTGTCACTCATTTTTTTAATCAAAATTAAAAAAAGCTATTTTTCTTCTTTTTTTTAAAATAAAATATTTTGCAAACGGTAAATCGTTAAGCGATAAAAAATACAGCATCGCGACGAGAATTTTTTTTATCATTTAGTAGACGGGTAATTCGATATACTTTTGATGAACTTTTTTTTGGAGTTTTGTTTTAGTGCTAAAATTTGCGTCTAGAAACATCACATGTGATTTGTTGTTTTAGAAATCTGTGATTTTACAAATCACATATGATTTCATAAACAACATGTGATATTAAGATAACAAATCACATAAGATCTTTCTATGAGTAAATTTATGTAACATCCCGAGCTTTAAATATAACTCAAAATAATATTAAATTGATTTTAGAAGTGCCCTTTTACTTTTTTCAGATCATTTTGTGCTATTTTTACTCTTAACTGATGAACACTATAATCGAGCTAATAAACATTGTGATTTTTTTAGAAAACTGATAAACATAGTGACTTTTTTCTTCTGAAAACGTGATGAACAATGTCATCTTTTCTAGAAAACTTTTTTTATTTTTTTTTTATTTTTCTTTCTGAAACTGGTTTTTTTAACACCTGATGAACAACGTGATTTTTGTTTCATCTCATTTTTATCAAACACCAAATCCCACTTTTTCATACATACATACATACACACACACACACACACATACTTATCCTAGTAGTGTGTGCATATCTCTAATAACCGGAATATTCCAGTCAATAGATCTAACTCATCAACCATGCAAACAACGTCGTATTGGTGTTACATATGCTTCATCACAATCACTAACACAGTCATCTGTCCTCACTGCGACACCGGATTCGTCGAATCGGTTGACCCTCACGCGCCATCACATTACTCATATATGAGACTCCGTCTTTGCCAGAGACGTAACCACCACTACCACGACTGGACTCTGTTCGATCCGATTTCGGTTCTATGCATCGTTACCGACTCTCACGCGCTGCCGAATTGAGGGTTTGAGCTTTTTGACGACGACGGAGCTGGTAACGGTCTACAGCCGTTGCCAGAGATGATGTCTGAGTTTTCAATGGAGATGATGTACAGTTTGAAGGATTGGTGGTGGCTGGAATATATGGATGCACTCGTTAAATGTGTGTGTGTGTGTGTATGTTTTTTTTTTTTTTTTTTTTTTTTTTTAAATTTATTTGCGTGTGTGTTTTAATGTGTGTCTTGTTATTCTTTCGCTTTTTATTTGATCAGCAACCTTGTTAGAAGACTATCAAATATTTTCTTATTTTAAATGCATAAATAACATACTCAAACGTTTGGGTCATGTTTTGAGGGCTATGCTAATGTAAATAACCAGACAATGTTATAATGAAATTGTTATATATCTGACTGCGAAATGTCACAAAAATGTATTCAAATTATGAGTTATTTTCAATATAGGAATCAAATTTTTTTCGTTTCATGAAAAGTAGGAAATAATTTTTTTTTTGACAATTTGGCACTTTTTGTTAAATATTAATGATTCCGTTAAGTTTTACATTTCATGTCTACAACCGTTGCCGCCACCAACATTTATTGCGGCTGCCACCAATCCCACCTACCTACTAATACCACTATCAACCGACGCCGCCACCACTAACCCCACCCGCCACCACCAACCTCGCCCACCACCACTACCCATCGCTGCCACCACCAACCCTACCCAACCACCAATACCACCATCAACCACCGCCACCAAACATTGTCATTACGTCTACTGTCACCCCCTAACCAACAATGTTAAAATTACACAAATTACCCCACCGCCGCCATCACCGCCATGGTGGTGGTGGTAGTTGTGGTGGGTTGATGGTAGCGACGGTGATTAGTGGTGGCAGCGACGTCAGACTTGATATCTGAAAGATAACGAATAATCGTTAAATATATAATAGAAAGTACCAAATTGAAAAGAAAAAAAAAAGAATAAATAAATAAAACCTACCTTATTTTAAAACGAGTATGGCCCCGGTCCGCCGCGTTGCGGCGGGGAATTATAGTTGCCGGGAGAATTTAGGTAGGATTTTAAAATAGAAACATTGATGTAAAAAGTTTGCGCTAGGTCGAAGTTGGATTTCCTTTTACTTGGTACTAAAAATTATGTGACATGTTGATTTTATTTTGTCTTACAGTGAACTAAGATGTGAAACCTGAAAATCATCGATGATTGCACATGGTATAAGTAAAGCAAATATACAATTTATATCAAATAGTATCCACTACAACTTAAAGTTTGTATAAAATATACAATCATCAGAAATGGTGGTATTTCTGGTTCTGCAGGATGGTTGGCAAAACACCTTACAAATTCTTTCCTATTAGCATGCTAAAATAATCATAAACATGTATAAATTTATTGCAATACCCGTTTCCGCCTACTTACATCTTATTATACCGACAAAAGCATAGTAGCCCACTTCATGGATCCTACTAACTTGAATCCGTTGTTACTGCCAATGGCGAACCTGAAATTATATCATAGTAACAATGAGACCCTTAAAATGGCATATAGAAAAGCACATAATCAATAATACTATTAAAAATTTGCATAATCAATAAAACCATGGGATTCCCACTATGATTACTGAGGCCAAACTTATGATTAAAAATTGCGACCAAATATTCTCCATTGTGTCTCCTATTTATGATAATAACTTGAAACCAGATTATGATTATCAAATAGTCAAAAAAATTTGTTCTTAAGTTGTATATCAAGTCAACCGTCCCATATTTAATGGTATACAGTCATCGAGAGAGTTTTTTTTTTGCAAGAACGGGGAATACCTCTTAGGCACATCTACAATTGCATGAACTGTCTTGCGTTCCTCCTGTTGTGCCCTATATGCTTCAAAAACTTCTTCGCATGAGTTGCAACAATCCTCCGCCGTCTGGCTAAAAATGGCATATGATTGCTACTGTGACAGCAGGATTTATGGGTACAGTGGAGCAACATCCAACTGCACAAATCATGACAGTCACAATGACCCCTCCGCCCACCGGGTATTGAGGCTCCAAGTTGCGAGACCTTATGGTCATCCTTCGTACTAAGTGTTGTTGCTGCAGATATCACAAACACCAGACAGAATATAGGCACTATTTTCGGCATCACCTAGCTGCAAACTGTTTTCGAATATTCGCGAGCATATAGTAAAATTAATAAGTGACTATGGAAGCGGTATCTTACCTTGCTTAAAAAGCGAGAATGGTACACGTGAAATAAGTGACTATGGAAGTTGCCAGTTTTTTGGTGTTTCAGTCATGATAATCGTAGCTCACCTGCTGTGTCATTTTCGGACGATGGGCAGGCGGGGAGTTTGAGGCATCTATATCTGATAGTGATGGAGTGGCACATGACTTGGATGACAGTGGTAACTGGTGCTTTCTCGAATCGTTGTCAGGTCATTGTAAGTAGCAAAGTAGTACTAATAGGTAATATACATAAAAATCAGATACTATAACAGCAAGTTTCTTGGCAAACCGGCTCTTTTCGACCAATCTCAGACCAAGCATATCACCAACACTATCCATAATCATAATTTACAAATATTCACACTGTTTCAAATTTCTATGAAATTCGTTTATGATTCTAAAAAAATGACTCTTTTCCCAGTTTTTTTACCAAGCAACCTATTGTGACAGCAACAACTTTTTAGGCAAAACGGTTATTTTCAATCAATTTCAAACAAAAATGTGTCAGAACATTGAAAGACCTCAAGTTTATACGATACCCCTTGAATACCCATTACCATAAGTAGCAGTATTAAAGATAATTCTGTAACTTACAAATGCTGGTGGCTCGTAGTTCTTACCATTTTCACAATGCGATATTTGCATAGGTTTTCCATTTTCTGCAGGAAGGAAAGTCCAAGCAGAAATCCTTTGATTCAACACCAGCAACTACTTCATCCTTGAAAGATAAAACCACGATTATCAGCCACACTGTCATGATGACGACATAGTAGTTAAACTTCTAGATGTCGGCTCTGTTTCTTAAAAAAAAATGTATTTTTGTATACAAATTTTGAGTTAAAACCAAATTCAGTTTTAATAGAGGAAAGTACCAGTGGAGATGCTAACAATGCAGTCCTTGTAAAATTGTCAATAACTATTGCTGAAAAGCGTTTTTGGAAAGGTAATTACCTCGGCTTCATCAATATTGGGTGCATCTGAGCTAGGTTGCAGGTTCAGGATATTGTTTGGGACGTCGATCTTTTCTGTTCTTCTTGGCAGCCGTGAGGCTATGGATGCCCACCTGGATAATCATTGTTCAGTTTTTGCAGCAAAATAAAAAGAAAATTACGGCTAAGAACCATTTAATCTACACTTTACACATTCTTGACAACTTTAAGTCTAGACTGGTAATGCTTAGAAAGTTAGTCCAAGTCGTAGAAATTACTTTTAAACAGAACGTGCTGTAAATTCCCCAAATAAAGATTCAAAAAATTAACAAAAAAACAGAGATAGTGAAGTAGTTCATTACTTGTTACCGAGTGAGTTGTGCTTAGTTCTTCTACAGAACTAAATGTGCTTCGTTTGATATTAGGCCGAAGATAGTTCGCCCATCTAAACCGATGACTTTTTCCACATCGACGAAAATCTATCATATAAACAAATGACCCTTTTAGCCTCCAACGAATACCTAATTACCAAGGCTAAAGCTTAAAATTTATAATGAATAATGTGTTAAAATAACACAAAAATGGTAAGATATTTACTTGTGAATACATGGAAGTGATAATAGAAAATATGCCTACCCAACCATGTTTCTGCCATACTATCTGCAGCCGCAAATAAGTGTGCTGTGGTAAGAGGGAAACGGGTTGCGTCTATGGGATTGATGACAATGGGGAAACAACCTTGGTTGAAGCATTTATTTACAAAGGAAGTTAGTTCAAAAAATGATAGTCACCAGAGCTGCATCTTTAATGCCTAAAACTACCTTAATAATTTATATATTAAACTTTGCTTACCCATTTTGATTCGTCACCAAAATAAACCCGTTTTGACCAGCTACCCAACCCAATTTGACCAGTTATGATGACAGTACCCTTTCTTAAAGTTTGTTTTCCATCTGTCGATGCATGGTTTGTAGTGGGATTTGGATTGACTAATGTCTACAACTTTTTGTATAGAGTTCAATGCATCTAAAAAAAAGTATAAATCCCTGAAAGTTATCTAAGATGAAGAAAATGTGTACCGTGTAACGGAAGCGGTTCATTGCTATCAATTCTCAGTCTAACGTGAGTCGATAAACTCATTTACCACATTCCTAACTGAGCCTTGCTTTTTCTGCCTATGAAAAGCCCTACACCAGATGCCAAGGCCACCCGTCATAAAAAAAAAAAGTTATTTAGCACTCATATTCTATAGGGCTAGTAATGTTATATATTTCTATGTATTCAGCTCGTATTGATCAATATAGGGCACGTTACACGGTTCATTGCTTTTTAATATAGGGCACGTTATCCCATACTGGAAGCGGTTCATTGCTTTTTAACGTGATTTTTAATGTTGCTTTTTAATGTAAGAGATGCCAGTAGACAACAACATTCAAAAGCACGTTATCCCGTACTCGCTAGCAACATTCTCGCCATATGTACCTCTACAATCTGCGTGAACAGACATGGTTAAAATCGCTACATCATGTTTGTGATTTAGAAATATTAGGAGAATGTGAAGACCTTAGGAAAAAATATATAAGCATACTTAAATTTTAACAACTATGAGTGTAACATACGTATAGACATATGACGCCGATGCCGTTTGGTTGGGGCATTTTTAGCAGCCAAATCGCCTGCCTCACCTTCCGTTGGTCATTTGACTTTATCTTTAGCAAGGCAACCTGCATAGGTAGCAGGCTGAGGGACACACAGAGACTGTTGTCCATATATTGGAGAATCATTTGTTCTGAAAAAGTTGTCTGGTGTTTCCGGAGAGACTGTTCCACTCAGAAAGTTGAGGACGACTTGTCCATGACATATACCTACACAGGGTGATGTACAAAGAGTCAACATTTACTTGAGCAACCGCATTGACACTATAGCATGATAAAAGATACGAAAACACAGACCGTCATTTAAATTAGAATATTGAGGATGTGTGTTAACCCCAGCGAAAGGCACTCCGTTCCCAAAAGAGGTATCATCAACAAACCCACTGCTGGTGTCATATATACCTGAATAGTAATAAAAGCCCACGTTAAACATACTGCACATTAAAGCAACCAATATCAGTGGAATACAATGAATAAACAACACATTAATGCAGGTTCGGTCATTTGGAATAGCTTCGGACGCCAACCTTTTAGGAAAATCTCTTCCTGATATTGAGAGACTGTCGTCCATCTTTCTCTTAATACCATTAGTCCAGAAAACCCGTTCCCGATTTACAGCCTCTTTCCCCAAATTAGTTGTAATCAACCGATATATACAGAAAACTTAAACTTTACCTGAGTTTTAAATAGGAGCAACATTAACAGCAAACAAAACTTACACCTTTTTTAACAAATTTATACCTTTTTCCATCCTCGATAATCAGATTGTTGCAGAATAAGATAGGGTTCTTCATCTCATCTCCAAATTGAAAGCTGAACCATATGATACAATAAAACTTCAAAGCTTAGATCTTTAGAAAAACTTTTACAGCTTGAATTTATATTACTTCTAATGCAAATCATAACACACGACACAAAAGCTTTTTAATTTCCGATAACAAACTTGAACTGTTAGAACAGACCAAAACATTTTAAAGCTTTTTAAAAAGATCATATCAACGCTTAAATCTTTAGTTTAAACCAAAGGTTTAAAGCTTGAAACTTGTGTTTCTAACAACAAATCTTAGCGGTTAGAGCAAATCAAAAAATTTTAAAGCTCTTTAAACCAAAGTTTCAAAGCTTGATTTGGTAAGGAAAACTGATGTCTTCTTTCCAGCAACTACAAAAAACCTCAATACGCAAATTTACAAAGCTCAATATGCAAATTTAGTTGTTACTTCCAGCCTTACATGACTAAACTCAAAAAACCCATTCAATAAAATAAATTGTCTATATACGTTTAGTTCATACTAATGTCAGAATTTTTACAGCTCCATTAAGCGACTTCTAGGATTAACTAACTTTAATCCTAAATTCAATTGCAACAATGCAATACATCAAACAAAAACTTAAATAAACAGCATTACCCAATATGTCAGAAACTTTCAAAAACTTGACAAATTACTCAGAAGGTGAATACCCTAAGGTCTGTTGTTTTACAGCCCAACTCTGCATTGTTTCAGCATTGGGTTGACTCGATGTAACTGCTCCAGCATCCATATATTCAGTTTGACAAAGACGTGGATTCCTGTTACAAAATAATTAACCGTTATTTTATAACATTAAATCTATAACTATCTAAACCTGTGAATATAAAAACCGGTATGATAACTGGTACCTTCAGCATAAAATCGGCAGGATAAGTGAGCCTTTCAATTTTTTTAAAACAACCGTTCATGAGAATCTCGCAGTTTATGTATGTCTAATTGGTTAATACACATGTCCAATTGCATATAAGTGATACAAAGGAGATTCGTCTTTAATGAAGCTCAACATAACCTTATCATATCAAAGCGCACGACATAAGGCATAAGCACTCAAAACATTCAAAAACAACAAAATTATAACTACAATTTTAACAACAAAATTATAGCAAAATAGAAACATACCGATCATACGAGTTAATGACCTAAATCCACATGGACTTTTGAACACTAGTTCACTTGAGTTTTTCTGTTACTCGGGTGTTCTTTTTCTTCATGATTTTGAACTTCTTCATATATATATGATGGTTAACTATTTTTAAGGGACAATAGATAAATGCTAGGATTGTTACCGTTTTGATCTTGGAAAACCCAACATCATAATATAAGTTTACATGAGGTTCATTCTTAAGACTAAATGGAAGTAGTAAAATCCTATTGTTAATAGTGTAAAAATAAGAATAAACGGAGAATGACACGAGTATAATGGAGCATCGCGCTAAAAAAACAACCCAATAAGACCCCAATGAGGAATGGGGCGGGTTTGGGGGAGCATCTCGCCCAACGGGGCACCCCGATAAGATCCCCAATGGGGAATGGGGCGGGTTTGGGGATGATTTTTGTAATCGGGTTTGGGGATGGGGATGGCCGCCTCGCCCCAAACCCGCCCCATTGCCATTCCTATCCATAAACATTGGTAGCAACATTACCACTAGATGCTATATTAGCAGTAGCACCTTCATCTAAATCAACTATAGGTGTATTGAAATTACCACTTGTTTGAACATTTTCCATAGTAGAATCATCTATCTCATCAAGAGCAGCTGCAAATGCATTAGAAGTACTAACCACATTACAATAAAACACATTACATAATAATTTAAATAAAATTAAAACATTACAATACTAATTTAAAACTTAGTATATAACACTCACTTATACCTTACTTGCCCTAAAATCACTGTTACACCAACCCTAATCCAAACTATGTGCAACCACACATAAACTCTTTCCTCTCAATCAAATAACCATACACAAAATAAAATCAGTCCTGTTTTCTTTCTTTGATCTTAACTGAACACAAACACAAATTACACTATTTTTAGATAACCGAACATGAAGAACACCCTATTTATCCTTGTTACACTCTATCCTTCTTGCTGCTATTTGAAAGACAAACACGAAACACACTCTTATCTTCTGATAAAAAAAACAAACCACACACGCCTTTGATTTTGTCAATTATTTTTTGTTTTACACGACAAGAACTTCAAGAGTATTTGGCTTCACAATCTTGTTAAAGGTCTATGTAGGTTCTTATATGTTCTTGTTTTTTTTAACTGATTCAAAAGAAGAATGAAACAACCTTGTTCTTTCTTCATACAAAGCCAACCGGGAACCTTATTTTGACAGATCAAACTAGCTAGGATTGAAGATCGGTCATCCATTCTGCCGCCCACCCAGACGCGGTGCCTTTTCTCATTATCAAATACCGCCCTTTCTTTCCTCCCCGCTATTCACGCATGAAGATTCTTCTTTTAATGTTTCAGATATTTAAAAAAAGAAGGTGTTTGCTTCTATAGATATATGATGGTTTCTTGTTCACAAGGTTATGATCTTTAAAGATTGGTAAATGTGTGAACAAAAATTGAGATCTTTGGTTCTTTGTTTTTGAGTTTTGGTTGAGTTTAGTTTTGGATTGTGTTTTGATTGTCTGAATTTTGTTTTGATATAGACACACGACCAAGGGCGAGTTCACTACAGAATTAAATACTCGACCCACACCAATCGAATGATGAGTAGTGGTGGCGACCCACTTCTACCCCAGCGACCTGATGGTTGACCATAGTCACATGGAACGGGGATCGTTCCGGTACAGGGCCGAGGATTGGGATCGTAATTCGCTAGGCACCTAGAATTTGGTTCAATTGGGGGGGGGGGGGGGGGGGGGGGGGGTATGTTCATTCGAGATCGCTCTGGTACGATATTCCAATAATTAATAAATTTCTAAAACCCACACGTTTTACAATTTTGAATATTAGAATTGATGAAAAATATTGGGGCTTTTGATTTAATGTTTGATTATGGTTTCAGGTTAAATGTTTGTGCTTATAAACCCATGAATCTAAATCATTCGATTTCAAGGGTTTATGTAAGAGCCATAGCTATTGTGACATACTTAGTTCGGAACAAAAATACTTAAATTATGAAAAGTTTCTAACTTGTCGTTTGGATAGAATTGAGTTTAATACAGATCTCAAATTCTCTAAAGATCCCATGAACAAATTATTGACACTCATTTTTTTAATCAAAATTAAAAAAGTTGCTTTCCTTCTTTTTTTGAAAATAAAATATTTTGCAAACAGTAAATCGTTAAGCGAAAAAAAAAATATAGCATCGCGATGAGAATTTTTTATCATTCAGTAGACGGGCAATTCGATATACTTTTGACGAACTTTTTTTTTGAGTTTTATTTTAATGTTAAAATTTGCGTCTAGAAACATCACACGTGATTTGTTGTTTTAGAAATCATGTGTGATTTTACAAATCACATATGATTTCATAAATCGCATGTGATATTAAGATAACAAATCGCATGTGATATTAATGTAACATCCCGAGTTTTAAAGATAACTCAAAATAATATTAGATTGATTTTAGAAGTGCCCTTTTTTACTTTTGTCTGATCATTTTTTGTTATTTCTACTCTTAATTGATGAAAATTGTGATTTTTTTTAGAAAACTGAAGAACATAGTGAATTTTTTCTTTTGAAAACGGATGAACAATGCCATTTTTTTTTCTAGAAAACTATTTTTTTTTCTTCTGAAAATTGGTTTTTTTAAACACCTGATGAACAACGTGATTTTTGTTTCATCTCATTTTCATCAAACACCAAATCCCACTTTTTCATACACACACACACTTATCCTAGTAGTGTGTGTATATCTCTAATAACCAGAATATTCCAGTCAATAGATCTAACTCCTCAACCAAGCAAACAACGTCGTATTGGTGTTACAGATGCTTCATCACAATCTATAACACAGTCATATGTCCTCACTACGACACCGGATTCATCGAAGCGGTTGACCCTCATACGCCGTTACATTACTTAGATTTGAGACTCCGTCGTCGCTAGAGACGTAACCACCACTACCACGACTGACCCTGTTCGATCAGGTTATGGTTCTATTCATCGTTACCGACTCTTACGAGCTACCGGATTGAGGGTTCAAGCTTTTTGACTAGGTCAGAGCTGGTAACGGTCTACAGCCGTTGCTAGAGATGATGTTTGAGTTTTTAATGGAGATGATGTACAGTTTGAAGGATTGTTGGTGCCGGAATATATGGATGCACTGGTTAAATGTTTTTTTTATTTGCGTGTGTGTTTTGGTGTGTATCTTGTTATTCTTTCACTTTTTATTTGATCAACAACCTTGTTAGAAGACTATCAAATATTTTCTTATTTTAAATGCATAATAGCATACTCGAATGTCTGGGTCATGTTTTGAGGGCTATGCTAATGTAAATAACCAGAAAATGTTATAATGAAATTGTTATATATCTGACTGAGAAATGTCACAAAAATATATTCAAGTTATGGGTTATTTTCAATATAGGAATCAAATTTTTTTCTTCTCATGAAAAGTAGCAATTTTTTTTTTTTTTTTTTTTTTTTTTTTTTTTTTTTTTTACAATTTGACACTTTGCGTTAAATATTAATTATTTCGTTAAGTTTTACATTTCATGTCTACAACCGCTGCCGCCACCAACAACCCCACCCACCCACTAATACCACTATCAACCAATGCCGCCACCGCCAACTTTACCCACCACCACCACCCATCGCTGCCACCGCCTACCCTTCCCTACTCACCTACCAATACCACCATCGACCAACGCTGCTAGCCTCCATCGCCACCAAACATTGTCGTTACGACTACTGTCACCCCTTAACCAACAATGATAAAATTACACAAATTACCCCACAGCCGTCATTACCACCATGATGGTGGTGGTAGTTGTGGTGGGTTGATGGGAGCGATGGTGATTAGTGGTGACAGCGACAGCAGACTTGATATCTTAAAGTTAATGAATAATCGTTAAATTTATAATGTTTGATTACCTAAGGTCTACCCTAATTCACTAACGGACAGTGTATCTGGTCGTGTGTAGACTAGTAAATGGTAAAACCGAGGTCGTCCCAAGAGCTATGTGGTGCGGATTTTATCTAAGTCTAGGTGTCACGTTTTTAAACTGTTTGAGAGTTGAAATGATTGATAGAATTAAAAAAATTGCTGAAAATAAAATAACTGAAAATGAAATAATGTTGTGAGCAATAGGGAGAAAGTGACTAGCCTATTTAATCGTCCTATATTGTTCTGACTATTTCTCTATGAAACTATTCGAATGCAACAAGTGGGGCAGACATATGTCACTAGAGTCCTTTGGTCGATTTTCCTAGCCTATCTCCCTAGAATCCTGTCAGGAACCAAAGGCACTACCCTCTGTAAGTAAGGCGATGTATGGTAGACTATTTTGAGTCATTAAGTGCCACTACATGCTCGACTTATCTTTGTATGGCCTGGCCCTTTGGATCATAGACCATACATCTAACTACTTAAGTTTATCCAACCCGGAACATGGTCCTTTGGTAGATTTGCACACAAGGTCAATGACTAGTACTTACGGTCTGCTTTCCCATTTCCCTCACAACTAAACTACATTATGGACCTTTGGTCGATTCTCCTAGTGTACCAAGTACAACCGGTTTTTCAAAACTACCGCAATTAGAGGATCTAATGATAAACTAAGCATGCACACACTAGAAGCATTATTAAATAGTACGAAAACGTAATCATAACAATATAAGATTCATAAATAGGCTAGCACCAAAGGTGCTTAGCCGATCATGTTGAAAAGTACAGCCGAATCAATGTTTTGCAGAAGAAATGAAGACATAATTCGATAATGTCATTAACACAATGATAACTAAGACTTATAGTGTTTCTGGCGTGATCTCTCCATTGAAAATGCTCCGTATGCTGTTGTGAAATGCCTTGGTAGAACCCTCCTTCGGTCTTTGCTTTTTTGGTGTTGTAGGAGATGTTACAAATGCATAAATTAGGGTTGTATTTATAGGCCCAACACTGCTACGGCGTAACTCTATGAGTTGGTTGCGCCATAGCTAATGTAATCTTAAAATGATCTTATCCAATAGCAATGGTTACGGCATAGTTGATGTAACTGGTTACGCCGTAACTTCTTTTAGGGTTTCACTTACGTCGTAGTCTTCAAGTGTGGCTACGCCGTAGCTTAATTCTGGATCTTAGATCACCTTCGGTGTCATCACTATGCCGTAACTCAACATCATGGTTACGGCATAGCCTTCATCACTAGGAATTCTTCCAAGACTTGAAATAGTTACGACGTAACTAAGGATTATAGTTACGCCGTATTCCTTGGTTCTTGTTGACTTTAGTCTTCATATTTGAATTCCTAGCTACGGCGTAATGGAGAGTGTAAGTTACGCCGTAGCTTTCTTCAGCATATTATAGTTGTGTATCTTTTGCGAGTTCTTTCTAATTTCCGCGTCTCTTTAGCTCTTATGCTTATTCATAACCTGGATACAAAATATAACAGAATCAAAGTATATATCCTAATAATAAGTACAAATAATAAGCATATTAGGGGGAAATTGACACTTAAATATCAGGACTATTTGATGTCATCAACTAAAAAAAAAAAAAAAAACTACCTTACTTGAAAATGACCCCCGGCTTGGTTACCATTTTGTGCCATTTGACCAACCAATAATTTCATTATAGTGCTTAGTTTTATTCGACAATAGGATTGAAAAAACCAGGTAGTCATGAAATTTGTCAATTGAGTAATCTTTAAGTTTTATCACGTTATTAAGTTTAATTTTCAAGAAGCATACCAATCATACGAGTTAAAGACTTAAATCCGTATGGGCTTTTGAACACTAGTTCACTTGAGTTTTTCTGTTACTTGGGTGTTCTTTTTCTTCATGATTTTGAACTTCTTCATATATGATGGTTAAGTATTTTAAAGGGACAATAGATAAATGCTAGGATTGTTACCCTTTTGATCTTGGAAAACCCAACATCATAATATAAGAGGGTTGGCAACGGTCACGGGAAGGAGAGCACGGTACCGTGCTACCGTGCGGGAACACCGCCACCATCCCCGCGGTACCGCACGGTAGCCTTCTGGCACGGGAAGTCTTCTGGCACGGTAAAGGAAGCAAAATTCGAACGTTGGAGCTTTGGACCGTTGGAGGCTTTGATAGCCTTGATTTTTTTTTGACCGTTGGTTTTATATGTATATAAATAGTAGTATTGTGCCAACAACAAGCAACAACAATAAAACAATCAACAACAACAATCAATAGTATTTAAAAAAAAAAAAAAAAAAAAAAAAAACGTTTTCTTCCCAAAAAAAAAATACCGAGCAAAAAAAACATGGAGCCAAAAAGAAATAGAGATTCAAGAAAAGGAAACAGAGTAGCGAGGGGTGCAAGTCGTCCTCGAGTTCAATCATTTTCTCAATCACAAGATGTTTACCGCCCCGAATTTGTCCAAGCTCCATCTCCATCATTTTTCGTTCCCCAACAACCCTTCCCACAATTGCCTCAAAATTTCAACCCGTTTGAGCCGAGATATACCCAACAAAAAAGGCGTGAACCGAAGAGCGGTCCGTTACCCGTTCGTGATGATAGCGAGGATGATGAAGATTATGATAATGTTAATTTGGTGCCCGAGACACAACCGATGAATGAGGAGGTTGAGGAAGCCGTACAACATGAAGAGGTTGAGGTACCGCGTCAAAGTCAAAGAAAACCCGCTAAGATTTGGACGCCCGATGAGGAGGAGGCGTTAGCTAAGGCTTGGATTAAAATTTCGGTGGACAAACAAGTTGGGGACCGTCAAACAAAGGAAGGTTTTTGGAAACGAGTTCTAAAGCATTTTAAAAGCCTTATTCCAAGAACCGAACACACCAAAGATCAATTGAACTCGAAGTGGACTCCTATGAATGCGCATATCACGGCGTTCAACGCATACTACATACAAGCGGTATATATATTTTTTTGTACATACGTACATATTTTTTTTACATACGTATATATATAATTTTGTACATAAGTTTATTTTTTTTACAACGCATACTACATACAAGCGGTATATATTTTTTTTTACTTACGTACGTTTATATTTTTTTAAGGTGCGCTTGAAAGAAAGTGGGTGTGACGATCTTCAAGTTTACGAGAGAGCCCAACTTGATTTTGTAAAACAATTTAGGAAAGCTTTCGCGCATACTAAAGCGTGGCGCATTCTCAAAGATCAAGAAAAGTGGAAAGCACAAGCGTCGGCTGGTCAGACTCAAGAATCCACGGGATCGAGCAAGAAAAGAAAGTCGTCGGAGTCAAGTAGCGCTCAAACGCCAACAAACGAGACGCCAATAAACGTGGAAGATTTCAACTGTGACTTACCGAACTTCAATGAGAACCCAACTCCATCACGAACATCGAAAGGCAAAAAAAAAGGTGAATTATGAAGAGTCAAGCCGAAGTTCGATTCGTGGTACCCTTGCAAGTTACACGGCTGAAAAGCAAAGTTTATTGCAGGCGCAAATGGAGGCTCAAAAGAAAAAGGACGAAGAGTATTTGAAGTTTCTTGATGGGGAGACCTACAATCGTGACATGAAATTCGTTATGGACCAGCACGACAATATCCCAGACTCGATTTTTAAGGACTTTGTCATCAAAAGGAAACGCGAGATATGCGCCAGATACGGTTGACCATGTAGTTTGTAGGATTTAATGTTTTTTAAGTTTTTAATGAAAATTTAGTTATTTTATGTTTTTTAGGAATATTATGTAATGTTTTATTAATTTTAATGGAATTTTAGTTTTTTTTTTTTTTTTTTTTTTTTTTTTTAATGGAATTTAAAAAAAAAGAAAAGAAAAAGAAATGAAGTGAGGGATGGTGGTGTGGTGCCACAAGTGATGCCAACAAAAAAATGGGTGATGGATGAAAAAAAATAGGTGAGTGATGTAACATAAAAAGATTGGTTGAGAGTGCGGGATGGTGGTGTGGTGCCACAAGTGTTGCCAACCCCCATAATTCTACATGAGGTTCATTCTTGAGACTAAATGGAAGTAGTGATCCACGAATCTAACATGTTGAGGGGAAGTTTCATATCACTTTTTTTTTTTTTTTTTTTTTTTTTTTTTTTTTTTTTTTTTTTAATTTGAAAATTTCATATTTACCTAAGCATATTTTTAAAATATATATACTACTATATAATGCATTTGATATTATTCTATAATTAGAAATGCTTAAAATTCATACTTTTAATTGCTTATTATCGAAGGACTTCAAAATTAATTGGTTATGAAGCAAGTTGGTTAGGAAGTTTGTTATTAAGCAGGTTGGTTGTTCAAACTAAAATTATTTGGCTTAACCATCTCTACTTATAAAGCATAAAGAAAACTAAATGTAGAACCGAATAACCAAATAACCGGATAACGCAAAATATAATGACAGGTACACGCCGCCACATTACGCAAGTACCGTTCTAGTGATATATTATGCATTTAATGATTGTATTTCGAGTATATAAGAAATTAATTATGAAAATAGAAGGAGATATGAAATTTATCCTATATTGATAGAATAGAAGATAGATGTTCTTATGAAATTTGATAGAATACAGCCATACAGGCAGCCAGGCACACAGCCCAACTTGAGCCTTTTACCAATTGACAATAAAGTATTTGGGCTTAGGCTTATTACATATTAACATACCATGCACTTAGCCCAAATATGTAACTCGCTACTAAAAGCAAATAAATAGGAAAAAAAGTGTTAATTAAGAGTTTAAGACACAAAATATTCACATAAGCTTTTGTCATTAACATCCTTTTGTGTCATTCTTTTTGCACAAAAGTAGAGACATCTGATTTTTATTTATAGTGCAATGAAATTATTTGATAGTAGACTTATATTCAAAATACTTTCCTAAAACAGACTACAAGCACCTATGGCGGCGATTGTGGGTCGAGTTCCACCGGGTGTGTACTTTTTTTGTTGCTCGTTTGCCCCACCTCTATGTAAATCTAAATTGAAATACAAGCTTTTTTTACTTTTTACTTGCATTTTGAATCAATGATTAACTAAATAGTATCAAACTAAAGTTTATATCACTATCTAAAACTGAATAGCATGAGATGCATTCTGTTTAAAGAAAACCCCAAATTAAAATATTGCATATTCTTATAGGATTTTTTTTCTTTACAATATTGTCATGATTAGTTTCACCCTTTTTCATATTTGGCCGACCAACCAAACTAAAAAACAAACAAAAATAATACTGTAATACACAAAAGAGTCAAAGTACCTGAATCTTTCAATTTTATTGTTGTTTAATTTGCCATTATCTCTGAGCTTATCCCTATATGCATTTCATAACGTGTCAACCTACTACTGGTTTTCTTAGGGCCTCTAGCAACTTGTTAGTGTGTCTCTTATACTGAAACTAGATGTATCATATTATCTCAAAATAATTGTTCTGTTTTAATTTTTAAATTTTTATTTTATTTTTAATTTTTATATTAATTTTTTTTTTGTATTATATATTTATATGATACTTAATAATAATAATAATAATAATAATAATAATAATAATAATAATAATAAGTAAAGAAAAATAATAAAAAGTTAAAGTTAAAGTTGGAAAAAAAAATAATAAAAAAAAAACCTAAAAAAGTCAAAACAGAAAAAATATTTTTAGGCGAATAAAGTAAAAAAGAAATTTAAACTTTACTTGCTAGCAAATGGTTGTATTCTCATTCACATCACCATATGTTATTTGTTTAAGTAAACTACCAAGGTTGTCGTGTATCTAGTTGACATTTTTTTAGTGAGAAACACAACTTGAAGTGTTTTTATATGTCAAGTGGAGTAATACTTTTGGTAGTTTATTTTGCATATCTGTGTTAAGATCATTGTGATTTTGTATTCATTTTCTTGGATTTTAGGAACGAAAAATATACGGCATATAAAACAAAAATAAATTTGTTTAAAACTTAAAAATTCTAAAAAAAAAGTGTAATGTTTAATCCTCAAAATATCATTTTAAAACTTGAATTTCTCACTTAAAAAAATTCATAAAATGTTACTTACAAACCATTTTTAAACCTCATATCTACTACTTATATAAAACAAGGTTTTGAAAATTTGATCTCTTCCTGTAAATTCATTTTGATCAGATGATCCTAATTTCCATGTTAGCATTTAGTGGGTCAACAAAATAGCCCACATTCAACACCCAGTCAACTAATAACTCGGATCTCTATAACCGAAACCCTTCAAACAATCACCCCCCCCCCCCCCCTCCTAAAAAAAAAGTACGGCTACAAAACTCCATGATCCACAAACAAAAGTTGTTTCGTTCATGATGCTAAATGACGATCTCCACAATTATTTTAAGAAAAATCAATTAATGACGATCTCCCTAATTTGATTTTTCTTAAAATAATTGTGGTTTCATTGATTCTTTGATTTGCGGTTTGTTTGATTGATTAGTTAATGAATTTATATCATACTATCACTTTTATGTTTATTCAATATAATTGTGATGAGATTTCTTTTTAAAATAAATGTTGTTCATGATTGTGTTTAGGATAGGGCTGAGCATCGGGCGAAAACCGGACCGGACCGACCAAGACCGGACCGGACCGAGGACCGAGAACCGGAAAAACCATAGACCGAGACCGGACCGAATATGGTCGGTCCGGTCCAATTAGGCAAGTTTTTTCGGGTTTTTGGTCGGTCCGGACCGGACCGGACCGGACCGACCGGACCGAGGACCGAATTTGGCAAAAAGCTTAGACCGAGGACCGGACCGAATGTGGTCGGTCCGGTCCGGTCGGTCTCGGTCCGGTCGGTTTTGTCGGTCGGTCCGGTCCATCCGGTCCGTTTGCTCAGCCCTAGTTTAGGATGCAGATGATGAAGCATGAGGAGTTGTTTAGCGGAGGTATTTTGTATACAAATCATTGTTGTAAAGGTTGGTGTCAGTAATTTTGTTTAGGGTCTATATTCAATTAATTGGGTCCATAGTTAATCATGATTCTTAGTTGACAGCTGTATTTTGTTTTCAGAGTTACATTCAGCCGTGATGGAGCTTTTTGTTGACAATGGCTATTTACAAATTACAAGGTAAATCACTCATTCACCCGAAAGTATGTTTCGATTGCTCTAACCATTAATACGCTTATTTTTTTTGGACTTATCAACTTATTTGTCAAGAATATGCCTGTTGTAGTATTTGGATAAGCTTATGAGCTTAGTTAGTGATGTCTATTTTGGTCATTTTACCAGAATAAGCTTATTCAAATATCTTAATTCTTAAATGTAGTTACTCTATTAAAATATAATAATCTAACCCAAACATTGGACTAATAGGTCTAATGTTCAAGAGATGTTTCTCACTAAAACAAGTTTGATGTCAAGCAATCCCCATTCTCAGAAAATGAAAAGAATCTCAGAAGTGTCATGTAACAATGATATTGTTTATTCCATATAGGTTGTTGAAATTGGGAAAGCTCATAAGCTCCTTTTTAGTTTAAAAACTTTTTATAAACATTTTTTTATTATGGATGCATATACGTGATCTTTCTTTAGTATACTTTACCGTCATACATCTGATAATGTGTTAAATATGTTGTTTTCATCACAAAATATATGTTGGATCACTTAGGCAAGCAACATATACAACTACCATACTTGGTACATTCAGTTTATACTTACGTTTCTGTATCATACTTTTACATATGATAGTTGGATTAAAGCATTTGGTTATCAACTCTATTAGCTACTTATTCGGGGTATTAATGTGACCTTTTCCTAGTATGTTTTAGGATTTTGACAAACAAGGCACTTGAGGCCAATGATGGAAAGCCCATGTATGTCTCTCTATCAGAAAGCTTTGTGTTGGTAAACTGCTGGAGCCATTAGAGCCTGTGTGGGAGCTGGGAAGCCCTGCTGATTTGGCACTGATTCATATGCAGGCCGATAAAACGTTATTTGATCCGTATGTGGAAAGCGTATTTTTTGTTATAAAGAAAGGCTAAATGTTGTGGCCACATCCGTCTTGTCCAAAATCTTGATGTCATTTATATACAGGTAGTTAACCCTCTGAGAAAATGGGCTTCAGCTGGTTTTCGACTAATTATTATAGGTGGTCAAACAGGTGTGTTTAGTAGTGGGTCAAAATGGATACTCTCTTTACATTCATTCCAAACAAACAGATCTCATTTTTTTTAATTTCAAGACGATTAAGTCATGGATGAGCAAGTCTAACTAATTTTTCATTTTGTCTCTCATTATATTTTGTAACCATGCGTTTATGTATGTTTATGATAGAGGATCTCATGTTTGAGGTTTTTGAATTCAGTAGTTTCTTACTCTTGCTTTATTTACTCTTTTATTATTTTTTTGTTAATGTTATCAGAATTACTACTATTAGTAACAATCTTTCATTGCAACAGGTGCTATGAAATCCAAGAATGGAAGCATGACTACCTTGATTTTGGGAGCGTTGCCACAACCACAGTTTTGATGGGCAGAAGGAACGTGTTTAGACCAATCCCGAGCAGTTTACAGCTGCATCAGTTCAGGTAGAGATATCCTTTAATGAACTTACTTATAGTTGTTGTTTTGTTAGTACAAGAAACTTCATTTATTTGGGTGTGTGTTACTCATCTTTAGACGAAAATAATTGCCTATCGTTTGGTGCCGATGTGGTAGCTGATGATAAGACAAATTATGTCATTGACTTCCTTATTATTTTAACGACATCCATTATAATTTATAGGCATGGCATGATGCATGTGAAACTACATATCAAAAGTACTGGCACCGGTCATAGGTACTTTAAAGGAAAATGACGGTTTGATTTGTGCCCCATATACGAAGGTCTCTGTCTTCCTTATGCTTCATTATATTGTTGCCGACCAAAATATATGAAGATCGTAAAGTTTTTTTTTTTTTTTTTTTTTTTTTTTTTTTTTTTTTTTTTTTTTTTTGTTTTGTTTTGTTATTGTTATTGTTAAAAGGTATGCTTAATGGGGGACAACTGTGAGGATAATGTTGATTTATGGCTATGGTTTAGAAGCTTTCCAAGAGGCTGTTACAAAATATCGAGTGCTTGGCCCTACAATAAGTAGTTGTTGATGGCTTAAGTTGCGCTCACTTACAAATCATAAGCACTAGGTATGAGCCATGATGGCACTATTTTCATGGTCTAATATTTTCAGTATGATAACCTTTTAATATGCAAATGGATATGAGGGTGTTTGGATGTGTGACATTAAACTTATTCTCGGATCATTATTTGTGTTTGAATAAAGTGAATATGATTTTGGACTTATGGTAATCTGATTATCTAGATGTGAGATATGATGGTTCATCATGTAGGGCATTTGAGATGTTAACCTATACCACATTTACCCATTTGGCCTGTCACCCAACTTGCATTATGGTACCTCTACTTTTTCTAAAGTATTGGACGTCGGCCGTAGGTGAAACCATATGAGCTTCTTATAACTAAAACACTTATAAATCATAATTTTTTTAAGAAATATTCACCACAAATAAGGCTGTCAACGAAGGTAGTAATGGTGGGACTGTTCGGGGTTGATACTAATCTTAGTAGCCCTAATAACTGTGGTGAAGGGATAAAGAAACTGATCTCTTTTGCTAGTGTTATTATTTCTGGAAGTGTGATCAAGAAGGTAAACTTTCGCCTACTTGTTAACGAGGAAAAACTGGAAAACTATGACTTTGTGCTTCCTAAATATGCAAGTGATAGTGTTAAGAGCAGGACGATAATTCTCTTGTTGGGTACTTTATTGGTAAGATCCTAGCGTTTCCGGTTGTCCAAAATTATGTTCAAAGCACATGGGGCAAATTCGGTTTTAAAAAACTGATAAGGAATGAGGAGGGTGTTTTCTTATTCAAATTTGAGTCCAAAATAGGCATGGAACAAGTGTTAGAAAAGGGGCCGTGGATGATCCGCAAATCGCCTATTATCCCTAATAAATGGTCTCCTGATTTATCATTGAAAAAAAAAGAGAAGTTAAAAATGTTCCGGTATGGGTTAAGTTTGATGGTGTGCCGATTCTTGCTTATTCGGAGGATAGTTTAAGCTTAATCGCTACACAAATTGGTAAGCCTTTATTATTGAATGCGTTTACTAGTTCAATGTGTGTTGAGTCATGGGGTAGAATTAGTTTTGCCCGTGCCCTTGTTGAAGTAAGCTCGCATTTTGTTTTAAAAAATGAAGTGGTTATAGAAATTCCTAAGGAAGAGGGAAATGTGTATATAAGGGAAGTTACAAGAGTGGAATACGAGTGGAAGCCACCGCATTGTATTGATTGTAAAAGTTTTGGACATGCTCTTCATCAATGTCCTAGACGGGTTCAAGAGACTATTTCTATGGATCCTCCTATGGCTGCTACTAAATCAAATACCATGGAGGATCATGAAGAGGGTTTTATTGATGTCAAGATTCGAAAAAACAAAGGGAAAAAGGTTGATAAATCGCGTCCTATTGATAGGGTTCGTCTTAATAAACCGAAACTTAGCTTTTATCGTGTTAAACAGGTGAAGTCTACTAACAAACATAATAAGGCTACTGATAATGCTAAGGGTCCTCCTATGAAGGCTAAAGATCATGGGAAGCCCTCCCCCCCATGTCAATTCTGATATGAATACTACTCCTTTGTCTAATTCATTTAATATTTTGAATGAGTTGGAAAGCGGAGGATGATGCCGATGTTCCTAATGAGCCTAATGTTATGGAAGCCAATGTAGCGTCTCTACTAGCAAATTTGGTCTAGAAAACATGATTTGTCTCCTGAGAGTTTTGAGCTTGGTGAGTTAGGTGAGTCTGATGAGGATGAAGTATTTGAACTTAATGATGATATGTCTGGGTATATGTCATCGTCTGAGGAGGTCAGCAGCTTGAAGCTGGTGATTTTGATTTTTCTGACGATTACAAGGCTCGGGTCTATGACTTACCTAGGCAACTGGATGTGTTTTGTGATCTTTTTGATATCCGGCTTAAGAATCGTGTTAGAAAGTAGATGTACTTTCTTTAGTTTTTCATAAGACCGGCATATCTTTTTTATGCGTTGTGTGGGTTTGTAGCACTTTAGGTGTTTGATTTTGCCTATGCAACGGGTCGAGATGAGAGATTTCACTCTCATCCGTCGTATTTAAATATTATTTTTTGGAGTAATATATTTTTTCGGAGAATTTCACTTTACCCAAAAAGGAGGAAAAAAAATGCCATTATCTCTTATTATCCCTATATACATTTCATAACGTGTCAACCTACTACTAGTTTTGTTGTGTCTAAACAATATATTCCAGGAGTCAATAATGCAAGGTATACAAATTATTACTTATACAGTATATAGACTATTACTTTAATAATGTAAGGGACAAAATAAGACTACGACTTTTATTCTTGGCAGACAGAAAAAAAAAAATATAAAAAAAATAAATAAAAATAACTATTGCTAGTTTATCTAACTTTTTTTTTTTTTTTTTTTTTCAATGTTGGAAGTGTTATTTTCGTTATTGTGAGCAAAGGTCTAGACTTCCCACTAGAATGACATATTTGACTTAAATATCGTGTTTTCAATCTTGTGATTCATGTTTAATATTTCAAAAGTGCACTCAGTTTTTATGAATCGCTTTTTCTTCTGGATACTTTTTTATTTAGTAATCTAATTGTGCATAATCTAGATATTTTCGATCTTCTGGATATTTTTATTTCTATTTTCTTCTAATTTTAAAGATAATCATTTGGGAATGTTGCTATTTCTCTCTCTCTCTCTCTAGTTGTATAGTCATCTTTTATTTTTATTTTGGCGTACTCATTTTTTTGAATTTCAACTTTGAAGTGTATTGTGCGATCATTTTATCTTAAATTTACAACACTTCTATTAATATGGTACGGGTAAATTGGTCACACTACATACAAAAAAATTGAAATTAAAAAGTTTTGGTAAATAGAAACAAAAATAAAAGATGGTTACATAATTTTAGAAAAATTGGCAAATTAAATACGTTTTTAAGTAATTATCCCATGTAGTTATAATAACTAATTAATATTGTAATATAGACAGGAGTAACAACTATGCTATTACTATATTGGAAGTCATTATAGTGGAAGAATATTATCATGACTTTGAATTATTGAGGAAAAAATGTCAACTCGTGTAACAAATTTGGGCCACAAATTACCACGGATATATTGGAGTTGGCTCAAACTTTTCCTGGAATGCATCATACACATCAACACTTTTGACTCGAAAAATTCCACTTCATTACACTTTATATAAACACGAACATATGCACCAAGTAGGCAAGTAACACTAGTTTTCACAAATGCAATACAAACCATAAGCACTAGTATCACTCAATACACAAAGACAAATATGCTTTTAGTTTGCTTCACTCTTCTAAGATGCCAAACATGTAAGAGTGTGAAAGCAACTAAAAAGTAGAGTATCTATCTCCATCCTGTATCGAGTGACACTAGTGCTCATAATCTGTAGCACACGGTTTGAACCACAAACTCACCGACATCAAATAAGTAACACATGCATTACGATGTTTTATAAACATAAACAACTATAAAGTGGCAAATGTAATCATGCTTAAGGCATACCTGAAAAACTATTAAAAATGCTACTAAAAACTAAGGCCAAAAAGAGTGAAAGTGGAATCTTGCTTCTTACACTAACCTTGTCATCTTTTAGGGAATGGAGATTAGAAATGCTTAATTAAAGTATGCTTGCTAAAGTGTGCACATAACATATGATTTAACCCACACAAAAGATACCATATGTTAATATATAGTATGTGCTATTTCTGACTTTTAGAGATATTATTATAACATTGCTTGGATCAATAATCGTACATTTGGTAAAATTTTATAATGCTTAAGACTTTAAAAGAATGCCAAAAAGAGGAGACAATGTCCATTTTAAGAGGGAATGTTAGGTAATCCTCCACCTTCTTTTCAACCTTTTTAGATTATGTGCAATTGGCAGTAAGACAGTAATGTCATGTAAGTTACATTTTGATATTACTATAATAACTGATCTTTTAACTTGACCGGTACTAAATACTTAAATCAATATTTGATGGTTCGTACAAACATGAGGTAATTTTCCTTTTGCTTCTGATAAATTTAGCCGTTGAAAAAAAAAAGTTGTTTTTTCAAGACTCGCAAAATAGAACAGATTTTGTGTTTATTTGAATGTTTACAAAATTAATGTCAATATGATAGATATGATCATATTTAGCGGTGTTCATTATGAAACTTATAAAAACATGTTATCCAGTTAAAATTAGAAATGATTTCTAGGACAATGGATAAAAGTTCAGAACTTCAGATGACAGACCAAGTAACATTGTGGGTCAATGGGTAAAAGTTTGTTCATCATGAGTTTGACAATGACTTGTGATTTATAATAACAATGTGGTTTTGCTCAATAAAATTTATATATGTCAAAAATTGTTGGATTTTGTTTTTTTAACAAGCTTTAAGTGTCTGTTTCTTTGTATCAATATGAATGATCTTTGATTTTTTGTTTGAATGTTAATATATACGTGATCTTTGATTTTTTGTTTGAATGTTAATATATACTTAGTATAAATCAAGCAACGCATTAGTATAAATCATGGAACAAATGGGATTTAGCCCTAAATGGAGGAAATGGATTTTCTCATGTCTTGACTCGGCTTATGCTTTGGTTCTCGTAAATGGGTCAGCAACCTCCGAATTTAAAGTTCAAAGAGGTCTTAGCCTCTCCTCTTTATTTTGGCGGTTGAAGCTCTAAACATGGTCCTCCTTGAAGCTACTAACAACAATTTATTTCACGGAGTCAAAGTGGGGAAAGACAATATTCATATTTCACACCTTCAATTTGCTGATGATGCGTTAATTATGGGATATTGGTCCCTAAATAATGCACAAAACCTCTCTAGAATCCTAAATTGTTTCCATCTTGTCTCTGGTCTTAAGGTCAACTTCAACAAAAGCAAGCTTTATGGTATTGGTGTTAACACTATTGAGTTAAACTTCCTTGCAAATACCTTAGGGTGTCAATCCTCCAATTTCCCTTGCACCTACTAGGTCTCCCGATAGGTGCAAAAATGTCTAGATGCGTAAATTGGTCCACCTTAGCTGACAAGTTCCATAAGAGGCTTTCTAATTAGAAATCTAAGTCCCTTTCTTTCGGTGGACGCCTTACCCTCATCAAATCAGTTTTTGATAGTCTCGGGGTGTACTTCTTCTCCACTTTTAAAGCCCCTACCAAAATCATCCATACTTTAGAAGGAATTAGAAGAAACTTCTTTTGGGAGGGGCGGGGGGGGGGGGGGGGGGGGGGGGGGGTGCCTTGAAAGACAAAAAAGTAGCTTGGGTCACTTGGATCAAGCTTACATCATCTAAATCAAATGGTGGCCAAGGGATAAGTACTTTAAAATCTAGCAACCAAGCAATGCTTGCAAAATGGTGGTGGCGGTTCCATAATGAGGGGGATGCTCTTTGGTGCAAATTGATCCGCTCAATCCATGGGCAACAAACACTTCCCTTATTCCTATTCGTTGGAACTAAATTCTGGCCTCTAAGGTCAATATTCTCAAATGGATAATCGCTAATATGAGGCTCCCAACTCGGGTCAATCTCGATTACAAGGGTATCGATTTAGATAGTATCCGTCGCCCTATATGTGATGCTGCAATTGAGACCGAAAATCACCTTTTCACCAAATGTGATTTATCGAAATCGACTTCGAATCGTGTCCTGGAATGGTGGGGAATCCAAAACATAAACATCACAAACATCAATGACGTAATAAGCCTTGCATATCGGGCTCACTTGCCTGCTACTACTGTTAAGATCTTTGACTCAGTAGTCCAAACCACCTTGTGGGTACTATGGCGGTTCAGAAACGAAACAACATTTTCCATCAAGCGTCCCAACAAAGATTTAATCATCAACAATATCAAGTCCTTATCTTTTAATTGGTTTTCTAGTAGGAAAAAAAAGTCTTCTTTAAATTGGATTGAGCGGTCTTGTAATCCTTGTAATCCATAACTTTGTATCCTTCTTCCTAGCATCTTGCTAGAGGTTCCCTTATTTTATATTCATTTGCCGTTCAAAAAAAAAGTATAAATCTAACTGGGACTCATTTAGGGTTCTTTTCTAAAAAGACACTTAATTATCTTTTCTTTGAATGGTAATCTTTTGTTAACAAACTAGCAAGAAGCTAGAGAAGGGAATTACACAAGTTTACTGTACAAGCAACTAAGAGAGTATAAATCCACTCAATCCAATTTGGACACAAATTTTATTCCTACTCGTATGAATGACCACAAATGGGACAACATTCTAATTTCCTCACTGAGCGTATCCTTTTGAGGAAGTTCTAGATCAAAACATAATCTATTCCGATATCTCCAAATTACCCAAGTAGTACATTGATCGAAAGCATCAAATTAAACCAATCTTTTTTTCTTAGGATCTCATCTTACTAAATCAGCTAGCCCATGTGATTAAATCACATAAAGTTCTTGGATAATTGGCTAAACGTCACCATTAGCAATCGATGTCCATAAACCGAACACTCAACAAATTAGGAAACTTAACATTTTCTATATCTTTCTTTTCTTTTGTTAAACTCTTCTTCTTTCTTTTTTTTTTTTTTTTTTTTTTTTTTTTTTCATACTTTTTGAACTATTGTTTTGTTTCTTTCATTTTCATATAGTTATACTTAGCTTTTCTATTGTTTTATGATGGAGGATTAATTTGAATTGAAGACATATTTTTCACACCTCTATAATCAAATAAAAATATGCGTCAATAATTGTCCTTCATATGCTTAAAAATGTGTACACAGTACACGCGATATTTATTTTTTAGGGGGAACTAAAATTAAGTTTTTGCATTTTAAAATATTCAGACAATCAGAATCAAATCTATATGCACTGATAGATATCATTTGCAAACGCTATCCCAAAAACGCCCTAAAAAATTCATATACAATAAGAGTCTAACAATCCTGCATTCGACAGATAATGCTTGTTATCATTTTAAAAAGACTAATTACTAATATATACACAAGTCTTCCTAAAAGCCTATGATTATAAAATTAGCCTCTCAATACTCTAAAACAATCTTGTGTACTGTGAGTGTGTCCACCACTATATTCCAAATGATATCTCCCTCACTTGGTGTGTGTTTGTGTCTCCACCCACAAATAAAAAAGGTGTCATGAACATTGATCTATAAATAGGGAAGAAACTAAGAAGTTAGCATATTATAACCCTAAGTGAAGTACAAAAATGGCAGCTACTGGTTTTCATCTAATTGTCACTCTTCTTGCTTTTTCTCACAAGAACTAATTAATATATCGGATGCATAATATATTTAGTTATTTACTGTATGTCTAGCTAGTGCTATACTACCTTTGAGTGAATGCATCCTAAGTTTACTCATGGAAAGCATTGATATAAATTTTGTTAACTATTTACAGGGAACATTCATAGACATATGTTGCATGAGAAAGTAGAAATCAAGAACCAGGTACAATCTATATCATGTGTAAATTTGTGCATGTAAAACATATGTGTTACCAAATAAAGATAGAATCCTGAGAACTTTCTATTATGGTTTATTTCAAATGAATTATATAGATGGTGAATATCGAAGAAACTGCATTTTTGGATGATGAATTTATGAGTGAGAGGATGGATTTGGAGAAAACAGACTATCCAGGACCAGGAGCAAACAAGAACCACACTCCAAAACCGCCCCAACGAGACTGAGAATGATCAAAGGTTTTAAATATTTAAATATGGGTGCTTTTCATAACCTAATTAGGGTTTGAACTACAAAGTTTGCCTCCAAGAATTAGGGTTTGAAGTAAAAAGGTGGTTTTTATGGTGACATCTTGTTATGTTGGTTCAATGGATTGTATGCAGGTGTGTGTAAATCAGGTACTCGTAATCTTGTAAGAAGCAGAAGTTATTGTTTTATGAATAAATTATGTATTTCGTTGTAAAAGGATGCATCAAATAGTATAGTTTGAATTGCAACTTTGTTTCAATTAATCTGTTAAGAAAATGTTTTCTAAATTAGTTATATTAATTGAAGTCTGAAGATAGCTAAGAGAGACAAATGAATAATTATAATCTTCCTTCACAGATACTTTAAATGAAGACTTATATATGTGAAAATTTTAATTTCTGATCCTCGATTCATAATGCTTGTCATCTTTGGAGACCTTTAAGGTAGACGATATAATCAATACTGAGTTTGGATGTGCCATATATTTGGTATTTCGTTTTGAATAGATAGAGGTTTATAGGTTGTGGTGTTGGCGTCTCTATGTTAGTTATACGTCTTGTGTCTTTGTTGTATTTCGTTGGGGTGTTTTTTTTGGGAGGGTGAGTTTTATAGCTTGGTTAACCATTTCAATTTTGGCCATTCATGTTCTTTCGAATTTCTTTGTGTTTGTTGTATCTCTAGCTTCTTGCTAGTACTAATGAAATTTCTTTGTCGTTACAAAAAATAATGCTGAGTTTGGATCAGTATGGTACGTACACCCAGAGACAATTAATCATTTTACTAATAAATCAAATCATATTGTTTAGTCTAATACAAGGATAATCTATTGCTGCATTCACTTTACCCTATATACTATTGATCGATAGTGTACATTCTATATATCTTTATGGAGTAGTACATTTAATTGACATTGGAACATTTTTATTTTGTTTGCATGATTTCTTCATTGCAAAGTTTTACATATATTCATCTTATAGTATGAAGCTATATGTATATGCAAACACACACATTATCTTTTTTTTGAAAGGTAAACACACACATTATCTATCACTTATATGTATGCATACATTTGTGTATCTTTATATATCTATGTTTGTTACAAAATAATCGATCGCCAGCTCAACGCCTCTACTCGGTGGCAGGAGGCGGGGACGTGGGGTTACGTAAGAAGATAAGATGTTGGGTAACGAAAAAGAAAAATAGCTGGCTTTCAACTATGATAGGAAATGGGTCTTACTAGCAATATTGCTAACCAAGATACATAAAATCAAAAAATTAAAAATCAAATCAGTGTAAATTTTGGAGTGCTACACTTCACAATTTTATCCTAAAGAACATGTACTGTTCCATTAAAATGCCTTAGTTTTATTGACCAACTAATTATGGATTTCATAGCTTGGAGGGTGTAAAATTTCAATGTGGGGATTCAATTTAGGCCTCAACTCTAGTGTAAGTTTCCATCTGACCATAACTTACTCAAGCTTCTAAACGTAAACGGCCAAGCCAAACAGGACCAAAACAAGATCTAGCCATCTACTAAACAAACTAAAGGTTACTTCTGATTGCCCTCATTTGTTCACGTGTGCCAATAAAACAGAACTTGTTTGCTAAGAGATAATTTAGTGAAGATGCAGGTTTTTGGACATTCCGTTTACTGAAAATAACAATACAGTAATAATTAAAAAAGATATATGTATAAAAATTACAAAAAGAACCAGCCAACTTTAAATCTTTTTATTCTTCAAAACAATACATTACAAACCATTGCCTCACACTCTGCATATGATCAAGCTTAAAAAGCAGAACCAAGCAAAAAGAAATGTAAACACAACAAGGCTAGCTTTTGCTTATGAATTAGTTTTTGCGTCCTACATCAATTACATGATATCAAATGCGAAGATGAATGCTTGTAACACAATAAAAAGTCAACTATATCTTTAATTTCTTTTTGTCTTCGCCGTACAAAATGTCAAAGTAAGCAATAAAGAACTGTCTTGAAAAATATGGGAAACCTTAAGTAGAGCATTTATCTCATTTTATATGTGTGTAAGTGGGTGAGGTGGGTCTGATGTGTTAGTCACTCACTCGTTGGAATGACGTTTATAATGCTATATCGCGTTACAATCATGCTCCCTTCATTTTCAGTGCAAAACATTATAAAACCCCATATTCATTTGCATAGTGGGAAACAAACGAAGATCAAATGGTATGGGGCAAATGGGAACCATTTGTGGTAGTAAGAACTAATCTTTCTGCCACGCTCGCTGATCAACTAATATGCTTCTACATACAAGTAGCTCGTTTCTATCATTGTTTATTTTAATTGCAATTTTATTAAGAGTAAGGATCATACAATTAATTTACAAGAGAAATAGAATAAACTATCCAATCTAACCAACTAAGAACCAGTTTCTTTAACCTAAGAATAATCCACGAGTGAGATAATACTTTGATTTCTTCGACTAACAGTCTAACATAACTTTTCTTGGAGGTTTTAAAAAATCGGTATTATATCTTTGCCATCCGGTTATAAATGTGTATACTAAGATGATTATTCTATAATTCCATGGTAACTTTATCTTTCTGGTATTAACAAAAGTCATAATTTGCACAAAAACTTTATTGTACTATTGTATTAACAAAAATTCTGCATGATATAGTTATAATGTACTACGACATACTCATGTGCTTCTGCTAAAAAATTTGAAAATGATGCCTTACCATCTTTCTAAACATATATAAACAGAAAAAGTAGAACAATATAATGAGACATAATAAAAAGACATACTTATAATAATCACAAGTTGTGATCTGGATTTGTTCATGATGAAATCATAGACCTACTGTAGATATCAAAATAAATAGCTGTAGCATTTTCACTTCTAGCTTTCTATAAACTTTAACAATTCTAAAAGTTTAAGCCTTATAAAGCACCTTTACTAAATTGCACTTATCCACTAATTATTCACCTTTTAAATTAGGGATAATTACCAAAATTGCCCGTTGCCTTGCGGTCTAGGCATTTTTAGCCCGATTTTAAAGTATTTTTTATTTAGCCAGACTTGCCCTGGGCAACAAGCGTATAGCCAACCGCATGACGACACGTGTCCTCCAATTGCCCAAAAATTATAAAAGTTGACTAAAAAACACAAAAGTTGCCCCAAAAAATGACACTTGTCATCATGCGGGTGGCTATACGCTTGTTGCCCAAGACAACCAAAGCTAAAACAGGAATATTTCAAAATCGGGCTAAATATGCCTAGACCCAGGGCAACCGGGCTATTTTAGTATTTATCCCTTTAAATTATTTAACTATGTATAACTTGCCATGTGTAAACAGTGAGTTACTTCTCAAGTTCTCATTACTCTTTGGAAAACTAACTAGCTTTCATCATTATACCACATAACTTATCACATTTACATTAAAGTATATTTTAGTTATTTTAGGCCACTCTCATACACTACAAGAATAGTGACTTTTAGTCATGTATACTTTTTGCCGCAACTAAAGTTGTCGATAAAGATCGGCTAAACGAAAAAATAAGCTATTTTCAACCTTTGACTCGAGAAAACCCTTTTAGTGACGGCAAGTTTTTCCAAACTTTGACTTTGACTTTTAACACAAGATTTTTGGGCAAAAGAAATGTATTGCAGGAGGAGACGACATGGTTTGGACATCTCAGGAGGAGCGGCATGGTTTGGACATCTGAGGAGGTCAATTGGATGTTACAATTATCATCTAAAAATGGTTGAAATGGTTTGAACATCTCAGGAGGAGACGACGCACATCATCAATTAAGCGAGAAAGCATGACTTTTTTTTAATCATTGATTGCTACTTCATTTATGTGGGCGTAGTTTCCTTTAGGCTTTCTAAGTGATCTATCACCCTCAATTGTACATATTTTCCTCTGATTTTAGATTAGAGACTCGTATATGTATATAGCTACAAGTTGTCATTTTTCTCGTACATAGACTTATATATGCTAGAATATATTCTTATAGTCATATAATCTATGAATCATTACACTCTTATACTCGTACACACAGATAACATCAAAATAATATCATATTTTGGTTATCAATATCCGATGTTTAATGCTTGATTTTATTACATTTTATATAAATTTGATACTTAATCGTTTCATATTTGCATAACAGGATTTAATGGAGCATTGAAAGGGAAAGATATGGAGACTAAGTTTGAAAAAAAATAGTGGAAAACTGCATCTAAGCCTTCTACGGAGTAGATGAGACTTTGTCACTACGCCATAAACAAGAGGAAGACTTGAGGATTAAATGATAAAGGCCCATTGTGATGAGCTTGGGGTCGGTTGTTAATTGTTAGACAGCAAAAAAGGAAAGGAGCAAAAGGGTTTATTCCCCTTCAATATATATTCATTTGATAGATTAGAAAAAGGTGTGTATCCCTTATTCTTGTTATTATCCAGTCGACAAAAAAGGAGGACAGCAGGAGATGTGACAAAGGGCAACCCCTGATGGGGTTTGCTATAGCATTCAACGAGGAGATATAACTAAAAAATAATGGTGATCATGTATAGCATAAACACGTTACAACAACAATTAAGTGTGGTTTAATTTTTTTACACATTATTGATATATTAAACTTTTACTTTTTATTGTTTATGGCATGTTAATTGCTATGCAGACTATTATGTTCTCACGTTATGTTTGCTTAGTTATGATATTATGTTTTTTATGATTGAATCCTTAAGTTTAGGGATGAGCATTTTGACCCGAATCCTGGTACTGAACCAAAATTGTACCGGTACCGTACCGAACCAGTATTGATTCTCGATACACGGTACATGACCGGTACTGAATCGAGCAAAAACAAAATCTGAGACCACTAATACGGTATCGATGCCGAAGCTGGATAGTACTGAAAAATACCCGGAATTTGAGTAGTCATGTTTTTGAATTAAACTGCTAATCCAAACACCCATCGGGCACGTTCCATGCAAAACGCTTTTTGTCGTATGTCTAGATATAGAAGATGGGATTGACAAGCAAAACGCTAGAGAAAAAGGGAAGTGAGTTATACAAGATTAATTGGCTTTTGTTGAAAATGGTTTAATTTGTTTATTTTGAGCGATTTCAAATGATTTTGGTGGAATTTTGTATGTTTTTTTTTTTTTTTTTTTTTTTTTTTTTTTTTTTTTTTTATTATTTTTTTGAACGCTTGTAAGTTACGATTATTTTGGTGACAAGTTTATTTAATAGTTGGTTGTGTTTTCTGACACGTTGTGTTTCGAAATCACTCGAAAATGCATGTTTTTTTTTTTTTTTTTTTTTTTTTTTTTTTTTTGCTGTCAAAGAAAGTTACTAGCATGAAATCTTGAATTTTTTGGTTTAAATAAAAAAGGGAAGAACTAGATAGGTATCGATTTCCATTCGATATGGGTTTGGTACCAATCTGTCATCCCTACTTGAGTTTTATTTATAATTCTAGTGGATATCATATTTGTTTATCATTAGATCCTTACGTTTTTGTAGAGATAATAATTCTTAAGTTAATAACGTACTCGAACACTATGTCACAAGCTCAAAATTAGTGTGTTAGATCAATCAATGGATGACCATTTCCTCTTAGTTGCTAGGTTATGACCTTTAACTTGACCTTAAGTATGAATAATCTATTAAAAAGTGCAAGACAATACATATAATTGGCAACTATAGGTGTCGTATTGAAACGCCCGTAAAATTTTTTATTTTTTTAAATATCGAATACTTGAAGCCTATACGCCGTATAGGATTTGCCCTATAGGTTGTATCGACCTCAACTTTTGCAAAACCACAAAATCTAAATATGGACTAAACTCATTTCGGGAAAAACATGAAAACTTTGAAATATATTTCATTAACAAAAAACATGAATGTTGTACATGAGTTTCATAACCGGAAGCATAAAATACTACGAGTGCGGGTGTTAACCCAAACACTCCAGTTTTGACCCGTAAGAATTAACATGTTCTAAATAATATACATTGATATCAAAACTTGACTGATACAAATCTAACACTTAATCGTAAGGTTTTGGGGCATTAACAAGCTGAATAACAAATAATGGTTGAGATGTCCATTACCTATATACCCAAGCATTACCGATCCTTAAATTGTCTTGTTAATCAACAAGCCCCAACGTCTTTATGACCTAACCCGCAAAACATGGAAACTAAGCACGGTAAGTCTTGATAACTTAGTGAGTAAACGGGTCTGAGCCTCAATTTGAAACGTGAGCTATAATAAATCTGAATTCCTGCATGGATGCATAAGCACAATTCTAGATCTAAGGTGCAATTCTAAACATGATCATATTAATATAATATGCTATATATGGTACGATGTTTAGTAGTCTTGCTTCTTGCACATGGCATATATATAATTCAAGTTCTGAATTCACAATTGTGATATAATATGTGAGCACGTGCTTCTGACTAGATGATGCATAGTCGTCCTACTATAAATGAAAACTTCCCTAACCAACGAGTATTCTTTTTGGGGTTCTAACCTGTCATCGTGCTTTCCTAAACATGAGTTATCCGCAATGGATATAAAAATTATGTTAAGCACAGGTCATCCACATAGGATGCTTCTTATGCACACTACATGACTATTGGGTGCATCTCTTAGGCACCCGTGATTTGACAAATGATGCTTCTTGTGAGCATCCTATACATGACTTGTTTTCGGCTATATCCGAATCATGACATAATAAGTGATACTCGGCTATTTCCGAGTCTATGATTATGGTAACCTTTGGCTATATCTGAAGTTGTTCATAATAAAAATACCCTTAACGTAAGCTATGTATCATCATCTACCTCTGCATTTGATACTTAGTAAGGTTGCTAATATAACCTTATATGAAGTGCACATGCTGTAGTTTTGGGTAGATACGTCGTATCCTTATTCTGGGATGCGTCGTATCCTGTGATACACCATATTCCCAACATATCATGTGATAACTCGTATCCCATTCTGATATGCTGTATCATCTTGGGACACGTCATATCCCCATTCTGGGATACGCTGTATCTTTGCTGATACATGTCTGCACTATTTTCTGCATTTTTCTATACTTAGCCGAAATACAATATAGGATATTTCCTAAACTATGCTACTGAAATATGGCATATACATGGTCTATAATCTCTACTAAAACATGAACATAAACTAATTCTTGCACTAAATATGAAAAAATCGTATAAACGAGAAACTACTAAACCATTACTCACCTTTATTGGCTTAAGCATTCCTCGGGCATTTCTGGACTTCTGAGATCACCTAAAAAGGTCATTAATTTTACTAATTTAAGCACTATTTTGGCCTTGTGCCAAACACCCATTTTTGTGTTCTATCTATGCATCATTATGATCACAATCATGAACTGTCTCATTTTTAACATGATTTGGCTATAGATTTCTAACCAATATCTTCATAAATTCGGTAACATAATCGATCATAAGCCACAAAACATGCTAACATGGTCTTAGATCACTAAACATATACAAAAACCTCATAAACTTTTTTAAGATCATAACTAACATGTTAACATATCAAAACCTACATATTTTCACATGAATCATGAAACTAAACTGAAATCATCACATAGCTTTGGTAGGGATTAGTCATGGGAACTTATTTCATTATGAGGATACCATATAATCACTTAGAATCATCATAAGGATGGTTACTTTATCTTTAAGAAATTTAGCTATTTTCCCTCCATGACTACGCACACATACACGTATGTTTACGAGAAGAGTTCCAATCTTCTTGAGTTATCTAAGCCATAAGGGCAATTTGGTAATACTACTCAAAATGTGTATTTTGCACCGTTAGTTCCTGTCGTTAAATATTTTACATCGTTAGTCTTTTTCTGTTAACTATTTGTGTGACTAGTCCTCATTTCTTATAAACTAACGAAAAGACTTTTCTAATATGTCGAAAGCATTATAATATATTTCTAATCAACTCTGGAATCTTGGGTTGTTACATGTATGTTAACTAATTAACATAGATAAATCAAATATGCTAGTTGACGTTCTTAATGACTGAGATCTGAATAAGCTAGCTACTATAATTTTAGGATTAGATAATTGAAGATCATAGGTTTAGATTGCAAGGAACAATTGGATCTTTACGATATTAGTGCCTCCACTAAGATTAGGAGTTAGACATTGCATGTAGGATTGAATCAACTAGAATCATAGATGATTAACTAGATTGATACAACTTTCTCTCCTTGGTTGATTCTTACATATGTCCATTTTCATTACTTAAATTTTGTTACTCTTTTAAGTATATGATAGTGTGGATCTAAAACACATCTTGGGATTTTTGTTTGCTTTAGTAAAGTAGTTTGTTTTTTAATTAGACAAGTAGAAATCACACATCGTTCTTAGAGTTCGACACCTGGATTTACCTAGGCTATACTATTACACGATAGAGTACACTCATCTTTAGTGTGTAGTATTATATATAAGTGAAATAGGTTTATTAATTTAATGCCAGATCCCGCACATCAAGGTTTTGACGCCGAAGCCACAAAAAAGTTTTTATTTTTGCTTGTTTGATTGAAATATGTGTATGTTTATGTGATTAGTTACTGTATCTGTGTTTGTGTTTGTGTGTTTTGTTGAATTTTTGTGATTGTTTATGTTAGTGTTTTGTGTTTATGTGTTTGTGTTTGTTTGTCCTTTGTGATTGTTTGTTTGATTTTTATTAAAACTAGAAATCGTCCTTAGAAATTAGATACGGCGTAGACTGGCCGGCCTATCTATAGCGTAGACAAGTTTTGAGATGCACAAAGAAGAAACAGAAAAAACGGTTTTAAAATTTGTGTGTTTTCTGTATTGTTTGGTTTTAAAAGCAAAAAAGGTAGGAAACGTTTTTTTTTTTTTAATTAAAAAAAAAGATATAAAAAATTTTGTTTTGAACTGTGTGGGTGTGTTCGCTGGAAACCCTCACGAGATTATAACTCGTCCACTCGGGATACCAAACGGTTTAAAGACTTGTTGCACTTAAAGCAACCGTGATTTTTACGAAAATGAGTTATGATTTTTCATTTCTTTGTATTATTTTTCTTGATTTATTGTGTTATCTTGCTTTTTTCCGGATTTATGCGTTGGTTATTTGTCTCTTTTGTAGTTTGATGCTAGAAGTGTTGTTTCTTTAACATGGTTTGAACCCCAAACTCACTGACATCAAATAAGTAACACATGCATTATGAAGTTTTAAAAACATAGACAACTATAAAACGACAAATGTAATCATGTTTAAGGCATACCTGAAAAACCTTAAAAAATGCTTTAAAAAATTTTAAAATAATAATAATAATAATAATAATAATAATAATAATAATAATAATAATAATAATAATAATAATAATAATAATAATAAAAGTGGAATCTTGCTTCTTACTAACCTTGTCATCTTTTAAGGAATGGAGATTAGAGAGGCTTAATTAAAGTAAGTTTGCTAAAGTGTGCACATAACATATGATTTAACCCACAAAAAAGATACCGTAGGTTAATATATAATATGTGCTATTTCTGACTTTTAGAGATATTATTATAACATTGCTTGGATCAATAATCGTACATTTGGTAATATTTTATAATGCTCAAGATTTTAAAAGAATACCAAAAAGAGGAGACAATGTCCATTTTAAGATGGAATGTTAGGTAATCCTTCACCTTCTTTTCAACCTTTTTAGAGTATGTGCAGTTGGCATCTTCAGTAAGACGGTAAAGTCATGTACTCATGTTGCTTACATTTTGATATTACTATAATAACTGATCTTGACAAAATACTTTTAATCAATATTTGATGGTTCCTACAAACATGATGTAATTTCCCTTCTGCTTCTGATAAATTTGCCGTTAAAAAAAGAAGTTGTTGGTTCAAGACTCGCATAATAGAATAGATTTTGTGTTTATTTGACTGTCTAAAAACTTCATGTCAATATAATAGATCATATTTAGCAGTGTTCATTGTGAATCTTATAAAAACATGTTATGGGATAAAAGTTCAGAACTTCAGATAATAGAGATGGTAACATTGTGGGTCAATGGGTAAAAGTTGGTTCATCAAGAGTTTGACAATGACTTGTGATTTATAATAACAATGTGGTTTTGTTCAATAAATTTTATATATTTCAAAAATTGTTGGATTTTGTATTTTTAACAAGCTTTAAGTATCTGTTTCTTTGTATCAATCTGAATGATCTTTGATATTTTTGTTTGTATGTTAATATAAAACAAGTAAAGCATTAGTATAAATCTAACTGAGACTCATTTAGGGTTCCTTTTTGGAAAGACACTTAATTATTTTTTCTTTGAATGGCAATCTTTCATTAACAAACTAGCAAGAAGCAAGAGAAGGGAATTACAAGTTTATTGTACAAGCAACTAAGAGATTATCAATCCATTCAATCCAATTTGGACAAAAAATTTATTCCTACTCATATGAATGATCCACAAGTGGGACAACATTCTAATTTCCTCACCGAGTGTATCCTTTTGAGGTAGTTTTAGATCAAATCTTAATCTATTCCGATATCTCCAAATAACCCAAGTGATACATTGAACGAAAGCATCAAGCCAATCTTTTTTTCTTTGGATCTCATCCTACTGAATCATCTAGCACGTGTGATTAAATCACATAAAGTTCTTGGATAGTGGGCTAAACGCCACCATTAGCAATCAATGTCCATAATTGACTAGTAACCGAACACTCAACAAATAGGTGCTGCGAGTTTTCAGGGCCTTATCTTCACACTTAACATTTTCTATATCTTTCTTTTCTTTTGTTAAACTCTTCTTTCTTTCTTTTTTTCTTTTTTTTTTCATACTTTCTGAACTATTCTTTTGTTTCTTTTATTTTTCATATAGTTATACACTTATACTTAGCTTTTCTATTGTTGGTATTATTTTTTGATGGAGGATTAATTTGATTTGAGGACATATTTTTCACACCTCTATAATCAAATAAAAATATACACCAATAATTGTCCTTCATATGCTTAAATTGTGACACAGTACACCCGATATTTATTTTTTATGGGGAAATAAAATTAATTTCATGCATTTTAAAGTATTCAGACAATCAGAATCAAATCTATATGCACTGATAGATATCATTTTGCAAACGCTGTCCCAAAAATACCCTAAAAAAATTCACATACAACAATAGTCTAACAATTGCTCCAGCATTAGACAGATAATACTTGTTATCATTTTAAAAAGACTAATTACTAATATATACAAAAGTCTTCCTAAAAGTCTATGATTATAAAATTAGCCTCTCAGTACTCTAAAACAATCTTGTGTGAGTGTGTCCACCACCATATTCCAAATGATATCTCCCTCACTTGGTGTGTGTTTGTGTCTCCACCCACAAATCAAAGAGGTGTCATGAACATTGATCTATAAATAGGGAAGAAACTAAGAAGTTAGCATAGTAGTATAACCCTAAGTGAAGTACAAAAATGGCAGCTACTGGTTTTCATCTAATTGTCACACTTCTTGCTTTTTCTCACCTTGTGTCCATGGCTAATGCTATCTCAACATCGGGTAAGTCTCGTAGAACTAACTAATCTATCGGATGCATAATATAATTTCTGTGTGTCTAGCTAGCGCTGTACTTTCTTTTAGTGAATGCATCCTAAGATTACTCATGCATGGTAGGTAAGCATTGATATAAATTTTGTTAACTATTTACAGGGAACATTCACAGACATATGTTACATGAGAAAGTAGAAATCAAGAACCAGGTACAATCTATATCATGTGTAAATTTGTGCATGTAAAACATATGTGTTACCAAATAAAGATAGAATCCTGATAACGTACTTTCTATTATGGTTTATTTCAAATGAATTATATAGATGGTGAATGTCGAAGAAACTGCATTTTTGGACGATGAATTTATGAGCGAGAGGATGGATTTGGAGAAAACAGATTATCCAGGACCAGGAGCAAACAAGGGCCACACTCCAAAACCGCCCCAACGAGACTGAGAATGATCAAAGGTTTTAAATATTTAAATATGGCTGCTTTTTCATAACGTAATTAGGGTTTGAACTACAAAGTTTGCTTCCAAGAATTAGCGTTTGAAGTAAAAAGGGGGTTTTCAGGGTGACATCTTGTTATATTGTTTCAGTGCATTGTATGCATGTGTGTGCAAATCAGGTACTCGTAATCTTGTAAGAAGAAGAAGTTATCGTTTTGTGAATAAATTATGTATTTCGTTGTAAAAGGATGCATCAGATAGTATAGTTTGAATTGCAACTTTGTTTCAATTAATCTGTAAAGAAAATGTTTTCTAAATTAGTTATATTAATTTAAGTTTGAAGATAACTAAGAGAGACAAATGAATAATTATAATCTTCCTTTACAGATTCTTTAAATGAAGACTTGTGTGAATTTTAATTTCTTTTCCTCGATTCATAATGCTTGTCATCTTTGGAGAACTTTAAGGTATACAATCAATACTGAGTTTGGATGTGCCATATATTTGGTGTTTCGGTTTGAATGGATAGACGTTTATAGGTTGTGGTGTTGGCGTCTCTATATTAGTTATACGTTTGGTGTCTTTGTTGTATTGTTTTCGCTGGGGTGTTTTTTTGGAGGGTGAGTTTTATAGCTTAGTTTTTCTTTAGAACGACAATTTTAAATATCTCACAATATTTATACCACAAATCCATCTCACATGTTCTAAGCAGGACTTGAACCCACAACCACTTGGCTTTATAGCTTAGTTAACCGTTTCAATTTAGGCCATTCATGTTCTTTCTGTTTTCTTTGTGTTTGTTGTATCTATAGCTTCTTGCTAGTTCTAATGAAATTTCTTTGTCGTTAAAAAATAATACTGAGTTTGGATCAATATGGTACATCCATAGACAATGTAGTAATCATTTTACTAGTGAATCAAATCATATTATTTGCAGTCACATGCATGAAAAGATCTTTTTGAAGGTTTAGTGAAAGCCAGAATACTTATTTTTGTGTTACTTATCCACAGTTCTAGAACTTGAAACATAATTACTATTTGATTAAACTTAGACAAATAAAACTAATACTGAGACATGAATTAACAACTGACCTTCGGCATGCTACTACAGTTTCTCCACTTCTTCATATGATGGTGTACATGCTTTCATTTCTTCATGGTATGTTGATCAACAAGAGTAACCTTTTGTCCATTTTTCACAAAGAAAAATTAAGATAAAGTGAGTTCATGAGGGTATAAAATCAACAAATAAAAGAAGAACTAAGTGTAAATTGCTGAGCAACTAAATAGCTTTCATAGCTTGGAGGCCGGGTGTAAAATTCACAATAATTACAAAACGCACTATATAATGACAATAATACAAAGCGTTGGCCTTCCAGATACTTAATGAACCTCTAATACTTAACAAGACAATATTCAAGGTGGGGATTCAATTTAGGCCTCAACTCTAGCGTAAGTTTCCATCTGACCATAACTTACTCAAGCTTCTAAACGTAAAAGGCCAATCCAAATAAGACCAGATCAAGATCTAGCCATCTGATAAACAAATTACAGGTTTACTTCTGATTGCCCTCAATTTGTTCACGTGTGCCAATAAAACAGAACTTGTTTGCTAAGAGATAATTTAGTGAAGATGTAGTTTTTTGGACATTCTGTTTACTGATAATAATAATACTCTAATAAAATTATGTATAAAAATTACAAAAAGAACCAGCCAACTTTAAATCTTTTTATTCTTCAAAACAATACATTACAAACCATTGTCTCACAGTCTGCATATCAAGCTTAAAAAGCAGAACCATGCAAAAAGAAATGTAAACACAACAAGGTTAGCTTTTGCTTATGAATTAGTTTTTGCGTCCTACATCCATTACATGATATCAAATGCAAAGATGAATGATTGTAACACAATAAAATGTCAACTATATCTTTAATTTCTTCTTGTCTTTGCCATACAAAATGTCAATGTAGAGCAATAAAGAACTGTCTAGAAAAATATGGGAAACCTTAAGTAGAGCATTTATCTCATTTTATATGTGTGTAAGTGGGTGAGGTGGGTCTGATGTGTTAGTCACTCACTCTTTGGAATGAAGTTTATAATGCTATATCGGGTTACAATCATGCTCCCCTGCATTTTCCAACCCATACTGATTTGCATAGTGGAAACAAATGAAGATCAAATGGTATAGGGGAAATGGGAATCAATTGCGGTAGTAAGAACTAATCTCTCTGCAACTCGCTGATCAACAGATATACTTCTACTTACAAGTAGCTCGTTTCTATCATTGTTTATTTTAATGGCAATTTTATTAAGAATAAGGATCATACAATTAATTTACAAGAGAATTAGGATCAACTATCCAATCTAACACTAAGAACCAGTTTCTTTAGCCTACGAATAATCCACGAGTGAGATAATTCTTTGATTTCTTCGATTAACATAACTTTTCTCAGAGGTTTTAAAAGATCAGTATTATATCTTTGCCATTCGGTTATAAACCTTCCATGTGTATACTAAGACGATCACTCTATAATTCCATGGTAACTTTATCTTTCTCGTTAATATCTTTGTCAGAATTTGCACAAAAACTTTATTGTACTATTGTATTAACAAAAATTCTGTATGATATAGTTATAATGTTCTACGACATACTCATATGTGTTTCTGCTCTAAAATTGGAAAATGATGTCTTACCATCTTTCTAAACATATATAAACAGAAAAAGTAGAACAATATAACGAAACATAATAAAAAGGCATACTTATAATAATCACAAGTTGTGATCTGGATTTGTTCATGATTAAATCATAGACCTAATGTAGATATCAAAATAAATATATAAGCTCTAGCATTTTGACTTCTAGCGTTCTATGAACTTTAACAATTCCAAAGTCTTAATCTATAAATTAAAGCACCCTTACTAAATTGTACCTATCCATTAGCTTTTCATATTTTCATCATTTAATTATGCATAACATGCCATGTGTATGCCACAAATTACTTCTCATTGCTCTTTCAAACACTAACTTTCATCATTATGCCATATAACTTATCACATTTACATTAGTGTAAATTTAACTATTTCAGGACATACAAGGTCAACTAAAAGTCGCGTCCATCATCTAGAAGATGAGAGAAGGATAGCTGAGATCGTTTGTATGTGGTAGGAGAAGACCACATACAGCGTTAGCAAGAAGTGGAGTGTTTGAGTGGTTTTCCTTTTGCGGGGTAGGCTTTCTAAGCGATTTAGTGCTCTCGTTGTACATAATTACGTCTACTTTTAGATATAGAGATTCATATTTATATATAATTACAAATTTTTGAAATTTTCTTTTACATATTCTATGCTTATATGATTTTATTTGTACGGTCATATAGTATATATACATATCCTTACACTCTTATGCCTTTCTAAATGCAAGTCTCTCTACCTGGGTAAGGGTATGATTGTCTACATCTTGCCTCCCCCGTACCCAGATCTGGCGTGATTGGATACTGTTGTTGTAGTCATAGCAAGTCTACTAGCGAGCTACTCATAAAAAGTCTTTTGAATTGATGGACTTGAAACTATCCTAAACGATCTAATGCTATAGTACATTTTACATTTGTATACCTATATTTACATAACGATTTCACTTAGTCAAGTCAATCTGAACATGCACTTAAGTATCAAATATCAAGTAATCATGACTTTCATTTAAATAAGTAACTAAGCGTAAACATAAAGCAAATCATGACAATCAAGCCGTGTCATGACTCATAAAGCTCGAGACTACCCGTTAACTTATAGTCCTAAAGCTGAAGTCAATTTTGTTCTCAAAATTTTGATAGCCAGCAAGGCTCATACAGTTGAATTCTAATTTCTAGTCGAGCTAAATACATTTATATGAATCAAATACAAAAAAGAAGCATAAACTGAAAGAACATGTCAATATCATATGAACAATATATTCGATAAACAGAAAATTAAAATTTTGAAGAACATACTAATGCTGATCTACGAATTGTAACAACTAACAAAGCCCTAACCAAATCTAATGTGAAACGGTTTGGATATTATATGGGCTGCAGTGGGCTTTTCAAAAGCATTATGCTCATAATCTATTAGAAATTTAGAATTTGCTTATTGGGCCCAATTGATTGTTTATTAAAAAAAAATGTGAAAGTGTGAAATCGTATGTCGCAATGAACAGCTACTTTTATCGAACACAACGGTGTTCATCTAAGCTAATTTGACGAGTTTAAGAGTTTATATAAAAGTTAGAAAGTTAATAAGATCAACTCTTTTGGCTTATAAGCTTATTCTTGTCAAGATAACTAAGCTATAAGCTCATAAGTTATACAAAATTGAACTTATTGGCTTTTCAATTTTTACATATGAATAAACCTTCAAAATAAATTAGACAAACACCCCGTTAAGGGATTAATGTTTGCTATGTAATCAGAAGTTGTTATATTAATCAAAGTGCTACATATACTATGTTGATATGATATGATCTATACTCGTATCAACCCAACATTTTTCCAAACTTCGTGACATATGAGCTATCTCCAATCCAACACGACTTTATGTCAAAACTATCTTTAAAACCGACGAAGACATGACATTATGATAGATTCTTCGTTCGAAAACGACAATTTCCAAAATGAAAGGTTTCATACCATCATTCAGGATTGCAAAATGATTCCATTCTTCCACACGTCAACTTTTTATCCTCTTCCTACATTCGAATCTGATAAAAATCCCCGAATACAACCAAAACGCCAATCAAGCAACAAGACTCGTTTCTCGTTCACATGAAAGAATTTCACGATGCATACAAACGTAACATAATCAATCAAACTTTGAGTAAAATGCAAGACAACTTTATGCTTTCTTTTGGTATCCATCGCATCACCCTACTCGTGATCTTTTCAATATGTTTTTCATAACTAATTCGCAACTAACAAGTAGCTAACTTAAACAACATGTACATGTTAAAGCTTTCAATAACAAAGGTAAAAAAATATATATATTTTACCTCATTTAGGTTAACGAATATCTTTCACATGATACGTTTGTCTCCATCATAAAACATGTGGGGTTTGTTGAAAAGATGTGTTCCTTATTTAGATTCTCGTATAGGATTTATGAAGGTCATATAAAGTAGTTTTTGTTTGTAACTTGTGCATACATGGTTTTACTTCGTGTCAAATGACACTTATTCTTGTCGCGAGTTTTGAGTTGTTTTTAACTACTTTTGTATTAGCAAAAGAGAAATGATAAATCTTCTTAAACTTATATGCACTAAATATCTTTCTAATTCGAGGTGTCATAAGTTGATTTGAACGTGATAAAAATTAGCCAACTTCTTTAACATGTGACTTCACGACATATTTAAGAGGATATAGCATTACTCTTATTGTATTTTACCTGTGTATTCATATTTAGAAAATAAGGTTACATGATTGACTTTTTGAACGCATCATCGATCATAACGACATCTTGTGTTGTAAGTTCTTATACATCAAAACTTTTGTGACTACATAACAACATAAACTTAATTACACAGCAATCTGTAGTTAACGTCAAACTTATTAGCAATATAACCAAATTGGTTGTTATAGTGGTTTGTTAAAATACTTAGTTAGAGTTGCTTTGTTGTTTAGTTTGCATGATATTAGAGCTTTGAACGATTATGTTAACAAAATCATTTTCTTTTTCTTTCTCTGAACATCAAGCTATCCTGCATGTTATTAGAGCTTTGAACGATTATGTTAACAAAATCATCATTTTTCCTTTCTCTGAACATCAAACTATCCTGCATGGTATTAGAGCTTTGAACGATTATGTTAACAAAATCATTTTCTTTTCCTTTCTCTGAACATCACCATAAGAAAAGATGAAAGACACTTGATTCAAATGGTATTTTCGATATCCAATTTTGAAAAAAAAAAAATAAAGAAACTTCAAAGAACAATCGTACTTTATTTGAAAAGACGAAGATACCCTTGACATATACAAAGAATATTTGGCAAATCCATCGACCAAAAAGTGACATATGGCAAACGTCATTACGTGATTATGATGGTAATACAAGAATAAAGAATGATGATGATAATAAAGATGGTGATGGTTCTTTTTGTTCCACTTTTCTTGATTCCTTGAGAGTCCATATTCCTCTCATCTTCTCTTTTAATTGCTTTAGGATTTACTATAGATCTCTTTCTAATTTCATGGTCCCATTATCAGAATAATAATTGATTAGATAACCAACTTTTGTTAAAAGAAAGTTTATACTATAACATTTATAGACAATCGGATCCATTGAAAAGGATCATGGTTTTTTGTTTAATATAGTTTTTTGATGGATACTTTGTGTCTTGAAAATGTTTAAAAACCAATGAAAATTACTAATTAATACATATATCACCAAAACACCGGGTCAATTTTACTGCATGTGACATGTTTCTTTTATTAAATTATTTCTCAAAGAAAAAAACAATAGGCTTAGTCTAAATGGGACAGCTTATTTAATGTTCTTTGTTTCTATTGCATAAAATTGACAAATGAGTATCTATCAAAGCGATCCTTATGCTTCTGTAGGTTATCATGCAAACGGCATTTGAGCGTTTATACATGAGCCAAAAACATAATCATTATAGTTTAACCTCTGTAGTGTCTCGTTTTCGATTGTATTCTAACCTGAAAATGCAACTTCGTGCTCTAAAAATTAGAAATTTCATGTGTGTTTTCCTTGTATATGTTAAAATAAAATCGATGATCTATTTGTACCAACTAATTAGCTAGTCACGCCTGAGCGTTGAAGTCATTGCCAATGACTTCAACGATCGATAGAAGAACTCGCTTTCTTGTTCTAAAGGGCAATTTTGATAAATCACACATGGAATATTTAAAAGCAACGAAAAGGGGTTTTCACAAGTACATGATCACTTGGTTTTTAAAAGGAATATTATTTCAATCACTCCTTTTTCTTATGATTTTTCAACATTTTTAGGTCCACAAATTATTATCTTTAAACCGGCATCAATAATTATATTCCTCTCATTGAGCTAACAAGCAACCTCTGTATATATAACACCTACCTATAACAAGAAACATAATACGTATACATGCATGCATACATATATACGTGTGTGCACGTGTGCTTGTTTTTAATTTGTGTGTATGTTTATGTATACAATAAAATTATAAAAATATGGGAGATGTCGTAAAATCTTTGATCTTATTTTATTTTTTATTTTTATTTTTTGAACGGCGTTGATTTAATTGAAAGTTTAAAACTAACAAGAAGTAAGAAAATAAAACACAAAAAGAAATTACATACCGAAAGTAAGAAGAGATGGGTTTTGAAGCCAACCAACCCAACTCAAGTTTTTGGATCTATAACTACTATTGACCCACGCAAACGACTATGTTACAAAATTATCAAAAAAATAAATTTTCCTTCGGTCTCACCTTTCCAAACACATATGCGTTTCTATAACACCCCACATGCCACCATAGCGACAAGAAGATTGCATCCAAAAACTGTTTTGCACCTTATTTAATCAAAGAACCAAGAACCAATCTAACTATTATTGATAGCACCTTGTAACTGGAATATGAATATTCCAACGCGTTTCAAACATGTTATATACTTGAGTAACAAATGAACACTCAAAGAAAAGATGGCTTGTTGATTTTATACACTCCCCACATACATGACATAGAACCGATGGAATATCAATGACACGAGCATCCATGTTCACAGTGAAGTTTGTAACAACCAGGAATTTTTCGTTAACTTTTACCATTAAACTTGAACGTTTTATTCAAATCGCGTAAAATTTTAAACTTTATGTATAACCGTTGGGTGTAAAAAACACTTTTAAACATATTACTAATATTTAGTCTGAGATAACTGCAAAATACATTCATGTGATTTACACATTTTGGCATCTTACATCCCTGTCAGAAACTTTTGGCAATATACAACCCCCGTTAGGCAAACGTTTGCCACAATACATCCCTCGTTAACAATGATGACTAACGGTGCAAAATTTTCCTCCGTTATCTCTTAACGAGACTGAAAATATTACACCGTTAGCCTTCGTTAGCCAAACATTTGGACCATTAGTCCTCTTTTTTTTAAAAAAAAAGTTAAAAAATTTAAAATTCAAAAAAAAAAGAAAAAAAAATTACAAAATTAATTTTTTTTAAATTAATATTTTAAAAAAAATCAAAATTTTTTAAAAAAAATAATATTTGCGAAAAAAAAATAAATTTTTTTTTATAAATAATAATTAATTTTTTTAAAATGCGTATTTTTTAAAAAATTAATTTTTATAAAAAAAATGCGTATTTTTTAAAAAATTTTAATTTTTTAAAAAAATTAATGTTTTCATAAAAAAAATTAATTTTTTTTTTGCAAATATTAATTTTTTTTTTAAAATTTTGATTTTTTTTTAAATATTAACTTTAAAAAAAATAATTTTTAAAATTTTTTTCCTTTTTTTAATATTTTAAAAAAATCCGTATTTATAAAAAAATTAATTTTTTTTTCGCAAATATTAATTTTTTAAAAAATTTTGATTTTTTTTTTAAATATTAACTTTAAAAAAATTAATTTCTAAATTTTTTTCTTTTTTCTAAAAATGCGTATTTATAAAAAAAAATTAATTATTTTTTCGAAGATATTAATTTTTTGAAAAAATTTTGATTTTTTTTTTAAATATTAACTTTAAAAAAAATAATTTTTTAAAATTTTTTTCCTTTTTTTTTAATTTTAACTTTTTTTTTTTTTAATTTTAACTTTCTTTTTTAATTTTAAATTTTTTTAACCTTTTTTTTCTAAAAAAGATGACTAACGGTGCAAATGTTTGGCTAACGAAGGCTAACGGTGTAATATTTTCAGTCTCGTTAAGAGATAACGGAGGAAAAATTGCACCATTAGTCCTCATTGTTAACGAGGGATGTATTGTGGCAAACGTTTGCCTAACGGGGGATGTATATTGCAAAAAGTTTCTGACAGGGATGTAAGATGCCAAAATGTGTAAACCACATGAATGTATTTTGCAGTTCTCTCTATTTAGTCTACTATAATTGTTTCAATGATCATTTTTAGTTAAATTTATTGTTTTTAAATAACTAGCATTTTACACGTTCAAATTTACATTTTAAGTATTTTAAACTTAAAACGACCCTAGACTACACTTAGACTACATATTTTACACATTTTAATTACTCTAAATAAATATTTTACAAGTTACAATTACTTTTTTCATTTTTATATAAACCTTGAACATTTTACGCTTTACGCGTTTACGAGTTACTTTTTCAGTTATAACGACGTTTAAGCACTTCGATTAACTTATGACTCATCTTAAATACTAAAATAGGTTATGTTGACAAGTTTTAACATTTTTATTAGTTTTAGATTTTATTTCTACCCTTTTTTACATTTCACGTTTTAAAAACTATACGTTTTCAATTACTGAGATCAAACTCTACACTTTAACAACAAAACTAACCAAAATATAAACACCAACCCCCCCCCCCCCCCCCCAACTACACCAAAAATATCAGCCAACTCACCAAGACATGTGTCTTGGTGAGGCTTCATCTTATATATCTATGTCTTGGGGTCGTTTTGCCGAGTGGCGCATTCCATGACAACACCCGATGATTAAAATTGAAATGTTTTGGTGAAAGGTGTCAAAATCAGAGTAACGAGTTTCAAACGTATAAAGTTTTTTTTTTTTTTTTTTTTTTTTCTTGCATAGAGTCCTTTGTTGCACAAAGAATAAAAGTTGTAGATAAACTTTAACTTAAACGTGGCTGCAAAAATGGGTTAAAACGGACTTGTAGAACTAAACTTATCGCCATTTTACCAGGACTCTTGTGAAGTTGTTAGAAATCAGCTTGTACACACTAGGGTAAATTTGTAAATTCATATAAGTTATGTAAATTTTGAGACGATGGGACCAACTAATATGTGTAGTTCACTCAAAAACCTTTCTGATGATGTAAAGACAAAATCATAATATTTTACGATTTAAAAATAGCGTATAAATTAAGTCGGGTAACTAAAATAAATAAAAAGCTCAAACTTGACGATTAGTATTACTTGACCAATTTTACGTGAAAACCGAAGTGGTAGGACCCACTATGAGAAAAATAGATCTGATTACGCTTCCTTAGACTAACTGATCCAGAAATGGCAAATTTAAACATAAGGACTAATAACAATGGCATAAAACCCGAATACACGATAACTTATACAATTTGGACTTGTAACTAATTTAAATTGGCCAAAACTAAACTTGAACTCTTATTTGACTATATAAACACTGTGTACCGAAGCATAATTAATATAATAATATTATAAAGCTTATTTGCATATTTACAATATTATTTTATAACCTAAGACACAACGTATATTTTTAGGTACGTTGCTCGTAGGACTTTCTCAGCCTATTCATCACTTAACTTGTACCTTACTTACGGTGACTTTTATAGCCCAACTTTTACCCATTTTAAAGTATTTTTGGGGTGAGAATGCATGCTTGTTTTACATACATACTTTACTTATTTATCTAAAACACTTTACTAGTTTACTGAAACACTTGATACGTTTTTTAAAATACTGTACTCACTTACAGAGACACTTTGCTCGATTACTGAAACACAATACTCATTTTATTTAAATACGTGGTTTGCATTTAATTATGGACACAAGTGCACTAAACTATTAAAGATTGCCTAAGTTATAAACCGTTAATTACGTAGTAAGCGCGAATGTTATGAATAGATTTATTGGGATTGAACTCCGCGGCCCGTCCGGATGGTTTCCTCACTTCACTGGTATGTCAAACAGACGCATAATCATTTGAGGAACTTTGAGTGTCCTAGGTGGACATCTACCAGAAACTAGAAACCAGGAAACTTAAGGCTTTAGTGTCAAGAACTTAGGGCAATGGTAACACTTTTTTATACATGAAATTGTATTTGTTATAATGGTCGTATACACTTATTTCTTGTGGTCAGCACTTAACATTTACTTTTATCATCATGAATTAATATGTAGACCTAAGATGTTACAAGTCTTGTATGGGCGGGATTTGTAACAGGATTATGTTGACATATACTTGTCATAAAGATTTACTTTAAAAGGTTTCAGCTTATTTACAATAAACCTATGAACTCACCAACTATTGTGTCGACACTTTTAGCATGTATTTTTCTCAGGTTTGTATAGCGTAACTTTGGATTGGAGCATTAGAGTCGTACAACATGTTTTGAAGACTGGGATGCATCATATTTTATCATTTGATAACTTTGTAAAAATGTTTATGTAACTTAACACTTGGGACCTCTCTTTGTAACTCTGATATTTAAAACTAATCAAAGGATAAATTTTCAAAACATCTCATTTAGAGTTCATTTTCTATAATTTATATTTTGTGCTATGAAGTAACACCCTAGTGACACTAGCTTCCGCTGTGATATTTTGAGGGTGTTACAAAGTTGCCCATCTTGTCCAAGGTCCACATCCAATGATCCTCCATTGGAGAGAGACAAACCAAAGATAACATTCGCTACATCGTTGTCCACTACTCACCCCCTCTCGGTGCTCAACGTAACGAAGTTGTACAATTTCCTTGAGCTTTCTTGAAATCCACCATAGCGTACTTCTCCGTTTCCAAGGCATACACTCTTGGAAATCTATCCTTTAAGGAGTTGTCTCCATCCCAAATATATGTCCATAAAGTAGTGTTTTGGCCAACTCCAATCTTCCTTTTGCAACAAGCCAACAAATCTACACCTTGATCATTAAGAATAGAAACAGCCTTCACAATATTTATCCCCACTGAATTTGGATACGACTTCCGAATATTCAGTTTATTAACCCTTCTTCCCCATGAATTGCTTTTACCATCCTAACCCATAAAGCATGCGAATCAAATAAAAACCTCTAAATCCATTTAAATAACAATGCATGGTTCAATGCAAATATGCTATTCATTCCAAGACCCCCATCACTTCTATTGGCCAACACTTTCTTCCAACTTATCCAAGTCTTTTTCTGTTAATCAATGTCCGCCCCTAAAAGGAACTTGTTACAACTGATTCCAAGAAAGTAACCATAGCCTTTGGAGCCTTATATATCAACATGTAGTAGGTTGGAACTGCACCCAACACTGATTTTAATAAAGTCAACTAACGTCTCACTAAAAGAGTTTTTACCTTTGATTGGCTCCAAACAGTCAACTAAAGTCAACCACGTATGTGGTCAATATGGTCAAACTGCTTAGAGTTAATCTCCGTGGAAGTATAGGGGTTTCCCCGGGTCGTTATGTCCCGACGAGGTGTGATGGTAATCAAAACGGGTTTGTGATCGGGTGAATTTGGACAGAAAGGTAAGGAATTTGGTTTGTATGATTACACTAAGATATGAGGAATGAAAATAACTTAGAAACACTATATGAACAATTACTGATAATCACATACACTAAAAACGTGAGCTAAGTCTAATAACGTGTACGTTTAATTTAAAGTTACGTTAATGTACGAAATAAAACGCGAGTTTTATAGAAATAAAATACCTATGAATATGAAAATTACATTTTTACAATCCTAATTATAAAAGAAAATTTTTAGAAAATTAAAATTAATTTTTACACTATTTCTATAATTATTATTAATTAATTACTAATTTCCTATTTACTTTTAATTATTTAAATTATACTAAAATACAAATAATTAGGATTTAACTTAGAAAAATAAAATTTAAAATTTGAAAAATCTAAAATAACCAAGGTAAGAGTCCAAATTTAAAATTAAAAAATTAATTTTTTTTAAATTAATATTTTAAAAAAATCAAAATTTTTTTAAAAAAATAATATTTGCGAAAAAAAATAAATATTTTTTTATAAATAATAATTAATTTTTTTTAAAATGCGTATTTTTTTAAAAATTAATTTTTATAAAAAAAAAAGCGTATTTTTTAAAAAATTTTAATTTTTTAAAAAAATTTAATGTTTTCATAAAAAAAAATTAATTTTTTTTTGCAAATATTAATTTTTTTAAAAAATTTTGATTTTTTTTTTAAATATTAACTTTAAAAAAAATAATTTTTAAATTTTTTTTCCTTTTTTTAATATTTTTAAAAAATCCGTATTTATAAAAAAAATTAATTTTTTTTTCGCAAATATTAATTTTTTTTTTAAATTTTGATTTTTTTTTAAATATTAACTTTAAAAAAATTAATTTTTAAAATTTTTTCTTTTTTTTAAAAATGCGTATTTATAAAAAAAAATTAATTTTTTTTTCGAAGAAATTAATTTTTTGAAAAAATTTTGATTTTTTTTTTTTTAAATATTAACTTTAAAAAAAATAATTTTTTAAATTTTTTTTCCTTTTTTTTATTTTAACTTTTTTTTTTTTAATTTTAACTTTCTTTTTTAATTTTAAATTTTTTTAACCTTTTTTTTCTAAAAAAGAGGACTAACGGTGCAAATATTTGGCTAACGAAGGCGGTGTAATATTTTCAGTCTTGTTAAGAGATAACGGAGGAAAAATTGCACCATTAGTCCTCTTTGTTAACGAGGGATGTATTGTGGCAAACGTTTGCCTAACGGGGGATATATATTGCAAAAAGTTTCTGACAGGGACGTAAGATGCCAAAATGTGTAAACCACATGAATGTATTTTGCAGTTCTCTCTATTTAGTCTACTATAATTGTTTCAATGATCATTTTTAGTTAAATTTATTGTTTTTAAATAACTAGCATTTTACACGTTCAAATTTACGTTTTAAGTATTTTAAACTTAAAACGACCCTAGACTACACTTAGTCTACATGTTTTACACATTTTAATTACTCTAAATAAATATTTTACAAGTTACAATTACTTTTTTCATTTTTATATAAACCTTGAACATTTTACGCTTTACGCGTTTACGAGTTACTTTTTCAGTTATAACGACGTTTAAGCACTTCGATTAACTTATGACTCATCTTAAATACTAAAATAGGTTATGTTGACAAGTTTTAACATTTTTATTAGTTTTAGATTTTATTTCTACCCTTTTTTACATTTCACGTTTTAAAAACTATACGTTTTCAATTACCGAGATCAAACTCTACACTTTAACAACAAAACTAACCAAAATATAAACACCAACCCCCCCCCCCCAACTACACCAAAAATATCAGCCAACTCACCAAGGCATGTGTCTTGGTGAGGCTTCATCTTATATATCTATGTCTTGGGGTCGTTTTGCCGAGTGGCGCATTCCATGACAACACCCGATGATTAAAATAGAAATGTTTTGGTAACGAGTTTCAAACGTATAAAAAAATTTTTTTTCTTGCATAGAGCCCTTTGTTGCACAAAGAATAAAAGTTGTAGATAAACTTTAACTTAAACGTGGCTGCAAAAATGGGTTAAAACGGACTTGTAGAACTAAACTTATCGCCATTTTACCAGGACTCTTGTGAAGTTGTTAGAAATCAGCTTGTACACACTAGGGTAAATTTGTAAATTCATTTAAGTTATGTAAATTTTGAGACGATGGGACCAACTAATATGTGTAGTTCACTCAAAAACCTTTCTGATGATGTAAAGACAAAATCATAATATTTTACGATTTAAAAATAACGTATAAATTAAGTCGGGTAACTAAAATAAATAAAAAGCTCAAACTTGACGATTAGTATTACTTGACCAATTTTACGTGAAAACCGAAGTGGTAGGACCCACTATGAGAAAAATAGATCTGATTACGCTTCCTTAGACTAACTGATCCAGAAATGGCAAATTTAAACATAAGGACTAATAACAATGGCATAAAACCCGAATACACGATAACTTATACAATTTGGACTTGTAACTAATTTAAATTGGCCAAAACTAAACTTGAACACTTATTTGACTATATAAACACTGTGTACCGAAGCATAATTAATATAATAATATTATAAAGCTTATTTGCATATTTACAATATTATTTTATAACCTAAGACACAACGTATATTTTTAGGTACGTTGCTCGTAGGACTTTCTCAGCCTATTCATCACTTAACTTGTACCTTACTTACGGTGACTTTTATAGCCCAACTTTTACCCATTTTAAAGTATTTTTGGGGTGAGAATGCATGCTTGTTTTACTTACATACTTTACTTATTTATCTAAAACACTTTACTAGTTTACTGAAACACTTGATACGTTTTTTAAAATACTGTACTCACTTACAGAGACACTTTACTCGATTACTGAAACACAATACTCATTTTATTTAAATACGTGGTTTGCATTTAATTATGGACACAAGTGCACTAAACTATTAAAGATTGCCTAAGTTATAAACCGTTAATTACGTAGTAAGCGCGAATGTTATGAATAGATTTATTGGGATTGAACTCCGCGGCCCGTCCGGGTGGTTTCCTCACTTCACTGGTATGTCAAACAGACGCATAATCATTTGAGGAACTTTGAGTGTCCTAGGTGGACATCAACCAGAAACTAGAAACCAGGAAACTTAAGGCTTTAGTGTCAAGAACTTAGGGCAATGGTAACACTTTTTTATACATGAAATTGTATTTGTTTTAATGGTCGTATACACTTATTTCTTGTGGTCAGCACTTAACATTTACTTTTATCATCATGAATTAATATGTAGACCTAAGATGTTACAAGTCTTGTATGGGCGGGATTTGTAACAGGATTAGGTTGACATATACATGTCATAAAGATTTACTTTAAAAGGTTTCAGCTTATTTACAATAAACCTATGAACTCACCAACTTTTGTGTCGACACTTTTAGCATGTATTTTTCTCAGGTTTGTATAGCGTAACTTTGGATTGGAGCATTAGAGTCGTACAACATGTTTTGAAGACTGGGATGCATCATATTTTATCATTTGATAACTTTGTAAAAATGTTTATGTAACTTAACACTTGGGACCTCTCTTTGTAACTCTGATATTTAAAACTAATCAAATGATAAATTTTCAAAACATCTCATTTAGAGTTCATTTTCTATAACTTATATTTTGTGCTATGAAGTAACACCCTAGTGACACTAGCTTCCGCTGTGATATTTTGAGGGTGTTACAAAGTTGCCCATCTTGTCCAAGGTCCACATCCAATGATCCTCCATTGGAGAGAGACAAACCAAAGATAACATTCGTTGCATCGTTGTCCACTACTCACCCCCTCTCGGTGCTCAACGTAATGAAGTTGTACAATTTCCTTGAGCTTTCTTGAAATCCACCATAGCGTACTTCTCCGTTTCCAAGGCATACACTCTTGGAAATCTATCCTTTAAGGAGTTGTCTCCATCCCAAATATATGTCCATAAAGTAGTGTTTTGGCCAACTCCAATCTTCCTTTTGCAACAAGCCAACAAATCTACACCTTGATCATTAAGAATAGAAACAGCCTTCACAATATTTATCCCCACTGAATTTGGATACGACTTCCGAATATTCAGTTTATTAACCCTTCTTCCCCATGAATTGCTTTTACCATCCTAACCCATAAAGCATGCGAATCAAATAAAAACCTCTAAATCCATTTAAATAACAATGCATGGTTCAATGCAAATATGCAATTCATTCCAAGACCCCCATCACTTCTATTGGCCAACACTTTCTTCCAACTAATCCAAGTCTTTTCTGTTAATCAATGTCCGCCCCTAAAAGGAACTTGTTACAACTGATTCCAAGAAAGTAACCATAGCCTTTGGAGCCTTATATATCAACATGTAGTAGGTTGGAACTACACCCAACACTGATTTTAATAAAGTCAACTGACGTCTCATTAAAAGAGTTTTTACCTTTGATTGGCTCCAAACAGTCAACTAAAGTCAACCACGTATGTGGTCAATATGGTCAAACTGCTTAGAGTTAATCTCCGTGGAAGTATAGGGGTTTCCCCGGGTCGTTATGTCCCGACGAGGTGTGATGGTAATCAAAACAGGTTTGTGATCGGGTGAATTTGGACAGAAAGGTAAGGAATTTGGTTTGTATGATTACACTAAGATATGAGGAATGAAAATAACTTAGAAACACTATATGAACAATTATTGATAATCACATACACTAAAAACGTGAGCTAAGTCTAATAACGTGTACGTTTGATTTAAAGTTACGTTAATGTACGAAATAAAACGCGAGTATTATAGAAATAAAATACCTATGAATATGAAAATTACATTTTTACAATCCTAATTATAAAAGAAAATTTTTAGAAAATTAAAATTAATTTTTACACTATTTCTATAATTATTATTAATTAATTACTAATTTCCTATTTACTTTTAATTATTTAAATTATACTAAAATACAAATAATTAGGATTTAACTTAGAAAAATAAAATTTAAAATTTGAAAAATCTAAAATAATATAAAACTAATTTTAAAACTGAAAATATATTTTTAAGACTTTTTAAATAATTATTATTAATTATTAACTAATTATTAATTAATAAAAACTAATATTAATTATTAAAAATACTAAATGAAAAGAGAAAAATATGAAAAAACTACTGAAATTATTTTATAACTATAGGAACCTAGGAAAATTATAAAAATGAGATTTGCTATTTGAAAAAGCTGAAAATAAGCCAAATGGCTTAAATAGAAGCTATCACTAATTTAAATTTTGTCTTTTCTTGAATTTTCTTTTACAAAACCATGTAAATACTGATTATATGCAACTTTAATAAAAACAAACTTATAAGAATTTGAAAGTAAGCTCAGAATGATCTTAGGAACTTAAGAGATAAGCAATTGAGCTTTAAAAGGGATTTTCAAGTTCAAATAAGCTTACAGCAGGCTATTAAGCTGGACCAAGGGTAATTTAAATTGCGCACAACTTAAGAACATGGGAAATAAACTAGAAAGCAAAAAGGAACCTACTGATAAGCTTGAATAAGCAAATAAGCAGTTCCAAACCAAGCTACTAACCAAACAGCCCAAATGTTCCAACTGCAGGCCAATGTGGGGCCCACATGGGTGATCAAAATCAAGGGGAAAGTTTGGTTTGAAAAGCTGAGGTGGGGGGCTCTCTAATAAGCCAAGAATCAGCTTCCAAGACCCACTAATAAGCCCTAGGGGAGCCTTTGAAGTTTGGCAATTCACCCTGACCACTCAGAAGCTTATAGAGATCAGGCCAACTTCAAGGGCCATTTAAGCTATGGGCAAAACTTCCTAAGGGTAAAATAAGCACAAGCCTAATAAGCTATATTAATAAGCTCTATAAAAAACTAAGAGATGGATCCTGGGTCCCACTAATGAACCAAGGAGGAGGTCATGAAAATTGTCTGTTTGGACTAACACCCTGGTGCAGGGCATGAACTTGCCCTGCAGCCTAAATTAAGCATTCAAATAAGCCCTAAAGAAAATTCCCAAAAATAAAATAATGATGGATTCTGAAAGTTAAGCTGGTAGGCTATAACATTTAAAAGTTTCAAGGACTAAATCCAATCACAAAATTCAAGAAAAATTACCCAAAAAATGGGTTTTCTGTCTCACCATGCAATTTGACTTTTTAATTTAAACTCCTACTTTGACTAAATTGAAATTTAAAAGATCCTAGATGACTAGTTATTATGTATAGATGATTAGAGGATTTGGATCCAAGCAATCTTGACAGTTAACAAGATATGAGCAAGTAAACTAGGATTTGACTTTTTAACAAAGGAGAACTTGATTTTATGACTTGACTGAGCTATAATAACCTAAATTAAATTACCACAACTAAAAACAACAAAAATAACTCATAGGAACAGACAGAGCTCAGTAATGCCAAACACACCTTAATAAAGACTAGTTTTTGATTTTCACTTCACAAGACTGATTCAAGCCATTACACTAATCCATGAGGTTATAATATGACATACTAAGCTAAACTGAACACTTAAATACCAATAATAACAACTAAAAACCATTAATCTATATTAAGCTAAAATGACAGTGGAAATGTGAAAGATGAGCATCCAAATAATCCAAGGAACAAACAGGGTATTTTAAGCAATAATATGATCAAAGGACACTAAATAAGCACTAGAACACAGAGATAAGCTGAAATTAAGCTGATGAACAGTAAAAAGCAATAATGTGAAAAAATGAACTCACAACTGATCCAACTGAAAGAATAGGTACCAAGGACTCAAACAATAACCTAATGCCTCCCCTGAGGTACTAATACAATTACCATCCAATTTCTTCCTTGCTCACTGCTTCTATCTTCCTTATACACTAATTTTTAATTTAATGAACATTTATAAGGTAATTTTGAGATTTTTTTATGAAACTGAATGGGATTTGATTCTAATACTGAAAAGACTTAAGAAAACTTATAACTGAGCTAAGGTAAGCTTGAATGAACAATGATCAATAGTTTTGAACAAGTTTAAATGAATTTGTCACTTTCACTCCAACATGCCAATTTTGAATTTATAAAAGATATATGGAATTTAAGGATGGAAATAGTTCAAATTACATAAAACAAACTGATCACAAGTCTTTAATACTAAAAAGTACAATCTATAAACTAAATTACACTAATTTGTTTATTTAACCTAAAACTACAACTACTCCCGATCCTGGTCTTCTTTTCTTCCTTTTATAGTCTTCAAAATGGTTATTTGGCTTTTTCCCACTTTGCTTCTGAGTCGTTGGATGAGTAGAATAGATCCTAGCTGTTTAACCATTTTGGCGGAAAAGGTTGGATTTACCCACTTGGTCTGTTTTGCTTGTAGCAGGGAGGTGGGTTTGGAGTTTAGTGTTTGGAAGATTGTAAGGGTGGAGTGGAAGTGGAGGAAAGGTGTAGGGGGTGATGATGGAGAGGCAGGGCGGTTTTGCAGGCTCACGGGTGAGTCAGGGAGGTGGTATTTGGAGAGGGAAGTGGGTTTGACCCCTTTGACCTGTGTTTAATATTAAACGAGGGGGTGGGCTTGGAAGGAGTTGGGCCAGGGAGTTATAAGGTTGGGCTTGGGTTTTATTAATAAGGGTGGTGTTGGGTGGATTGTTTTGTATTTTGGATTTAAGGGATAATAACTTGGTCCATTTAGTTTGTAACTTTGGGATTTCACAAGGACTAAACATGTAATTTTCTGAAAAATGAGTGTCCTGATGTGACAACTTTCCAAATTAATCAAAAAGGGGTATTCTTGCCAAGGTTGAATAGTATAAGGACCACATTTGATAATTTCTTATAATTAATCAACAGGGACCATTTCTGCCAATTATGAAACCTCAGGGACCAAACATGTAAATTCTCAAAATTTTTTACCCAAGGACCATATTTGATAATTTTTAACTTTTAAATGCCTTGGGTTGACTTTTCTTTCAAAATAAATGCTCGGGGACTAATTTTGACAAGTTTTGAAACTTGGGGGACTGAAACTGCCAATTATGCAAACTTTGTTCATTTTTCATCTGTTTTTAATCATTTTGCATCTAAAACATATAAAACACAATCCTGGGATATTTTCAGTATTTTGATGCGTATTTGAGTGTTTTTGAATGTTTTTGCAGTTCAAATTGACTAAAAATGATGAGTATTTGAGCACTCATCAACCTTCCACATCGAAAATTTATTAGTTACTTTATAGATTACCTCCCGCCATGATTCAATTCTCAACATATTCTTCCTAACTTTGATCCCAAGATATGTACCCGGGTTCTTAACAACTTTACATCCAATACAAGTAGCTAACTCCTCAACTTCTCCAACCAAAACATTTAACCCCATAACCGAATATTTGTGAAGTTAACATTTAAACCAGATGTCAAATGAAAACATTGTAATAATTTAACTAGGATACCAATGTTAGAACTCGACCATCTTCCAAAGAATATGGCATCATCTACATAAATAAATGAGACAAGTTTACCTTTTGACAATTTCCGATTGGAAGAGGATAAAAGAAACCTTTCTCCATAATGTTCTGAAATGCTATATGAAGACTCTCCATGATAAGGAGGGACAAAAAAGAAGACAACGGATCCCCTTGTCTCAATCCCTTATTGAACAAGGTTCCCATACATGATGAAAAACATACTTGAATCCACTTTCGTCATAGATCACCAAACCTAAAATGAGCTAGAATGTCATCAATAAAATCCCATCTAACGGAATCATACGCTTTCTGAAAGTATATCTTTAGAATCATAGCCTTTTGTTTATGTTGCATGCACCATGATAACATCTCATTAATAATAAACGGACCATCAAGGATTTGCCTTCCTTTAATAAAGGTCGATTGTTCAATGCTCACGAGACTATCAATCACAAAAGATAATCTATTTGCCAAAATCTTACTGATGATTTTATATTGGCACCTGATAAGGCTTATAGGACGAAAATCATTTACCATCTTTGTGTCATGAACCTTAGGTATCAATGTAATGAACAAAGAATTACAACCTTTAGGAAAAGTACCTGGAGAGAAAAAGTCGTTCACTGCACCAAAGACATCATCACCAACCAAATAACACAACCTTTTTAAAAAATTGAAAGTAAACTCGTCGGGTCTCGGTGCCTTGTCTTTATTGCACTCCCACACAGCCCTTTTTACCTCATCTATAGTAACATTAGCTTCTAAGTCCATAGCATGCTCTGTCTCTAAACTCCGACGAAAAGCCACATCTGTTTTAGGTCGCAACCAATTTGGAACATTAAAAAGACTCACAAAGTAATTATAGAATTCACACTTCACTCGTGTCGGATCCTGTACCTATTCTCCATCAATCAGAATCCTGCGGATAGCCAGATGTCGATGTCTTTTTATTAATAATCCCATGAAAATACTTACTATTTTCATCCCCTTCAATCGCCCACTTAATTTTAGCATTTTGAGCTAAATCAAGAATCTCATTTCGATCTATATCCAAAAGCAATTTAGTGAGATGAACCCGATCCTCTACATCTGTCATGTGTGACAACTGGCAAATTAGGGAGCCATTTTGAAAACCCGCATTACGTAAAAGTTCATTTATGAATTTATATTTGTAGTTTTATTCGTAACGAACTTGTAAAACCTATATCATGGTTGATTATATTTTAAAATCTTTATGAGATTTGAAGATTTATTTCAATGATTCGATATGGAAATACATGTGGTGATTTATTTTGAAATTCTCATTTGGCACTACGTTGACTCCGGCACTAGGATAACCTAACAGAAATTTTATGTCTTGAGTTTACGAATTCGACTATATATATTTATTTATGGAACGTCTCGTGAGATATTAAATGTTTTGAAACGGGTTACGGGTTTTGGTCCGTGTAAATTACACCTAGCCACCTTACCCTAAATATTAATAATACCCTATTTATTATTATTATTAGTATTGTTTGAATAAAAAGAAAGAAAATAATTTTTTTTAAAGAGTATAACTACAAAACGTCCTTGTGGTTTGCCTGGTTCCACACCACACACAAAAACAAACACAACTTTTAATATCTCATCTCTCACCTCATCCCCTCCAATCACCAAACCCTAGCCGCCCTATAATCCGGCCAGCCGCCGCTCCACCACCGATCCCACCACAAAACCGCCACCACCATCTTGTTTATCACCTTTTTCTCATTCTTTTAACATATAACACGCGCTATAAAACCCATCCTAACACCACGAATCTTTGCAAATCCGATCCTATTATTGTTGTTTCACTAGATCCGCGAGCTCCAAGGTTTAAGAAGGTGAGAAAATGCGTTTTTATGCGTGGGTTTGACTGAGCCGAGTCAAACTCAGACTAACTCGTAATGGGGTTTAAAGATACATGATTCTTTTAAAAGATTTTGATAAGAAAATAATTTGGGTATCCATTTTGGTGTGGTTTTGACTCGGATTTGTATAAATCCTTGTTAGGGTCTCGTTTGGAATTAATATGTGGTTGAGCTTGGTTGTTTTTGGGATTATGTCGCGACCCCTAGGGTCTTGTTGGCTCGGTTTTGAGCATATGGGAACGCATGCCGAGACCTTATGGTCTCGTGCTTTTGTGTAGCAATTCGAAAGGACTAGCCGAGACCCATTTGGACTCGCGCTTGGTGTTTTCTTTTCTGGACCAAGGTTGGCCGCGACCCATTTGGTGATAAGATGGCGTTTTGAGGAATTATATGGCTTAATTGTTTTATAAATGTTTTAGTAATGCGGTATTTGAAATTCTTTATTGAGATTATATAATTGGGATTTTATGATGATTTTGGATACGGTATTTTGAGTTTCGCGGTTTAGTTGTTTTGAAACACTTACACCTACCCTACGCCGTTGTCACAGACTATGGCCTCCCGCACGTTCGACGTTGTTGAGGATATTCTTACTGCACCGGTACGCCCATCACAGATCACCATGGCTTCTGATGATCCTTACAGGATTGCCATGCATTCAGCTACTTCATCACCGACAGCTTCTACTTCTGCACCACCTGCTGCATCTACTTCTCAGGGACCCTCATCTTCTCTAGGGCTCCCTGGTACTTCGAGACAGCTTACTCTTTATCAGGCTTTGGCTCGTGTGGCTCCACGCTTTGCCCACCGAGCTACGGCACGTATGTCGGTACGCCCTACTTCACCACTTTTACATTTGGATGCTCACACTCTCCTGTCAGATGCCTCACCTACATCATTGCGTCGTCATCCTAGATCACCTACCCCATCACCACATGGTTCACCTGTTAGGAGACGACGATTGATGGTGTACTCTTCCGATGAGGAGGAGGAGGAGTACGAGGGTGAGGATGAGGCTGATGACCCTCAGGAGGCTGAGCAGGGTGATGATGACCCTGAGGAGGAGGATGACCCTCAAAAGGAGGAGATGCCTAATGATGATGGTTTGTTAGTGCCGCCAGCTCAGGCTGAGGAGCCTGATTCACCTATACATCCGATAGAGCCTGTTTCACCTGATCACCCGTTTTGTTTGATTCACCAACTGGTAGTCCCGTAGCGTCTGACGCGCCGTCTGAGATATCTGCTGAGCTTGCAGATTTGGGTGAGACTGGTAGGATTTGGACTCGGCTTACTATGCAGGGCGAGAGGATCTCGCAGATGGCTGATCGACTTGAGATGGTTATTGTTGAGTTTATTGCTGAGTTAAGAGTTGATTTGACTACTATCGTGGGCAGGGCGACAACGATTAGGAGAGGTATGATTGAGATACATGATCAGATAGAGAGTCTGCAAAGAGGTTTCCTCACGGCTCGCGAGGCAGATCGCAATCTGTGGCAGAGGAACACGGAGTTGGAGAAGGAGGTAGCAGACCTCAAGAGAGATAGAGATATACACAGTGTTGAGCCGGGATTGTTATGGAGTGATTTGGATGGTTTGAGGCAGAAGTTGAGGAGTCTACGCCAGCATAGTGGCGAGATAGTTGGATTTGTGTTGTTGTGTTGCTACATAAGCTAGGGAGTACTTGGTTAGGAGAGCTAGTTATTATATCTCTTATGTCATGATATTCGGATTGTACGTTCGTCTGGTATGGAACGATTTGTATCTATTATGTCTTTTGGTAGTATGGAACGAGGTATTGATCGCTACTTGTATGGATGATGGTGATTTCGTATGATATTCTATGGTTTTTGGCATACATGGAGAATTGTGTTTCAAATTGCGTGGTTGATATCGTGTTGGTATTATGTTGATCAATGGCCCCACGACGAAACCCGGTTAGAGCTACCAGAACTGGTCCTGCAGTGACTACCCCTGGTCGCCAAGGACGCCGTCCTACTCGAAATGTTGAAACCCCTACTCCTGATAACCTGGACACTACTAACCGCAACAACAGGACTCAAAATGTTGATGTTCAGGGAGACAATGATCATGTTCCACTTAATGCACCTACTGTGGATCAAGCAATGATCAATCAACTTGTGGAGCAACGAGTTACTGAACTACTAGCTGAGTCAAACATTCCAACAATTCTGCTGGAACATTTCCACCTGTTCGTGCTAATGGATGTAACTACAAGGAGTTTAAAATTTGTGGACCCATTGAGTTTGGTGGAACTGAAGGAGTGGTCTACTTGGTCAGGTGGATAGAGAAGACTAAGTCAGTGTTTAATGTCAGTGGTTGTGCGGAGAATGCAAAGGTAAAGTTTGCTTCTTTTACTTTCAAGGATGAAGCTTTAACTTGGTGGAACAATTACCGAAATTCGGTTGGGAGTGATGTGGCTTATGCTATGACTTGGGAGCAATTTAAGTCTTTGCTGATTCAGACTTATTGCCCAAGAAATGAGGTTAAGAAGCTAGAGATTGAGTTTTGGAATCACAAAGTGAAGGGTACCAATATGGCGACTTACAATCGTCGTTACCAGGAGTTGGCCTTGCTTTGTCCAGATATGGTTAGAACTGAGACTCAAAAGATTGAGCGGTATACCGATGGGTTGCCTGTGGCTACAAGGAATGATGTGATCGCTGCTAGACCTGCAAACATCCATGAGGCAATCACAATCGCTCAACAATTAATGGATTCATTGGAATTGGACGGATCTGATAAGGATAAGAATGGAAAGAGAAAGAGAGACCATCACTCTAAGCGTAATGATCACCGAAACAAGCGACAAGCTGTTGCTAAAGCTTATGTTATTGGGGATGGAAGTAAGAAGAACTATAATGGTGATGCACCCAAGTGTGGTCGTTGCTACAGGAATCATACGGGACAATGTAATGTGATTTGTCAGAGTTACTCAAGGAGAGGACATGTAGCTAGGGATTGTAGAGCACGACCCCTTGCTATGGTTCAAGCTGCTCCTGAAGTGAGAAGTAAGGCAGAAGTTACTTGTTATGGATGTGGAAAGAAGGGACATTATAGGAATGAGTGTAGAGAATCGTGGAACCGAGGAAATCAAGGATCGGGTGGTAATGGGTACAATCATGGAAACCGTGGAGCTGGAGGAAACCGTGGACGACAAGATAATGGGGACCAACGTGTGGAAGCTGGAGCTGCTCATGGGAGAGTGTATGCACTCGGGAACAAGAGAGGAGAAGATCCGAACGTCGTTACTGGTACGTTCCTTCTCAATAATCGTTATGCTTCCATACTATTTGATACTGGTGCCGATAAGAGTTTTGTGTCCACTAAGTTTGCACCCTTACTAGAGAAACCCCCGATGGCCTTAGGAATTGGTTATGATGTAGAGTTAGCTAATGGGGACATAGAAAGGATTAGGACTATCATTCGCGGTTGTACGTTAAATTTTCTGAATCGTCCTTTCAACATAGATCTTCTACCCGTCACATTAGGAAGTTTTGATGTCATTATTGGTATCGATTGGTTGTCGAAGTATCGTGCTCATATACTTTGCGATGAGAAGATTGTGCGTGTGCCTTACGGCAAGGAGATTCTGAACATACTAGGAGATCGAAAGGAAATGAGAGGCTCATCTAGATTAGCGGTAATATCATGCACTAAATTGCCGAAGCTAATGGAAAAAGGATGTTACCTTTTCTTAGCTCAAATCTCTGAGAAAGGAGGGAAGGAGAAGAAGGAAAGGTGCATTGGAGATGTGCCTATAGTTCGTGATTTTCCTGATGTATTTCCCGATGATTTGCCGGGAATCCCGCCTACGAGACAAGTGGAGTTTCAGATTGAGTTGATACCTGGTGCTGCACCTGTGGCACGAGTGCCTTATCGACTTGCACCCACTGAACTGGAAGAGTTGTCGAAACAATTAGCGGAGTTAGCCGAAAAAGGATTTATAAGACCAAGTTCTTCACCTTGGGGAGCCCCGGTCTTATTTGTGAAGAAGAAGGATGGATCGTTTCGTATGTGTATTGATTACCGAGAGCTGAACAAGTTAACGGTGAAGAATAGATACCCGTTACCGAGGATCGACGACTTGTTCGACCAGCTTCAAGGATCGAGTGTGTATTCGAAGATCGATCTGAGATCGAGATATCATCAACTTAGAGTTCGCGAGGAAGATATTCCGAAAACGGCTTTCAGAACCCGTTACGAGCATTAAGAGTTTCAGGTGATACCGTTTGGGTTGACTAACGCACCGGCTGTATTTATGGATCTCATGAATCGGGTGTGTAAGCCTTACTTAGATAAGTTCGTGATTGTGTTCATCGATGACATTCTAATTTATTCGAAGAATGAAAAGGAGCATGATGAGCATCTAACGCTTATCTTAGAATTGCTCAGGAGGGAGAAGCTGTATGCCAAGTTCTCTAAATGTGAATTTTGGATCCCGACGGTACAATTTTTGGGTCATGTGATTGATAGTCAAGGAGTTCATGTTGATCCCACAAAAATTGAGGCTATTAAAGATTGGGCTGCACCAACGACCCCAACAGAAGTTCGTCAATTTTTGGGTTTAGCCGGTTATTACCGAAGATTCATTGAGAGATTTTCGAAGATAGCAAAACCGTTGACCAAATTGACTCAAAAGAGTGTTAAATACGAATGGGGAGACAAGGAAGAGGAAGCATTTCAATTACTTAAAGAGATGTTGTGTAGTGCTCCTATCTTAGTGATGAGTGTCTAAATACTCATTATTTTATACCCATTTAGACTACTGAAACATTTGAAAACACTCAAATATGCTTCAAAATACTGAAAAAATCTCCAAATTGTGTTTTTAGGTGTTAAAGTGCAAAAGGGATGAAAACTGATGAAAAACATGCAAAACATACATAATTTATAGTTTCAGTCCCTGAACTTTGAATAATTGGCAAATCTAGTCTCTGGTTATTCAAAACATGGTATTTATCAATAAAGGTCCTTGGGGATTCACAAGTTGTCATAAATAGTCCTTTAAAGTTTAAAATTGTGAAATTACAACTTTGGTCCCCCAAGTTTCAAAAATGTCAAATTTAGTCCTCGGGTATTCAAAAAATGGAAAAATGACATCTATGACCCTTGTACTATTCATAAATGGCAAAAATGGTCCTTTTGATAAATATTTGGAAATTTACATATTTAACCCTCAAAAAAATCCAAATAATACAAAAATGGTCCTTTAAGGTTTAAAAATGGAAAAATGTGCTAATATAGTCCTTGTATTATTAATATGTAACAGGTTTGGTCCTTGTGATACTATGGAAAAGTTACAAGTGCAGCCCTTCAAGTTTCAGCAAGTTTACATGTTAAGTCCTTGGGCTTATTTTACAATAACTACAAACCGGACCCTATTAAATAAAACCCAAAACACCAAATCAAGTCCACTCCTTACCCAGGCCCAACCAAAATATTACCCAGCCCACACCCCCTTTGTTAATAAATAAAACAGACAAACACCCCCACCTGTAACTGCCACCTCTTCACCTCCTCCTTACCCCTTCCAGCTCACCCTATCTTCCTACCCACTCTCCACCACCTCTGTTTTCATAAGCCTGCCACAATAAATGCATTCCTACCCCATTTTCACCTCAAAACCACTACTACCCACAGTATTGAACCAAAACCACCCCAACTTGGTCCAATCTTCATCAAACTTGTCCCTTACACTTCCTAACACTCCCAAAAATCTTTAATTTCTCTGTAACTGCTCAATTCCACGTGGAGTGATTTGGCGCCATTTTTGGATTTAAATGGTCTTGATCAATTTGACTAAATGGAGGGCCAAGATGAAGTGGGAAAATATCTTTGAACTAGTGGGATGCAAAAGGGTGATAAATACAGAAGAAAGAGAGAAGAAGAGAGATCATAATTTGTAATCTAGTTTATGATCAAGTAGAATAATTAAAATAGTTGTTACCTAGTGTAATTGTTCATTTCTGTTCCTAAAGTGTTGTTTAACTTTGCTAAAGTGTAATCAACAGCTTTGTTCTATCAATTTCAATCTATCTTTCAGTTTTCAAGAAATTCAACTTCGTACCATTTTCATTACAAGTCTTTTAAATTCTGTTGATGTTTGTTAATTAGAGATCTCAATCACACTACTTGGCTCTCAGTAAGCTATAGCAAGCTTTTGGATCTATTTAATCAACAATAATCAATAATTTAGGAAAATACCAAAAATATAGAAAATAAATTAAAAAATAGAAGTCACTGTGTAGAAGAAAGCTGGAGCAAAGCTATACTGGAATGCTTTTGGTTTAGAGCTTTGTGGAAAGCATATAAGTTTGGTTCTTGGTTCTTGGTTCTGTGTGTTCATCTCAATTCAAGTTGTAAGCAATACTTCTTGATTTTTAGTATTATTTGTTCTTGTTCTTATATCACTGTAATCTTTAGTGTTTTATGCTTAGTTGTTGTTAGTTAGTGATAATCTAGTGTAAGATTGATAGCTTGTTAATTGGAACTCTTAGTTGCTAGTAATTTAAGTTAGACAGTCAAAATAGCTTAAGTAGTGATTCATAGGTAAAAGTTGTTAATTGCTGTGTATTTGTGTTTATCTGATCCTATATCATCATAATCAAGTGTTAGGATTCACTTTCATGCTTTAAATCAGTGTTGAGTAACACTAATCAAGAAACAGTCCTTGCTAAGGGGTGTTTGGATCAAGCTGCCATACTGAGTATATGCATGTTAATATTGATGATACTTGTTGTTGCATGTTTATTTAGATCAATATAGTATATAACAGTTATAATAAGTAGGTCTTATTAATATAAAAGTCAAAATAGGTTGTAATTCCATCTAGTTAGTAATCTGTTAAGTAATCTAGTTCCATAATCTTCAAATTAGCTTAGAACTTTGTAACCTAGCTTATTTTCATCATATTATAGCTTAACTGAACATAATTAATCAGTAAATCTAGGATCAAGCTCACTTAAGTCAACTTATTGGTTTAACTTAAAAAGTCAAATTTGCAGCCTAACTGTTTTTTGAATAAAACTTAGAATTTTATTGTGAACTAAATAGTTAATCATAGGACTTGAGCTTGTAGGAATATAGAGTCTTGTTGCTGATATTTCTGTTACTATTTTTGTTAAATTTTATTAAAGTGGTTTAACTGCTTAATTAGTGCTTAATTTTAAGTAGTTCTTCACAAACCTCCCCTGTACACAAATTCATAAGCTATCTTTGGAAGCTTTCACAAGTTTCATTAGTGCTTGAGACCCTGTGTATTTTGGATCTTTGTGATGCCCTTGTGGCTAGTTGCTTGAACTAAGTGCTTATCTGCTTTTATCTGCTTATCTGTTACTGCTTATCTTAATTGCTTATCTTGTGCATCAAAATCAAACAATACACTGATAACTCAGTGTAAACAAGCAACTTCACAAGCCCATCATAAGCTTATCACTGAGCTTTGGCTTGTGATCTTTGGCTCTTTTAGAAGCTAAGCAACCAATCTTCACATTGCAAGCTTAAACTTTCACTCACAAGCCCTTTAACTAGGGCTGCAATCAGCTGGAAGCTTGTTCCATTCACTCAGTTAACTGAGTGAACCAGTCGACCCACCCAACTTCATAAGCCCTTAACAAGCTACCCAGTGGTCCCCATTGGTCAAGCTTTGGCATTTTGGAATCCTCACTAGCCCAACTTAATAGTTCAGCATTCATTAAGTTCTTTTGAGCTTATTTCATAAGCTCAATTTGACCACTTTGGTTGACTGTCTAGGGTGTTTGGATCTCAGTTTACTTGGAAGTTCTTAAAAGCTTATTACAAGCTTTTTAGCCAAATCCAGTGAACACACTTGTTCATATTTGTTAATATACTATATATACACAGTACTTATATTTTGTTTCCTTCCTTAAGCTTGTTTTAAAGCTTTTACCAAGTTTTCAAGCTTGTTTCACTCACTCAGTTAACTGAGTGAATCAGATAGGACCCCTCACTTCATAAGCTCTTTCTGAGCTCACCAGCTGGTCCCACACCTCCAATTTTGATTCTCCCAACCCCCTCCTACCAGGCTTGAATACTTGACCTTTTGTTTGGCCTAGATCATAGTGGACCCCACTTGGTTTTACCTCACAAAGTTGTCCCATTTTCTGTCTCAGAATCCAATAAGCAAAGTGCTTATTTGTGTTTTGTGGCTTATTCAAGCTACTTATTTGGTTGAATCTTGTTAAATATTGTTCAAACAACTCAGAGGAACCAGAATCTACCCTAGTGGACCCCACATAAGCTCATTTGAGTTTATTTCCTTAAAAAGTCAAACTTGGTCAACTGTTTGGGGTAATAAGCACTTATAGTGCTTATTTTGAGTTTCCAAGTTAGTTGTTTTTGTAATAGTTTCTTATTTTAAGTATTTTAATAGTTTTATAAAAGAAAAACCAGAAAAAGCCAAACTTATTTATAGTGATAGCTTCTATTTAATAGAAACTATCTATTTAATTTTCTTTTTAGCTTATTTATAAGCACTTCTGTATTTTTATATTTTTATTAAATCTCTTTTAAATTAAAGTACTTTTATAAATTTTTCCAGATTTTTCTTTTGTCATCTAGTAATATTTAGAATTAATACTAGTTTAATTAATTAATAATTAATATTAAATAACTAAATAGCATAATTATATTTTATTAAGTACCACATAGTTTTTATAATTTTTCTAGTTTTTATATAAGTTATAACATTTTTAGGAATTTTTCTAGAATTTTTACTGTTCATATTCTAGTATTAATAATTTAATTAGTTTAATTAGTTAATAAATAATTTTATATAGTTAATAATTAATAATAAATAGATAATAAGTGTAATAAATATATTTTCAGTTTTAAAATTTCTTATATAATATTTTAGATTTTTCTAATTTTTTATTTTATTTGTCTAAGCTTTTTTTTAGTTTTCTTATTATTTAGGTATTTAATAAATACTATTAAATAGTAATTAATTAATGATAAATAATAAAAAAGTTAAAAAAATAATATTATTTTTCTAATAATTTTCTTTTATTCTTAGGATCTCAAAAATATAAATTTCACATTTGTGGGGTTTATATTGATCACTTTTCACTTTTATTTTTGTACGTTTACGTTTAATTTAATTTAAACGTACGTTTTTAATATGTTTTACGTTTCTAGGGTTTTTGATCATACTTATTAGTTGATATAACTTATTTGAGTTATTTATACTTTTAGTATTGTGACAAATCATTCATAACCCTATTCCTGATCATCCAAACTATATCACACATTCGTTCAATCACAGGATATCACACCTCGTTGGGAAATTAACGACCCGGGGATATAACTGTACTACCTTGAATTATTGCATTTGCCTCTTTCTAGTTTGACTTTTATTGTCAACCATTCACAAGTGGTTGACTCTAGAATATATAGCTAGAAAACTGTGAACCAATTTTTGGCGCCGTTGCCGGGGAGGTTGTGCTGCGTTGAACGTATCAGTTTAGTTGATTATATATCCTTTTTATATATAATATCATATTTTAATCTTCCATAAACAATATAAAATACAATAATATTTTCTTTTTCTTTCTATATATATATATATAAAAGATAAATAATCACAAAAATACGCTTCGCACCCCTCCTGAGTTTCCTTTTCTTCAAGGATCCTTAGACGCGTCTTAGTGCATGCGCACTCGTTCTTCAAGGTCATCAAGTCCTCTTCGTGAGCTTGTAGCCATACCTCGAAGAAGTCGTAGACGTTCTGCTCCCTCAGTCGTACCCGAGATACGTACTGATCCAAAAATTCCTGTCAAAATGACAGAAGAACAAACGATGAATGAGTTTCTCCAAGCACCCACCGTTGGGTACGGAGATGCCATTGTTGTTCCAGCCATCGTAGCTGAGAACTTTGAGCTTAAAACTGGGTTAATAAACCTAGTGACAGCGCGTCAATTCTATGGTTTTGATAGGGACGATCCTCACTATCACATTCGGTGGTTCAATAAAATCACATCCACCTTGAAATGTAAAAACGTCCCTGAGGATGCAATAAAACTTCTTCTTTTCCCGTTTTCCCTCGATGGGCCCGCCAGGATCTGGCTTGACAAACAACCCCCTAAGTCGATTGAAACGTGGGAAGATTTAGTACAGAAGTTTGTGCATAAATTCTATCCTCCTTCAAAAACCACGAATCTCCGGAATGAAATCATGAAATTCACACAACATTTTGATGAAACATTCAGTGAATCATGGGATCGTTTTAAGGAAATGCTACGCAACTGTCCTCATCATGGATTTTCTGAGTTGATATATTTGGATACTTTCTATAATGGCATAAGACAAGCTGATCAAGATTCTCTTAATTCCTCCGCGGGAGGTAATTTTTTGAATCGAACAACAAAGGATGCTTTAGCCATTATAGAGAACAAAGCTGAGGTCCGTACCTCAAGAAACAAACCAGTTGCTCCCAAAGCAAGTGATTCACCTTCTACTTCATCTCCCATGACTCAAACTGTTGACAATACTCAGTTTGCTCAACTCATGGATGCTCTTAAAAATTTGACTCTTAACCAAAAGAAAGAGCCATCTACACGTGCTGAAGTCAAAAAGATTGAACCATGTGTCACTTGTGGTGGTCCTCATGCATACTACAACTGTACTGCCACCGATGGCAATGCATTTGAAGTCGATGCTCTAGCCGGTAATTTCAATCAAGGAGGTAACCAATACCATCCTCAAGCTGAAACAAATTACCGTGCTAATAACCAAGAGGGACCATCAGGATCATATCAACCCAACAATTCAAATAGGTCTAATCATAATCAGCCAAGAGGGCATAATAACCAAAATCAATATCGTACTTAGAACAATCAAATTGTTCCTGTTCAATACCCTCCCTATAAAGGGAATTCAAATTCTAATCAAGGGTATTCAGCTCCTTATAATCAAATGGTTTCGTTCCAAGAATCTCAATCTGCTGAACTAGCTAGCCACATCAAGGCTACTGATGCTAAAATGAGAGTGGTTCAAAACCAAATCTCCAATTTGAAGAATGAATTTGATTCTTCAATTGCGAAGAACAATCATGAGCTAAAGAACGATCTTAAGAGTATGATATCTGATTTGGTGAAACAACTCGTTCCACCATCCACCTCGGGAAGTCTCCCGAGTAATACTATTGCAAATCCCAGGGGTGAACTCAAAGCTGTCACTATTCATAGTGACAAAGATGAACCAATTTTTGGCGCCGCTGCCGGGGATCGAACCCGGGTCACCCGCGTGACAGGCGGGAATACTTACCACTATACTACAACGACCCGGTACTTCCTTCTAATAATGGAAGTACTCATTACGTCCAAACCACGGTTGTCCCAAATTCTACACCCCCAATTAATCCTACATCATCAAGAATAGATCCCACTCTTTCACGATTCACGGTTAAAAGTTTGTCAAGCAAATCAGGAGTTGTCTTTGAGACTGATGAAACTCCTGAGCCTACTGTACCTAAATCCAAACCTTTTAAGCCTACCCTTCCCTACCCTTCACGCTTGAATGAGCAAGAGCACCGCGAGAGGTCTAATTACCAAACGGACAAACTCTTGCAAATCTTTAAAGATTTGCAATTTGATATAAGTCTTGCGGATGCTGTCATATTGATGCCCAAGTTTGCATCAACAATCAAACAGTTGTTAAACGACAAGGAAAAACTGGTTGAATTGGCAAAAACTTCTCTAAATGAGAACTGCTCTGCAGTTATCTTAAAGAAGCTTCCCGAAAAGCTTGGAGATCCTGGGAAATTTATCTTACCTTGTGAATTCCCAGGAATGGTTGCATGCAACGCCTTGGCCGATCTGGGCGCCAGCATCAACCTGATGCCTAATTCAGTATGGAAGAAACTTTCTCTTCCTAAACTTACCCCTACCTGCATGACCCTTGAGCTTGCTGATCGTTCTGTATCTATGCCCCTCGGTATTGCCGAGGACGTATTTGTGAAAGTAGGGAAATTCCATTTTCCAGCTGACTTTGTGGTTGTTGAATTCAATGCTGATCCTAGGATTCCTCTCATTCTTGGACGAGGATTCCTAAGAACGGGCCATGCTCTTATAGATGTATTTGAGCGTAAGATCACATTGCGTATGAGTCATGAGGCTATTACCTTTAACCATGATCAAACTTCGAGGTACTCCTCAAACTATAACTCTGCATCGGTTAACCGAATCGATGTCATTGATGTTGCCTTACAGGAGTACTCTCAAGAAAATCTTAGTTATGTTCATGATTTGGTGAGTGGTGATCCCACTCCATCTTCTCATTCCATCATTCCCGACTCTTCATCTTTCCTCACCCCGGTTGAGGAAAGTGGTCCCATATGGGATGAAGATGATGCTAAGAGTGATCAGGAGGGAGATATTCTTCTCCTTGAGGAATTGCTAAGTAATGATCCAATTTCCCCTCCTCCACTAAAAGAACTCCATAATGATCCCATATGGGATGAAGATGACACTGAGAGTGATATCTTAGTCGACTCTTCAACTTCCCTCACTCTGGTTGAGGAAAGTGATTCTATTATGGATAAGACTGGTGATTATATCAATTTGGATTCATTTATTCCTGGAATAGATGATGCTGAGATTGATCAGGAGGGAGATATTAATGATCTTCTTGAACAATTGTTGTACCCAAACAATTATAAATCAGTTGAAAATTGTTATAACATCCTCCTTCCCAAACAACTTCATAAAGAGGAAATCAAATCAGTTGTAAAAACTGATAAATTTCCTGAGATCAAGCATAAGACCTTGCCTCCTTCACTTAAATTTCAAATTCTTGAGGAGGAAGTTCTTGTGATTACTGCTGTTCTGATCTCCCTACTACCCTTCACCTACCCGGTGATTTCTCCTTCCCTTCACTCATTTTGGAGTGAAGATGTTACCTTTGACCCTAGCATCTTCCATATAACATTGGTTTAAATGCCAGATATATCTCTCTTGGTGTGGAACTTTCATGTACTTTAATGTGTATGCAAACATTTTGTATGAAAGTCCGATGGAGATGGTTTCTTCCACTTACTTCCCCATAGATTTTTAAATTGCTTTTTCTCCCGGCCTGTTCAGGAGCTCTTTATTACAGTTAACCGTTCACAAGCGGTTAGCTTGCGTGATAAACCTGACAGTTTGGGAGGAAAGAAATCAAATACGGGGTCGAGTCAAGCTAGTGACTCGGGAATCAAAAAATATTAGCAAAAACATGGGTTTTCACCCGTGTGTAACACCCTAGTGTGGGGGAGATGCCCCACATGTTGTAAATCAACTCAAAATAAATAAATAATAAATAAATAAATAAAAAATAATAATATAGTGATAGCTTCTATTTAAGAAGTTTATCTAAAAAATATATGTATGTATATACATCTTAAATAATGGCTAAGTAATATTTCCCTTTTACGTTCTAAGATTCGGTTTAACACCCGGTACTTTGAATATTGAGGGCAATATTCAGTTCTAAGTGTGTGTGTGGGGGGGGGGGGGGGGATTCTCTCGAATTCAAACACATGTTCCATCAGGAACCCCCATTTTAGCCAAAATTTAAAAAAAAAAATTCTCACTTAGAACGCAAATAAATGGTAATCAGTCCTCCATGTCTAACCCGCATAAGGATTGGCTAATCCAGGAGCAAACGGTTCTTGGTAAAGATATCTCAAACCCGTTGATGGCTTGCAATTTGCAAAAAATTGTATGGTACCTCAACTCGCCATATCCTAAAAAGCGAATGAGTTGGCTAGCCCGCAAGATTATGGCTTGTGGTAAAGGCAGTGGAAAATCCATAATTGGTAATCAGCTCACCAAGATGTTGACTATTCCATCAAGAGTTGGCTAGTCTAGAAGCAAACGGCTTTTGGTAAAGACTAATCAAATCCGTTGACAGCTGGTGGTTTGCTCAAAATCACACGGTTATCAGGTGTACCACAGTTTTCACACCTGGCTACTCCAGAAGTGATGGCTTTTGGTAAAGAGTTCTTTGAAATCCATTAAAACTTCATAAAATATTGCTAGGGAATAGCAATACTTTAGTGTGGGGGATTGATGAGTGTCTAAATACTCATCATTTTATACCCATTTAGACTACTGAAACATTTGAAAACACTCAAATATGCTTCAAAATACTGAAAAAATCTCCAAATTGTGTTTTTAGGTGTTAAAGTGCAAAAGGGATGAAAACTGATGAAAAACATGCAAAACATACATAATTTATAGTTTCAGTCCCTGAACTTTGAATAATTGGCAAATCTAGTCCCTGGTTATTCAAAACATGGTATTTATCAATAAAGGTCCTTGGGGAATCACAAGTTGTCATAAATAGTCCTTTAAAGTTTAAAATTGTGAAATTACAACTTTGGTCCCCCAAGTTTCAAAAATATCAAATTTAGTCCTCGGGTATTCAAAAAATGGAAAAATGACATCTATGACCCTTGTACTATTCATAAATGGCAAAAATGGTCCTTTTGATAAACATTTGGAAATTTACATATTTAACCCTCAAAAAATCCAAATAATACAAAAATGGTCCTTTAAGGTTTAAAAATGGAAAATGTGCAAATATAGTCCTTGTATTATAAATATGTAACAGGTTTGGTCCTTGTGATACTATGGAAAAGTTACAAGTGCAGCCCCTCAAGTTTCAGCAAGTTTACATGTTAAGTCCTTGGGCTTATTTTACAATAACTACAAACCGGACCCTATTAAATAAAACCCAAAACACCAAATCCAGTCAACTCCTTACCCAGGCCCAACCAAAATATTACCCAGCCCACACCCCCTTTGTTAATAAATAAAACAGACAAACACCCCCACCTGTAACTGCCACCTCTTCACCTCCTCCTTACCCCTTCCAGCTCACCCTATCTTCCTACCCACTCTCCACCACCTCTGTTTTCATAAGCCTGCCACAATAAATGCATTCCTACCCCATTTTCACCTCAAAACCACTACTACCCACAGTATTGAACCAAAACCACCCCAACTTGGTCCAATCTTCATCAAACTTGTCCCTTACACTTCCTAACACTCCCAAAAATCCTTAATTTCTCTGTAACTGCTCAATTCCATGTGGAGTGATTTGGCGCCATTTTTGGATTTAAATGGTCTTGATCAATTTGACTAAATGGAGGGCCAAGATGAAGTGGGAAAATATCTTTGGACTAGTGGGATGCAAAAGGGTGATAAATACAGAAGAAAGAGAGAAGAAGAGAGATCATAATTTGTAATCTAGTTTATGATCAAGTAGAATAATTAAAATAGTTGTTACCTAGTGTAATTGTTCATTTCTGTTCCTAAAGTGTTGTTTAACTTTGCTAAAGTGTAATCAACAGCTTTGTTCTATCAATTTCAATCTATCTTTCAGTTTTCAAGAAATTCAACTTCGTACCATTTTCATTACAAGTCTTTTAAATTCTGTTGATGTTTGTTAATTAGAGATCTCAATCACACTACTTGGCTCTCAGTAAGCTATAGCAAGCTTTTGGATCTATTTAATCAACAATAATCAATAATTTAGGAAAATACCAAAAATATAGAAAATAAATTAAAAAATAGAAGTCACTGTGTAGAAGAAAGCTGGAGCAAAGCTATACTGGAATGCTTTTGGTTTAGAGCTTTGTGGAAAGCATATAAGTTTGGTTCTTGGTTCTTGGTTCTGTGTGTTCATCTCAATTCAAGTTGTAAGCAATACTTCTTGATTTTTAGTATTATTTGTTCTTGTTCTTATATCACTGTAATCTTTAGTGTTTTATGCTTAGTTGTTGTTAGTTAGTGATAATCTAGTGTAAGATTGATAGCTTGTTAATTGGAACTCTTAGTTGCTAGTAATTTAAGTTAGACAGTCAAAATAGCTTAAGTAGTGATTCATAGGTAAAAGTTGTTAATTGCTGTGTATTTGTGTTTATCTGATCCTATATCATCATAATCAAGTGTTAGGATTCACTTTCATGCTTTAAATCAGTGTTGAGTAACACTAATCAAGAAACAGTCCTTGCTAAGGGGTGTTTGGATCAAGCTGCCATACTGAGTATATGCATGTTAATATTGATGATACTTGTTGTTGCATGTTTATTTAGATCAATATAGTATATAACAGAAATAATAAGTAGGTCTTATTAATATAAAAGTCAAAATAGGTTGTAATTCCATCTAGTTAGTAATCTGTTAAGTAATCTAGTTCCATAATCTTCAAATTAGCTTAGAACTTTGTAACCTAGCTTATTTTCATCATATTATAGCTTAACTGAACATAATTAATCAATAAATCTAGGATCAAGCTCACTTAAGTCAACTTATTGGTTTAACTTAAAAAGTCAAATTTGCAGCCTAATTGTTTTTTGAATAAAACTTAGAATTTTATTGTGAACTAAATAGTTAATTATAGGACTTGAGCTTGTAGGAATATAGAGTCTTGTTGCTGATATTTCTGTTACTATTTTTGTTAAATTTTATTAAAGTGGTTTAACTGCTTAATTAGTGCTTAATTTTAAGTAGTTCTTCACAAACCTCCCCTATATACAGATTCATAAGCTATCTTTGGAAGCTTTCACAAGTTTCATTAGTGCTTGAGACCCTGTGTATTTTGGATCTTTGTGATGCCCTTGTGGCTAGTTGCTTGAACTAAGTGCTTATCTGCTTTTATCTGCTTATCTGTTACTGCTTATCTTGTGCATCAAAATCAAACAATACACTGATAACTCAGTGTAAACAAGCAACTTCACAACCCCATCATAAGCTTATCACTGAGCTTTGGCTTGTGATCTTTGGCTCTTTTAGAAGCTAAGCAACCCATCTTCACATTGCAAGCTTAAACTTTCACTCACAAGCCCTTTAACTAGGGCTGCAATCAGCTGGAAGCTTGTTCCATTCACTCAGTTAACTGAGTGAACCAGTCAACCCACCCAACTTTATAAGCCCTTAACAAGCTACCCAGTGGTCCCCATTGGTCAAGCTTTGGCATTTTGGAATCCTCACTAGCCCAACTTAATAGTTCAGCATTCATTAAGTTCTTTTGAGCTTATTTCATAAGCTCAATTTGACCACTTTGGTTGACTGTCTAGGGTGTTTAGATCTCAGTTTACTTGGAAGTTCTTAAAAGCTTATTACAAGCTTTTTAGCCAAATCCAGTGAACACACTTGTTCATATTTGTTAATATACTATATAGTATATATACACAGTACTTATATTTTGTTTCCTTCCTTAAGCTTGTTTTAAAGCTTTTACCAAGTTTTCAAGCTTGTTTCACTCACTCAGTTAACTGAGTGAATCAGATAGGACCCCTCACTTCATAAGCTCTTTCTGAGCTCACCAGTGGGTCCCACACTTCCAATTTTGATTCTCCCAACCCCCCTCCTACCAGGCTTGAATACTTGACCCTTTATTTGGCCTAGATCATAGTGGACCCCACTTGGTTTTACCTCACAAAGTTGTCCCATTTTCTGTCTTAGAATCCAATAAGCAAAGTGCTTATTTGTGTTTTGTGGCTTATTCAAGCTACTTATTTGGTTGAATCTTGTTAAATATTGTTCAAACAACTCAGAGGAAGCAGAATATACCCTAGTGGACCCCACATAAGCTCATTTGAGTTTATTTCCTTAAAAAGTCAAACTTGGTCAACTGTTTGGGGTAATAAGCACTTACAGTGCTTATTTTGAGTTTCCAAGTTAGTTGTTTTTGTAATAGTTTCTTATTTTAAGTATTTTAATAGTTTTATAAATGAAAAACCAGAAAAAGCCAAACTTATTTATAGTGATAGCTTCTATTTAATAGAAACTATCTATTTAATTTTCTTTTTAGCTTATTTATAAGCACTTCTGTATTTTTATATTTTTACTAAATCTCTTTTATATTAAAGTACTTTTATAAATTTTCCCAGATTTTTCTTTTGTCATCTAGTAATATTTAGAATTAATACTAGTTTAATTAATTAATAATTAATATTAAATAACTAAATAGCATAATTATATTTTATTAAGCACCACATAGTTTTTATAATTTTTCTAGCTTTTATACAAGTTATAACATTTTTAGGAATTTTTCTAGAATTTTTACTGTTCATATTCTAGTATTAATAATTTAATTAGTTAAGAAATAATTTTATATAGTTAATAATTAATAATAAATAGATAATAAGTGTAATAAATATATTTTCAGTTTTAAAATTTTTTATATAATATTTTAGATTTTTCTAATTTTTTTATTTTATTTGTCTAAGCTTTTTTTTAGTCTTCTTATTATTTAGGTATTTAATAAATACTATTAAATATTAATTAATTAATAATAAATAATAAAAAAGTTAAAAAAATAATTTTATTTTTCTAATAATTTTATTTTATTCTTAGGATCTCAAAAATATAAATTTCACATTTGTGGGGTTTATATTGATCACTTTTCACTTTTATTTTTGTACGTTTACGTTTAATTTAATTTAAACGTACGTTTTTAATACGTTTTACGTTTCTAGGGTTTTTGATCATATTTATTAGTTGATATAACTTATTTGAGTTATTTATACTTTTAGTATTGTGACAAATCATTCATAACCCTATTCCTGATCATCCAAACTATATCACACATTCGTTCAATCACAGGATATCACACCTCGTTGGGAAATTAACGACCCGGGGATATAACTATACTACCTTGAATTATTGCATTTGCCTCTTTCTAGTTTGACTTTTATTGTCAACCATTCACAAGTGGTTGACTCTAGAATATATAGCTAGAAAACTGTGAACCAATTTTTGGCGCCGTTGCCGGGGAGGTTGTGCTGCGTTGAACGTATCAGTTTGGTTGATTATATATCCTTTTTATATATAATATCATATTTTAATCTTCCATAAAAAATATAAAATACAAAAATATTTTCTTTTTCTTTCTATATATATATAAAAGATAAATAATCACAAAAATACTCTTCGCACCCCTCCTGAGTTTCCTTTTCTTCAAGGATCCTTAGACACGTCTTAGTGCATGCGCACTCGTTCTTCAAGGTCATCAAGTCCTCTTGGTGAGCTTGTAGCCATACCTCGAAGAAGTCGTAGACGTTCTGCTCCCTCAGTCGTACCCGAGATACGTACTGATCCAAAAATTCCTGTCAAAATGACAGAAGAACAAACGATGAATGAGCTTCTCCAAGCACCCACCGATGGGTACGGAGATGCCATTGTTGTTCCAGCCGTCGTAGCTGAGAACTTTGAGCTTAAAACTGGGTTAATAAACCTAGTGACAGTGCGTCAATTCTATGGTTTTGATAGGGACGATCCTCACTATCACATTCGGTGGTTCAATAAAATCACATCCACCTTGAAATGTAAAAACGTCCCTGAGGATGCAATAAAACTTCTTCTTTTCCCGTTTTCCCTCGATGGGCCCGCCAGGATCTGGCTTGACAAACAACCCCCTATGTCGATTGAAACGTGGGAAGATTTAGTACAGAAGTTTGTGCATAAATTCTATCCTCCTTCAAAAACCACGAATCTCCGGAATGAAATCATGAAATTCACACAACATTTTGATGAAACATTCAGTGAATCATGGGATCGTTTTAAGGAAATGCTACGCAACTGTCCTCATCATGGATTTTCTGAGTTGATATATTTGGATACTTTCTATAATGGCATAAGACAAGCTGATCAAGATTCTCTTAATTCCTCCGCGGGAGGTAATTTTTTGAATCGAACAACAAAGGATGCTTTAGCCATTATAGAGAACAAAGCTGAGGTCTGTACCTCAAGAAACAAACCAGTTGCTCCCAAAGCAAGTGATTCACCTTCTACTTCATCTCCCATGACTCAAACTGTTGACAATACTCAGTTTGCTCAACTCATGGATGCTCTTAAAAATTTGACTCTTAACCAAAAGAAAGAGCCATCTACACGTGCTGAAGTAAAAAAGATTGAACCATGTGTCACTTGTGGTGGTCCTCATGCATACTACAACTGTACTACCACCGATGGCAATGCATTTGAAGTCGATGCTCTAGCCGGTAATTTCAATCAAGGAGGTAACCAATACCATCCTCAAGCTGAAACAAATTACCGTGCTAATAACCAAGAGGGACCATCAGGATCATATCAACCCAACAATTCAAATAGGTCTAATCCTAACCAGCCAAGAGGGCATAATAACCAAAATCAATATCGTACTTAGAACAATCAAATTGTTCCTGTTCAATACCCTCCCTATAAAGGGAATTCAAATTCTAATCAAGGGTATTCAGCTCCTAATAATCAAATGGTTTCGTTCCAAGAATCTCAATCTGCTGAACTAGCTAGCCACATCAAGGCTACTGATGCTAAAATGAGAGTGGTTCAAAACCAAATCTCCAATTTGAAGAATGAATTTGATTCTTCAATTGCGAAGAACAATCATGAGCTAAAGAACGATCTTAAGAGTATGATATCTGATTTGGTGAAACAACTCGTTCCACCATCCACCTCGGGAAGTCTCCCGAGTAATACTATTGCGAATCCCAGGGGTGAACTCAAAGCTGTCACTATTCATAGTGACAAAGATGAACCAATTTTTGGCGCCGCTGCCGGGGATCGAACCCGGGTCACCCGCGTGACAGGCGGGAATACTTACCACTATACTAAAACGACCCGGTACTTCCTTCTAATAATGGAAGTACTCATTACGTCCAAACCACGGTTGTCCCAAATTCTACACCCCCAATTAATCCTACATCATCAAGAATAGATCCCACTCTTTCACGATTCACGGTTAAAAGTTTGTCAAGCAACCTTTATGACCAAAGGGCAGCTATGACTTATTCTCATATGCTTAATACTGCCCGAAAGAGTGTGCTTGACGATAGTGATGATGAGGAGGATTCCAACATCATCAAAGCTATCACCACTCGTAGTGGTGCTGCTTATGAGGGACCCTCTACTCCTATTCCACCACCGTTATACGATGTGGAAAAAGAGAACGAGGTTGCCAAGGACCAGGTGCAAACTCCAAGCCCATGAAGTACCGCACACGTCCAACCGCAAGTTGTCCCTCGAAATAAAACCAAATCAGGAGTTGTCTTTGAGACTGATGAAACTCCTGAGCCTACTGTACCTAAATCCAAACCTTTTAAGCCTACCCTTCCTTACCCTTCACGCTTGAATGAGCAAGAGCACCGCGAGAGGTCTAATTACCAAACGGACAAACTCTTGCAAATCTTTAAAGATTTGCAATTTGATATAAGTCTTGCGGATGCTGTCATATTGATGCCCAAGTTTGCATCAACAATCAAACAGTTGTTAAACGACAAGGAAAAACTGGTTGAATTGGCAAAAACTTCTCTAAATGAGAACTGCTCTGCAGTTATCTTAAAGAAGCTTCCCGAAAAGCTTAGAGATCCTGGGAAATTTATCTTACCTTGTGAATTCCCAGGAATGGTTGCATGCAACGCCTTGGCCGATCTGGGCGCCAGCATCAACCTGATGCCTAATTCAGTATGGAAGAAACTTTCTCTTCCTAAACTTACCCCTACCTGCATGACTCTTGAGCTTGCAGATCGTTCTGTATCTATGCCCCTCGGTATTGCCGAGGACGTATTTGTGAAAGTAGGGAAATTCCATTTTCCAGCTGACTTTGTGGTTGTTGAATTCAATGCTGATCCTAGGATTCCTCTCATTCTTGGACGAGGATTCCTAAGAACGGGCCATGCTCTTATAGATGTATTTGAGCGTAAGATCACATTGCGTATGAGTCATGAGGCTATTACCTTTAACCATGATCAAACTTCGAGGTACTCCTCAAACTATAACTCTGCATCGGTTAACCGAATCGATGTCATTGATGTTGCCTTACAGGAGTACTCTCAAGAAAATCTTAGTTATGTTCATGATTTGGTGAGTGGTGATCCCACTCCATCTTCTCATTCCATCATTCCCGACTCTTCATCTTTCCTCACTCCGGTTGAGGAAAGTGGTCCCATATGGGATGAAGATGATGCTGAGAGTGATCAGGAGGGAGATATTCTTCTCCTTGAGGAATTGCTAAGTAATGATCCAATTTCCCCTCCTCCACTAAAAGAACTCCATAATGATCCCATATGGGATGAAGATGACACTGAGAATGATATCTTAGTCGACTCTTCAACTTCCCTCACTCTGGTTGAGGAAAGTGATTCTATTATGGATAAGACTGGTGATTATATCAATTTGGATTCATTTATTCCTGGAATAGATGATGCTGAGATTGATCAGGAGGGAGATATTAATGATCTTCTTGAACAATTGTTGTACCCAAACAATTATAAATCAGTTTAAAATTGTTATAACATCCTCCTTCCCAAACAACTTCATAAAGAGGAAATCAAATCAGTTGTAAAAACTGATAAATTTCCTGAGATCAAGCATAAGACCTTGCCTCCTTCACTTAAATTTCAAATTCTTGAGGAGGAAGTTCTTGTGATTACTGTTGTTCTGATCTCCCTACTACCCTTCACCTACCCGGTGATTTCTCCTTCCCTTCACTCATTTAGGAGTGAAGATGTTACCTTTGACCCTAGCATCTTCCATATAACATTGGTTTAAATGCCAGATATATCTCTCTTGGTGTGGAACTTTCATGTACTTTAATGTGTATGCAAACATTTTGTATGAAAGTCCGATGGAGATGGTTTCTTCCACTTACTTCCCCATAGATTTTTAAATTGCTTTTTCTCCCGGCCTGTTCAGGAGCTCTTTATTACAGTTAACCGTTCACAAGCGGTTAGCTTGCGTGATAAACCTGACAGTTTGGGAGGAAAGAAATCAAATACGGGGTCGAGTCAAGCTAGTGACTCGGGAATCAAAAAATATTAGCAAAAACATGGGTTTTCACCCGTGTGTAACACCCTAGTGTGGGGGAGATGCCCCACATGTTGTAAATCAACTCAAAAAAATAAATAAATAAAAAAATAATAATAATAATATAGTGATAGCTTCTATTTAAGAAGTTTATCTAAAAAATATATGTATGTATATACATCTTAAATAATGGCTAAGTAATATTTCCCTTTTACGTTCTAAGATTCGGTTTAACACCCGGTACTTTGAATATTGAGGGCAATATTCAGTTCTAAGTGTGGGGGGGGGGGGGGGGGATTCTCTCGAATTCAAACACATGTTCCATCAGGAACCCCCATTTTAGCCAAAATTTTGAAAAACAATTTTCTCACTTAGAACGCAAATAAATGGTAATCAGTCCACCATGTCTAACCCACATAAGAATTGGCTAATCCAGGAGCAAACGGTTCTTGGTAAAGATATCTCAAACCCGTTGATGGCTTGCAATTTGCAAAAAATTGTATGGTACCTCAACTCGCCATATCCTAAAAAGCGAATGAGTTGGCTAGCCCGCAAGATTATGGCTTGTAGTAAAGGCAATGGAAAATCCATAATTGGTAATCAGCTCACCAAGATGTTGACTATTCCATCAAGAGTTGGCTAGTCCAGAAGCAAACGGCTTTTGGTAAAGACTAATCAAATCCGTTGACAGCTGGTGGTTTGCTCAAAATCACACGGTTATCAGGTGTACCACAGTTTTCACACCTGGCTACTTCAGAAGTGATGGCTTTTGGTAAAGAGTTCTTTGAAATCCATTAAAACTTCATAAAATATTGCTAGGGACTAGCAATACTTTAGTGTGGGGGATTGATGAGTGTCTAAATACTCATCATTTTATACCCATTTAGACTACTGAAACATTTGAAAACACTCAAATATGCTTCAAAATACTGAAAAAATCTCCAAATTGTGTTTTTAGGTGTTAAAATGCAAAAGGGATGAAAACTGATGAAAAACATGCAAAACATACATAATTTATAGTTTCAGTCCCTGAACTTTGAATAATTGGCAAATCTAGTCCCTGGTTATTCAAAACATGGTATTTATCAATAAAGGTCCTTGGGGATTCACAAGTTGTCATAAATAGTCCTTTAAAGTTTAAAATTGTGAAATTACAACTTTGGTCCCCCAAGTTTCAAAAATGTCAAATTTAGTCCTCGGGTATTCAAAAAATGGAAAAATGACATCTATGACCCTTGTACTATTCATAAATGGCAAAAATGGTCCTTTTGATAAACATTTGGAAATTTACATATTTAACCCTCAAAAAAATCCAAATAATACAAAAATGGTCCTTTAAGGTTTAAAAATGGAAAATGTGCAAATATAGTCCTTGTATTATAAATATGTAACAGGTTTGGTCCTTGTGATACTATGGAAAAGTTACAAGTGCAGCCCCTCAAGTTTCAGCAAGTTTACATGTTAAGTCCTTGGGCTTATTTTACAATAACTACAAACCGGACCCTATTAAATAAAACCCAAAACACCAAATCCAGTCAACTCCTTACCCAGGCCCAACCAAAATATTACCCAGCCCATACCCCCTTTGTTAATAAATAAAACAGACAAACACCCCCACCTGTAACTGCCACCTCTTCACCTCCTCCTTACCCCTTCCAGCTCACCCTATCTTCCTACCCACTCTCCACCACCTCTGTTTTCATAAGCCTGCCACAATAAATGCATTCCTACCCCATTTTCACCTCAAAACCACTACTACCCACAGTATTGAACCAAAACCACCCCAACTTGGTCCAATCTTCATCAAACTTGTCCCTTACACTTCCTAACACTCCCAAAAATCCTTAATTTCTCTGTAACTGCTCAATTCCACGTGGAGTGATTTGGCGCCATTTTTGGATTTAAATGGTCTTGATCAATTTGACTAAATGGAGGGCCAAGATGAAGTGGGAAAATATCTTTGGACTAGTGGGATGCAAAAGGGTGATAAATACAGAAGAAAGAGAGAAGAAAGAGAGATCATAATTTGTAATCTAGTTTATGATCAAGTAGAATAATTAAAATAGTTGTTACCTAGTGTAATTGTTCATTTCTGTTCCTAAAGTGTTGTTTAACTTTGCTAAAGTGTAATCAACAGCTTTGTTCTATCAATTTCAATCTATCTTTCAGTTTTCAAGAAATTCAACTTCGTACCATTTTCATTACAAGTCTTTTAAATTCTGTTGATGTTTGTTAATTAGAGATCTCAATCACACTACTTGGCTCTCAGTAAGCTATAGCAAGCTTTTGGATCTATTTAATCAACAATAATCAATAATTTAGGAAAATACCAAAAATATAGAAAATAAATTAAAAAATAGAAGTCACTGTGTAGAAGAAAGCTGGAGCAAAGCTATACAGGAATGCTTTTGGTTTAGAGCTTTGTGGAAAGCATATAAGTTTGGTTCTTGGTTCTTGGTTCTGTGTGTTCATCTCAATTCAAGTTGTAAGCAATACTTCTTGATTTTTTGTATTATTTGTTCTTGTTCTTATATCACTGTAATCTTTAGTGTTTTATGCTTAGTTGTTGTTAGTTAGTGATAATCTAGTGTAAGATTGATAGCTTGTTAATTGGAACTCTTAGTTGCTAGTAATTTAAGTTAGACAGTCAAAATAGCTTAAGTAGTGATTCATAGGTAAAAGTTGTTAATTGCTGTGTATTTGTGTTTATCTGATCCTATATCATCATAATCAAGTGTTAGGATTCACTTTCATGCTTTAAATCAGTGTTGAGTAACACTAATCAAGAAACAGTCCTTGCTAAGGGGTGTTTGGATCAAGCTGCCATACTGAGTATATGCATGTTAATATTGATGATACTTGTTGTTGCATGTTTATTTAGATCAATATAGTATATAACAGTCATAATAAGTAGGTCTTATTAATATAAAAGTCAAAATAGGTTGTAATTCCATCTAGTTAGTAATCTGTTAAGTAATCTAGTTCCATAATCTTCAAATTAGCTTAGAACTTTGTAACCTAGCTTATTTTCATCATATTATAGCTTAACTGAACACAATTAATCAGTAAATCTAGGATCAAGCTCACTTAAGTCAACTTATTGGTTTAACTTAAAAAGTCAAATTTGCAGCCTAACTGTTTTTTGAATAAAACTTAGAATTTTATTGTGAACTAAATAGTTAATCATAGGACTTGAGCTTGTAGGAATATAGAGTCTTGTTGCTGATATTTCTGTTACTATTTTTGTTAAATTTTATTAAAGTGGTTTAACTGCTTAATTAGTGCTTAATTTTAAGTAGTTCTTCACAAACCTCCCCTGTACACAGATTCATAAGCTATCTTTGGAAGCTTTCACAAGTTTCATTAGTGCTTGAGACCCTGTGTATTTTGGATCTTTGTGATGCCCTTGTGGCTAGTTGCTTGAACTAAGTGCTTATCTGCTTTTATCTGCTTATCTGTTACTGCTTATCTTAATTGCTTATCTTGTGCATCAAAATCAAACAATACACTGATAACTCAGTGTAAACAAGCAACTTCACAACCCCATCATAAGCTTATCACTGAGCTTTGGCTTGTGATCTTTGGCTCTTTTAGAAGCTAAGCAACCCATCTTCACATTGCAAGCTTAAACTTTCACTCACAAGCCCTTTAACTAGGGCTGCAATCAGCTGGAAGCTTGTTCCATTCACTCAGTTAACTGAGTGAACCAGTCGACCCACCCAACTTCATAAGCCCTTAACAAGCTACCCAGTGGTCCCCATTGGTCAAGCTTTGGCATTTTGGAATCCTCACTAGCCCAACTTAATAGTTCAGCATTCATTAAGTTCTTTTGAGCTTATTTCATAAGCTCAATTTGACCACTTTGGTTGACTGTCTAGGGTGTTTGGATCTCAGTTTACTTGGAAGTTCTTAAAAGCTTATTACAAGCTTTTTAGCCAAATCCAGTGAACACACTTGTTCATATTTGTTAATATACTATATATACACAATACTTATATTTTGTTTCCTTCCTTAAGCTTGTTTTAAAGCTTTTACCAAGTTTTCAAGCTTGTTTCACTCACTCAGTTAACTGAGTGAATCAGATAGGACCCCTCACTTCATAAGCTCTTTCTGAGCTCACCAGTGGGTCCCACACCTCCAATTTTGATTCTCCCAACCCCCTCCTACCAGGCTTGAATACTTGACCCTTTGTTTGGCCTAGATCATCGTGGACCCCACTTGGTTTTACCTCACAAAGTTGTCCCATTTTCTGTCTCAGAATCCAATAAGCAAAGTGCTTATTTGTGTTTTGTGGCTTATTCAAGCTACTTATTTGGTTGAATCTTGTTAAATATTGTTCAAACAACTTAGAGGAAGCAGAATATACCCTAGTGGACCCCACATAAGCTCATTTGAGTTTATTTCCTTAAAAAGTCAAACTTGGTCAACTGTTTGGGGTAATAAGCACTTACAGTGCTTATTTTGAGTTTCCAAGTTAGTTGTTTTTGTAATAGTTTCTTATTTTAAGTATTTTAATAGTTTTATAAAAGAAAAACCAGAAAAAGCCAAACTTATTTATAGTGATAGCTTCTATTTAATAGAAACTATCTATTTAATTTTCTTTTTAGCTTATTTATAAGCACTTCTGTATTTTTATATTTTTATTAAATCTCTTTTATATTAAAGTACTTTTATAAATTTTTCCAGATTTTTCTTTTGTCATATAGTAATATTTAGAATTAATACTAGTTTAATTAATTAATAATTAATATTAAATAACTAAATAGCATAATTATATTTTATTAAGTACCACATAGTTTTTATAATTTTTCTAGCTTTTATATAAGTTATAACATTTTTAGGAATTTTTCTAGAATTTTTACTGTTCATATTCTAGTATTAATAATTTAATTAGTTTAATTAGTTAATAAATAATTTTATATAGTTAATAATTAATAATAAATAGATAATAAGTGTAATAAATATATTTTCAGTTTTAAAATTTCTTATATAATATTTTAGATTTTTCTAATTTTTTATTTTATTTGTCTAAGCTTTTTTTTAGTTTTCTTATTATTTAGGTATTTAATAAATACTATTAAATAGTAATTAATTAATAATAAATAATAAAAAAGTTAAAAAAATAATTTTATTTTTCTAATAATTTTCTTTTATTCTTAGGATCTCAAAAATATAAATTTCACATTTGTAGGGTTTATATTGATCACTTTTCACTTTTATTTTTGTACGTTTACGTTTAATTTAATTTAAACGTACGTTTTTAATACGTTTTACGTTTCTAGGGTTTTTGATCATACTTATTAGTTGATATAACTTATTTGAGTTATTTATACTTTTAGTATTGTGACAAATCATTCATAACCCTATTCCTGCTCATCCAAACTATATCACACATTCGTTCAATCACAGGATATCACACCTCGTTGGGAAATTAACGACCCGAGGATATAACTGTACTACCTTGAATTATTGCATTTGCCTCTTTCTAGTTTGACTTTTATTGTCAACCATTCACAAGTGGTTGACTCTAGAATATATAGCTAGAAAACTGTGAACCACTTAGCGTTACCTGAAGGTAATGAGGACATTGTCTTCTATTGTGACGCTTCGCATAAAGGTTTGGGAGCTGTGTTAATGCAACGAGGGAAAGTGATGGCTTATGCTTCCCGACAGCTCAAGAAGCACGAGAAGAACTACACCACCCATGATTTAGAGTTAGGTGCTGTGGTTTTTGTACGGAACCAAGTGTGTTGTATTTACTGACCACAAAAGTCTACAACACATCTTGAATAAAAAAGAGCTCAACATGAGACAACGACGTTGGATTGAGTTGCTAAGCGATTACGATTGTGAAATCCGTTACCATCCTGGTAAAGCAAATGTTGTTGCCGATGCTCTTAGCCGAAAGGAAAGGATACCACCGTTACGAGTTAGGTCATTAGGAATGACTATTGTATCGCCGTTACCGTCTCAAATATTAGAAGCTCAAACGGAAGCGTTGAAAGCAGAAAATCGACCTGCTGAGAACATATTTGGGATGGCAGAAAATGAGAAGGGATTTGTTAAGCGTTCTGATGGAATATTATGTTTTGGAGAGCGAAGTTGGGTACCATTGTATGGAGGAATTCGAGAGTTGATTATGCATGAGTCGCATAAGTCAAGATACTCTATTCATCCTGGGTCTGACAAGATGTACCAGGATTTGAAAAGGTTATATTGGTGGTCAAATATGAAGGCAGATATAGCTTTGTACGTTAGTAAGTGTTTGACTTGCTCTAAGGTTAAGGCCGAACATCAAAGACCGTCAGGATTATTGACGCAGCCAGAACTCCCGGTTTGGAAATGGGAGCGGATCACAATGGATTTTATTACCAAATTACCAAAGACAACTAGCGGTTGTGACGCTATCTGGGTAATTGTGGATCGTTTGACTAAGTCTGCTCATTTCCTGGCGATTAGTGAAGATGATAGTGTGGATAAACTTGCGAGGTTGTATGTGAAGGAAATCGTTTCTCGTCATGGAGTTCCGATATCGATTATTTCTGATCGCGACAACCGCTTCACGTCAGCTTTGTGGCGATCACTTCAAACTGCTTTGGGGACGAAACTTGATATGAGTACTGCATATCATCCCCAAACCGACGGTCAAAGTGAGAGGAACATTCAGACATTGGAGGATATGCTTCGTGCATGTATAATAGACTTTGGTAAAGGCTGGGAGAAATATCTACCCCTTACGGAATTCTCCTATAACAATAGCTACCACACAAGTCTTAAAGCTACACCATCTGAAGCTTTATATGGTCGTAAATGCCGTTCGCCTATTGGTTGGGCTGAAGTTGGAGATAGCCAACTCACAGGCCCCGAGCTTATTTTGGAGACTACTGAGAAAGAAACTCAAATTCGTGATCGATTACAAGCAGCTAGGGATAGGCAGAAAAGTTACGCCGATCAGAGACGTAAACCCCTAGAGTTCCAGGTTGGAGACAAAGTGATGCTGAAAGTCTCGCCTTGGAAAGGTGTGATACGTTTCGGGAAACGTGGGAAACTCAACCCCCGCTACATTGGACCATTTCTTATTTTAGAAAGAATTGGGCCCGTGGCTTATCGGTTGGAATTACCACATGAACTGAGTAAAGTTCACGATGTGTTTCATGTTAGTAATTTGAAGAAGTGCCTTTCTAATGAGACGCCGGTTATACCGATGAAAGATATTCGAGTTGATGAGAAATTGAACTTTGTGGAAGAGCTGATTGAGATATTGGACCGAGAGATTAAACGACTCAAGCAAAGTCGCATTCCACTCGTCAAGGTTCGTTGGAATTCCCGACATGGACCGGAATTTACGTGGGAACGTGAGGACGAGTTCCGAAAGAGATATCCGAAGCTTTTCACTTCGTAGTTGGATTGTTCCGAGAGAAACCCGGGACGGGTTTCTTCTGAGGCTGGGAGGATGTGACAACTGGCAAATTAGGGAGCCATTTTGAAAACCCGCATTACGTAAAAGTTCATTTATGAATTTATATTTGTAGTTTTATTCGTAACGAACTTGTAAAACCTATATTATGGTTGATTATATTTTAAAATCTTTATGAGATTTGAAGATTTATTTCAATGATTCGATATGGAAATACATGTGGTGATTTATTTTGAAATTCTCATTTGGCACTACGTTGACTCCAGCACTAGGATAACCTAACAGAAATTTTATGTCTTGAGTTTACGAATTCGACTATATATATTTATTTATGGAACGTCTCGTGAGATATTAAATGTTTTGAAACGGGTTACGGGTTTTGGTCCGTGTAAATTACACCTAGCCACCTTACCCTAAATATTAATAATACCCTATTTATTATTATTATTAGTATTATTATTATTATTATTGTTTGAATAAAAAGAAAGAAAAGATTTTTTTTTAAAGAGTATAACTACAAAACGTCCTTGTGGTTTGCCTGGTTCCACACCACACACAAAAACAAACACAACTTTTAATATCTCATCTCTCACCTCATCCCCTCCAATCACCAAACCCTAGCCGCCCTATAATCCGGCCAGCCGCCGCTCCACCGCCGATCCCACCACAAAACCGCCACCACCATCTTGTTTATCACCTTTTTCTCATTCTTTTAACATATAACACGCGCT